>QGEC01000009.1:0-301788 GCA_004367155.1 Fusarium clavum
TCTTAGTACTGCTATTGTACTACAGCCCGCAGGGGTCTCAAATGTTAGCGCAAGACCAGATTTTGCCACTTTAGTATTTCTTTCATAAATTACTCTAAAATAGAGCATCTTTAAACCAGAAAAATAGTACCTTATGAATCTTTAAGCGCTTATTAAGAAGCTTATCTCTTTTTCTCTATTTTTCTAGCTTTCTTTACTGCTATCTTCTAGGATTAAAAGTAAACTAGATCTCTATATTTTACTAACATGTAAGACCCCTAGTGCTTATTCCGATGTACTGTAGTATCAAGTACCCACTCCCTTGTTGGCCAGACATCCCTATCGCAACCTGTACTTCAGGGCTTGCGATGAGATTCACCTAACTACCCCATGCCACCTCAGATCGAATCCTCGCCCACGATCGGAAAGTAAGTTGCCCTGATTGATTACACCGAGTTATGTTCCTTGAGACTGATCGACTCGAATGGCTTGGGGATCGGTGCACCCTTTGCCACCCCGTGCAGTTCTCTCAGTCTTTTTGCTATTGGATCGGCGCATACTCCGAGACGACTGGCTATAGCAGCCACAGGGTGCCTGAGGCACAAGCTACCCGGAAATCGGCCGGAGTATCGAATGTTAGTGCGAGACTGAAATTGAACCCCAAGCTTGTTCTTCCGTAAATTACACTACCATAGAGCTTTTAAAAAGCAATAAATTACAGAGTTAAGAATCTAGAAGTAATAGTATAGAAGTTGATATTTCTTTTTTTCTTTATCTTGGTCTTTTCTTTTTACTAATATTCCGTAGGATAAAGAGTAAGGTAGATCTTAGTAGCGGACTAACATTTAGTACTTCTGCAGGACGTACCAGGGAAAGTTATCTCTCCACAATCTCTGCATTAACCCAATGGTCTTTGTTTTGGATAAATCTTATCCAACCACTGCATACATACACTCCTGGAACCATTGTCTCCTCACTCTCTCTCCTATACAATGAGCAGAAATCATAGGCCACTCTTGCCTAGTAATCCTGCGAACCCGGAAAGTAACCAGATAGGTCCTCGCCCAAGAGAAATTCCACCAAAAAGACCGTACAGAGGCGCCGGGGCATGCGATCGATGTCGGTCAAAGAAACTCCGTGTAAGTCAAACAGATGACCGTCTTAGGAGGTTTTCTTTTTTCTTCTTCATTTTTTTCTGGCGATAGTCTATATCATCCGTCTTGCTTTATGATCTGAAGAAACCTTTACTGACATTTATTTTTAAAACAGTGTGATCGTGGTCGCCCAAGCTGTAGTTTATGCCTGCAGCGCAGCCTAACATGCCAATATGGCATGTCTCAGAATTCGATTTCAGCAAGTCAGCATAAGAAGTCCGCAACTATCCTACACAAGCTCATCACAGGTCCGGAAAATGAGGCCATAGAAAGACTGAGGAGCCTGCGAGGGGGGACATTCCCCTCCTCTGATCTGTCCCTAGATCAATCCCCAAGTGATAGTTTAGATCGTGCCATGTCGCCACCTGGCTTTTCTGCACTTGAGTCTGAGCTCACCGCTCGTCATCAAAACGCCTACCCTTACCTTTCCCCTGTTGACGTCTCCAACATCGAGCTAGAAGCTTTTACAACGCTTGTTCCAGGACGCCCTAGCCTACATACCTCTTCACCATCAGCCCTTATCAGAGCAGGGCCCATTACAAATGCAGCCATGGCCGAACTGAATGCGGCCGCAGATATCACGAACGAGAAGAGTATATGGGGTCTAGCCAGCCTTCTAACAGAACAGGATGACTTCCGCTCTCTGGATATGAGTTACTGGACGACTATAACTATCAGTAATGAACTGGCTACCACTGTCATAACAGCATATTTGGCAGAGAACCATGCCATGTTTGGCCTCTTTGACGCTGAACTGTTTTTGGACGACTTACTGGCAAGAAAGTTGAATTTCTGCTCTGCATTCCTTGTGAACTCAGTGTTCAGCTGTGCCTGCGTAAGCCCTTTCTACAAATGAAGTCCAATTGCTATGCTGATCCGTATCAATAGCTTTGGTACTGCTCCATTGATCCCAGCTTGTCCGTCTTGAGTAGCGAATTCTTGAGTGCTGCAGAAACGTTATGGCTCGCTGAACGCCGGTCTGACTCCCTGCTGAACGTGGCAGCAATAATGGCAACTGGTGTTGCATGCGAAGTTCAAGTTAGCAACACTCGTGTTATTGAGTTGTTTGAAGATGCGCAAGGCATGGCTGAGCGCTTGGGCTTATTTGGCGGGAAAAGCTACAGAAGGAATGCTGCCGATTGGCAAGTCCTTTCTGCTCAAGTAAAGAGGCAGACCGCACAGGTCGCTTGGGGGGCCTACAATTGGTTATCGTACGTATGCCTTGTTCTAGTTGTGTCTTGCCGTCGCATAATATCTTTGACAGACGCAATATATATTACTTGCCAATCAAGCCGATTTCTTGCCCTCCTACGGTCCCAATTCCTGGAGAAGACCCTTATCAAGTTAGTGAAAAGCAGCTGATCGGTAAATCGTTTGGGGCTCTCAGCAGACTCTGGATTATTGTTCAGGAAGTCGCGGCAGTCTATTCTCTCTACCGTCCAGCCTCCGACGGAGCCATACCTCTCTCCTTCGTTGAATCCAGATACCAGAAACTGCTCCAGTGGGCAGATACTCTCGACGAAGACTTGGTCCGAGGAGAATATAATTCCAACCAAGTTCTCGTCTTACAGTAAGTGCATCCCTATTCTTGCTTTCTTCAAAGGGAACCAGCTCATCCGAACTATTCTTAATCTGTGTTGTGTAGTATTTTATTTCATTGCGCCATTATCGATATCTTCCGACCCTTCTACCTGAGAACACCAGCCCAAACCCTCGGCTCCTTCTCTTCGCCTGATAGCTCTGCTACATTTGCCGTCCGGGCATCTGTAAACCAGCTTAAACGGATACTACTCAGATGCTATGTCGAACGTCATAGCATAATTAGGATCATGCTTACCGGAACCGCATTGTTCCATGTCTTCAATCAGATACTAGAAGACTTTACATCGGACAGTAATTGGGATATACTATATGCAGGGGGTGAGTCTGCTGGCAACAGTGATGTTGACGCCCATCAGTCAGAAGGTAGTGATGACTCAGACTTGCACTTTTACCTTGTCCTTTGTATTACACAATGCCAGCAACTTGCTATATGCTGTCCAGTTTATGTATCAGCTGGTCGTGGTCTGTTGGGAATGGCATTGCAAGTGGGCGCCCTATCGATTGATGACGCTCTCGCATTGGCTACTTCGCTACAGTCTTGCTCTATTCATCAAAATGCAGCAGCACCGAGAGGCGACTTCGGCGATTTCGTTATAGATTTCAATTTGGCGGCAAAAGTACCAGAGGAAGCGAAAGTTAAAGCGGTCGCTACACGCTTGGATGAAATAATTTTACTTAGTAATGTCACCCAGAATGGCGACTTTTATTCTCTCTAAATCGATTAATCATGTACCCAGTAAATAACAAAACTGGTATATACGAAATCATAGCTTTGACATTTAATATACAATCATTGTCAGATACTCGTCAACTTGTTGTGGTTTTCCACTCACAGATCAGCTACCTATACATATAGAATCTAGCTTATCCCACATTCTTTTTACATTTCTTTCTAAGCCTTTACATAATTTCTACGTTGGAACCCCCAATAGTGATCTGAATATTTGAACCGACTAGAAGACTCCTACTCCAGTGGATGCATAATGGCCTGTCTTCATTCTGTAGCATAAACTTTTTGCATCATTTACCCTACAGAAGAAAAAGACAGTGAATTAACCGCAAAGGTCTTACGGGTGAACCGAATAACAGCAAGATAATTAGTTTTACTTGAAAGGCATATTATAAGAACCAACAACGCTTCTATCACATTTACAATGCCTTTCCCCTTTAGTTAGACAGATGCATAGAGATTTACCATTATGAACTTTATCGGTTGATACTTAGCTAGTGCAAGGTTGCTGCAGCTCTTAGTGGCCGGTTAACGACGGGATTTGCTTCATCAGCATGTGGATCCTCCTATGTCCGTTCCCTATCCAAGCGAACAAATCATAGTGCTTTAGTCATGGCCTGACCCCACCGGAAATTTCTTGTGTTTCCCCTGGAACTGTCACTCGCCCCACTTCACTTCAGTACAAGATGAACTGACCGAATCCTCACCTTGGGTAATGTACTTGTCATATCCGTCACTGTCTTATGTCGCGTCTCTAACAGCCATTAATTGGTTCCAAACCCTGTCAGCACTCGGCGCAAGGGAACAGCCACTTTAAGAGCACACTTTAACTGTGATGTTATTATTACGTCCTCTCTCCTTTTTAAGTCTAAATGAGAACACGTGATTGCCCCCGCATTTTACCCCAGAGATCTCAACTGTTCGCCCCAATAATACTGCCACTCTTTCCTTTCAACCGTGAGGTTTCGTCAAAGCTCGCCATGACGGGCGCAAACTCAACTGTAAATGCCCTTTATTCCGCCTTATTCCCCTGTGCTAATATCCCCTCAGCAACGTCAACTTCAATGTCCGGATTGCCCTCAAAAGTTCTCACGTCCTAGTCACCTAAGTCGCCATCAACTCACCCATGCAACACCCTCCAACAAGGACTTTATTCCCTGTCCTCAGTGCCAAAAGACGTTTAGTAGACGCGACGTTCTCCTGCGACACCTACGCTCTACCCATCGCGTTAAAGGACACGCTAAACGATCGACCCAGAAGTCATGCTTTCGATGTGTCGTTAAGAAATTAAAATGCGACCGTGAAAGGCCTTGCTGTAACGGTTGTATTCGTGCGGGTAATCCATGCGCGTACCCTAACCCGAGCGAACAAGATGACTTGATGATTGTGGGAAGCGATACTAGCACTGATCGACTTGACAACCCCCCTAATGAGGAGCAAGCACAGAACCAACCCAATGAGCCCACGCCTCCTCAGAACGATTCATGGCATCAATCTTTTGCGAATATGAGTGTCCCAATAGCGCCTTTACCACCCTCAATATCCTCGCCCGGCTCTACCTTGACACGTGAGACTGACGATACTCAATCTTTGAATCAAGCCTGTCAAGTTGGTGGTTTCAACGGCCTCGAAGAAAACTCTACAATCGGTTCAATTGCTTCGACAGGGGAAATGCCACAGTCCTTCGACCCTTTACTAGCAGACCCTGGTGACGCCGTCTTCAGTAATGACTTCGCCATTTCACCTTCCTACATAGCATTATTGCAACCTAATTTTCGGACTGGCGGATTTGATTGGCTGGGCTCAAATGTTGACGACGGCCTACAACCTTCTCAATTAGCAGCTTTGGAGGGTCTTTACGTCCAGGAGCCATGGCCATCAAATATCGAACAACGGCCCACCGAGACGGTAGCTACGAATGGTTGTTTTACCGATGAAGGACCCCAGCGAGTGTCAGAACCTGCAGAATCGACATGGACGCGCGATGCTGACGGCAGAAGATCGTCTGATGAAGCGAGACGATCGTCAAACCCCCACCAATCTAGTCTTGCATGGCCATTCGACCAAGGCAATGACTCGGTGCCGCATCAGTATCGGCTGCCTCCTCTCCGTGAACTTCTGAACAATCGTTCGCGAGCTGGCCGGTCACAACTTGTGGATGGCTATATCCAGATCTTGGCCGAGACTCCCATGCCACAACTTGCGAACATACGAGACAGCCACTCTATCCAAGCCTTCTGCGATCTACAGCGACTGGCCGAGTTGTACTTTTCTCGGTTCCACGATGTTCAGTCAATTCTTCATAAGCCTACTTGGACTATGTCGTCTTGTCCACCAGCTATGCTCACAGCCATGGCTTGTATTGGTGCTTTGCTCTCAGATAACCCGTCAGATGTTGACCTTTCATTCACTCTGAGCGATTTATGCTCTACTATAACTACCTGGATGGTTCGTTTCCCCGAGAAGTTCTTGGATACCTGATACTGACTTTTTAAGGGTGCATCTGATAATACCAGCTATAATGACGTGTCATATCTCAATGCTCTCTGCCTCCACCAGATCTACTCCCTAGGTTCCGGTAACAGGCAACTCTACCAAAATGCAGACAGATCTCGTGGTATACTAATAGGAGGTCTACGAGGCATTGGTCTGTTGAAGCCTCGAAACGCCGTCAGCTCGGACGAGAGACAGGAAGGCGTTCCTAGTCCAGAAACCGAACACGCTCTGAATCATGAGTGGAGAAGCTGGATCGTCAGAGAATCAGGGCGAAGGGCAGCTTGGGCAGCATTCGAGTACGACTGCAGCCTCTGCACTCTCACAAGTCGTCGAGGTGTCGTTGATTTGAATGAGCTGCCTTCTCTCCTCCCATGTCCCGAGTCAATATGGAACGCCACATCAGCACAAGCCTGGTATGCCCTGGTATCACGCCTCGGGAGTGATAGCTCTGGCCCCAATCTATCAGTGATAATCAAGCTCACACTAGCCGGAAGAGAAGCACCATCATCTTTGGGGTCATGGGCCAAGAGGCTCTGTGCTCAGGTCATGGGCCGCATGCTGTGGGACCTCTGGCAACTAGAAGTTGTTGCTATGCCCGAATTCCTCGGTCTAAGCTCCATTATAAGCGCGCACCGAGAATCAAAGACATCGCTCCTGAAGGGCCTAAATACGCTGGTCGAATCCTTGCGCGCACCTTCCACCACTGGCGATCTGATCAGCTACAAGTAAGTGAAGTGCTTTCTTGGAATCTGTACAAACTGACAATCAAAACAGCATCGCTAGTCTACTTTGTCACTACTCGCACCTGTGTGCCGCAAACGGTATTCTCGATATGATAGTATATATCGTTCGCAATCTCATCTCGTCGACACCGCAACAACATGACGGAATTCAAGTTGCTCGCGAGCGTCTGAAGTCAACATTTGCCAGAGATCCAAAAACAGCAAGAAGGTTGTGTTGGCATGCAGCCCAAATCGTTGCGATTGCGAATGACTATCTAGTCTCCGCCCCTTGCGAGATTATGCGAGTCTTTATGGGTTACATCTTCATCATTGCTTACTCAACTTACGGTCCCCATGGAACACCTATGCCGAGTGAAGGTAGTTACACTGTCCGGCTTGATCTCCATGACCATCACATATCTCAGAGGCGAGTTGTAGTGAGATGGATTGAATCGGGAGGGCCAGCAAGCTGTGGGTCTGTTCAGGATATCGGCGCTCCCGGCTTCACTCCTACTATCAGCAATGATGCCCAAAAGATACTGCAAAAATTGAATTGTTGGGGACTGGCTACGAAGTTTGTAAAGATTTTCCAAGTGTTGGAATCGAAAGGCTTCTAATCTGGTGGACAACCATAATTTGCGTCGAAATATTTCCTGGCATTTAGAATATAGCTATGCAATTAGGAGGACTACTTACGCCTCCAGGCATATTAAGAGGTGCCGATGTCACAAAAAACTCCCACCTCTTCTCTTCTTTACAAATTTGGCTGAGTCCCTCCAGATCGAAGAGCTCGCCGACTGGCATTCCCCATCCTGCAAGCAAGTACTCATGCATGAACAGCCCCGGCACCGTAGCATCTGTCCCGTCTCGCTTGTAAAATGGCTGCTTGGGATACACTTCGAAGGAGATGGAGTCGCTGGCTACTGCAGAGAAGCCTTCGTTCCAGATCCATTTAAGCATCTCTTCTGTGCCCTCAAGGCCGGCATGTTGCGGGTCGGTGCTCTGGCCGTATGCAAGTTTATCAGACTCGCTCATCTGCTGATCCCACTCCTTGGTAATTCCGACTCTAACAAAAAGGATATCGCCTCGACGGAACTGGGTGTTCTGTTCCTTGGCAATATCAAGCAGGGTGTGGAGCGGTATTGAGTGGTTTGAGAATGTTGAGTATGTTATCGAATGCCGTGCGGCGTATTCAACATAATCCAACAAAACACCACGACCACAAATTCCTTCCTTGGCCCAGTGTTGTATTCCTATGCGTGTATTATTTCTGTCTTGAATCTCAACCGAAGTCATGCCACCATAAAAGAGACGACGGTTGGGATCTGACTTGGTAGGCGCCGGAGCAGAAAAGTGGCGGAGACCATCCCATTGAGACGACTGTTGTGGGTTGAAGATGTAAACATCGTCGTATGCAACGCCGTCAAATAGTGAGATAATGTGGTGCTGTGCTGGAGCTCGATTGAAGTTGGCAATGTCCAGCTTGGTCAAGTCCCAATTCAAGGATGTACGACGTCCTGTCTTGATGCATGTAGCTGCTGCATTGGCAACTACTTCTGGTGTGAGGAGGACTAGACGGCCAAGACCTTCTTCTCGGGAGCCTGGAGCGCCAGCCCAGACTCTTCGAGGGTCAGGAAGACTGTCATAGTCTTTGTAGTGTAGTGACATATCTTCAGGTAAAATAGCGTTGCCCATATTGAGTGCTGTCGGGGGCAGGAAATGAGATTAGACGAACAAGCAAGCTCTGATCCTGTGACTTGCACTTGACAGGTCCCTTCTATACCCTCTCCCTCGGAGCCGACTTCCAATGCAGACCCCATGATCCCATTCCCCGCTCCCCGTTTCCTGGGGTATGGGGACCGCTAACGAGTTCGGAATGCTCTTCGGTTCTTGGATTTGATGGTCTCATTGATCGAAGGGTGAACACATGGAGCGTACCACTGCGGGGGCGCTCCGGGGTCGACTAGTGGTTCCTCGCTACACCAACCAAGAAGCACTTGTTCCCAGCCCATTCAGATGTGGAGGCGTCCAAGAGAGAATGACGGAGTTGATCTGGTTTCCCCGGTGGTCTTTCCGTAATTGCCTGATCTGTTGTGTTGCAGTTGCATCGCTCACTGCCAAGATTACGAGATTTCAGTGGAGGTGGATGCTTGGCGTACATAATGAATATCACAATCAACAACTGAGTCACGTCGTATAATTTGGGGGTTTGCATGAGCATCGATAAAAAAAGACGTGCAATAACAATATCAATTCCTGAACAATAACCGTGTTCACCGATGTGGGACTTACTAACAGATTGTGCATAGGAAGACCAGGCATACTATGGCTAGCAATGGGAGGTAATTCACCATAACAAACACCATACCGAACGTAATTTTGATCAGACATCAATATGGGAAGGCTCAAAACATTTATAACGGCAAATATAAATTGAAACCATTTAAATCAAATTAATTACCTACGTACCAACATCCAAATTGCCTCTTTACCTTATCCCCTTAGGCTCCAGCCTTGCTCTTTGGCCCAGAATCTTCCATGTGTGCAACATCCACCTTATTGAGATAGTTGTCGAGTTCCTTGCGCTGCTCCTCTGGAACATCATGAACATGAACAGCGACATCGTCACCGAAACGGGCTGAAATCTCCTCAAGAGACAAGTTGGCCGTCTCAGGGAAGTAAAAGTAGACGATGGGAATAAAGAAGATACACCAGACAATGATGACCAGGTAGTACTTCCAGCCGACGTTGACAAATCCAATGGGGGCTGTTTGAAGTAGGATGAGGGTGCTTGCAAACTGACCGAAGAGGGAGAAACCCATACCAATGGGACGGATCTCGGTTGGGAAGATTTCCGACACGTAGATGTACATGGTTGTATCGCAGAGAGTTCTAAATGTGTTTGTTAGAACTTGGTAGGGATTGACATGAGGGAGTGGAACATACCCTTGGAATGCTAGATAAAGGAAGACGAAGAATACGCCAGCCGCGTTGCCTGCTTTGTTCGACGTTCCGGAGAACTCGGCAATACAGGCAGCGAGA
The DNA here is from genome assembly GCA_004367155.1 of Fusarium clavum. NCBI lineage: Eukaryota > Fungi > Ascomycota > Sordariomycetes > Hypocreales > Nectriaceae > Fusarium > Fusarium clavum. Next base: position 9,726 of record QGEC01000009.1, read on the forward strand.
CCGCTGGTAGTAATCAGACAGCCAAAGAGACCAGCCATGAACATCCACCGACGCGAGTTGATCTTGTCATGGAGCCAGGCACCCAGCGGGTTATAGATAATGCCGGCAGTGGTAAGCCACAGAGCGGACAACAGGAGAGGCATAGATCCAGTCTGGCCGAGATTGGTGTAAAGAATGACCGAATAGTTGTTCTAGAAAGGTTAGTATTGGTCTTGACTTGGAGGGAGAAGTAAGAAACGTACAATGATAAGAGGGCCAGCAAATTCAGCACCCCATTGAGTAAGGAAACCAATCACCATGCGCTTACGATAGCTCTTCTTCTTGAACACAGCCATCCAAGGCCCACATCCAAGAGTTTCAAGCTTCGCAGTGTCCAAAGCCAGCTGCATCTTGATCTGGTAGATTTCCTCCCGAGCGACCTGCTCATCAGGATCCTCCGGAGACGCTCGCAGGTTACGGATGACCTTCCACGCATCCTCAACGCGGCCTTTCTGCAGAAGCCATCGTGGGGATTCGGGGATCCAGGCAGATGTTATCAGCAGTACCAAGGGAGCGAGGCACTGCATGCATAAGGGGAATCTCCAGGCAAAGTCTGGCATGGTTTCGGTGCTGAAGTAGCACGCGTATCCCAGCCAGCCGGAAAGCATGTAGCCAAAGACGAGAAAGATGGCGTGGTGACCTACGAGCCAGCCTCGTTTATCGTGTGGTGCGAGCTCGCCCATGTACATCGGACATACTGTGACGAGAATACCGATACCGAGGCCTGCTAAGAGTCGTCCTGCCTGGAACATGCTGAGCGCTTACGTTAGGCTCTGCCTTTCACAGAAGGATTGTCAGGACTTACCCCAAATTGGCTGCACCGCCCTGTAGAGCTCCTCCCAGCAAGGCAAAGGCACCTCCGATCTGAATCGACCTCTTTCTTCCGAGGGCGGTCGCAGCCCACATTATAAACAGTGTTCCAATTGCGCCGCCTGCGCTGTATATGCCGTTCGCGGTCGAGATGGCTTGGGTAGTTGTTGTACCGTAGCCCGGTTCGCCCTGCATGGGCAGGTTAAAGAAGTTGTACCATCCTGGCTGTCCGATCGTGCTTCCGATTACTGAAGAGCAGTAGCCGTAGGTCTATGGATGAATCAGCATCGTACCATGAAGGTAAGACAAGTCACTTACAAGAGAACCAAATGCCACAGCAACAGTGACCAGCCTGTTGTAGGCGGTTGTGTGCTTAGCCATTGACGATGAAGAAGAGAGCGTGAAGTCTCAATGTTTGACGTGTAAAGATGATGTTAGACGCGTGTTCCTGTGATCTTGCTTGAATGTAATTTTATGAGCTCCATACCAAGCTTCTTTATCACAATTCGAAGCAACGCGATCGAACATCCAGATCATGCTAAAGGTAGTTTGAGGGGCCCCGCAACCCCAGATTCTAGACCCATAGGCACGGTTCTCGTGATCTACATTGGCAGCTGCATGAGCTAGGGCACTCTAGGGGGCGGGGTTGTCCGAGATAGCTGGTCAGCCTCCGGAACGTGCCACTTTACCACAACTACCGAGTCAAAGATTCGGAGCTGTCCCGCCCTCCCATTCCTGTGGCATCAGGCATGTGGAGAGGTAGAACTAGAGTATCACTTGTGCTAGTTGCCACGTTTCTCAGTGAAGCACGACCCAATGAAGGACGCATGCAAGCGTCTGGAAGGCAGCAACGATGTCAATATTATGGCGTCATTATCCAGTCTAAGTCTTTGAGATACTGTTCTGCCAACGTTGCACAGAAGAGAGTAGCACTTTTGGCATCACGTATCCATACTGCTAGATGTCAGAATTGTCCCTTCTTACCCATATGTTGCAGTAGAGTATGAAAATTAAATGATCGTTATTGATGAATCTCCATACATGTTATTCAGTAATGCCCTTCAATAGATAGAGTTCCTGTCTTCGTAATCAGGAACTCATCAATAGCAACGTCCTTTCCACTCTCCTTTCCATGTCCACTATCATTGATTCCCCCAAAGGGTGCCTCAGCTGAAGAGCAGTTTCCAACATTCTATCTCAAGTCAGTATTACTTCATCACAACAATCTGGAAACGACTTACCAGTCCCACCATGCCAGCGTCAAGGTTCTCAAACATCCTCATCAGTCTGTCAACATTCTTGGTAAACACGTAGCTCGTCAATCCATACGGCGTGTTATTCGCTCTCTTGGTGACCTCTTCCTCTGTCTCAAAGCGGTAGACACCCAGGACTGGTGCAAATATCTCGTCGTTGGTTATGGCCATATCGTCGGTCATGTTGGTAAGGATCGTGGGTTTCATAAAGTAGCCTCGCCCATCTTCTCTCTTTCCATTACCCAGAACTGTCTTGGCACCTTTCTCGACGGCTTCTTTGTAAAGCTCCTCTGCCTTGTCTAGCCCTCTTGGGGTCGTTAGGGCACCCATAGTAGTGCCCTCCTCCATGCCATGGCCAGTCTTCAACGCCTTCGCTTGGCTGACGAGCTTCTCAACGAAGGAATCGTAGATACCGCTCTGCACAAAGAGTCGGTTAGAAGAGACACAGGCCTGGCCAGCGTGTCGCCACTTCAGATTCATAAGCTGCTCCATGGCCTGATCGACGTTGGCATCATCAAACACGATAAATGGGCAATTACCGCCAAGCTCAAGTGTCGTCTTTTTAAGGTCCTTTGCGCATAGGGTTGAAATCAATTTGCCCACTCTCGTGCTACCCGTAAAGCTGACCTTCTTGACTCTTGGGTCAAGACACATCGCCTCAGCCACAGCAGGAGTGTTCTCAAGGCTTGTAGTGAGCACGTTGAGCGCACCTGCGGGAAAGCCTGCTTTCGTGGCGAGATAGGCGACTGAAACGGCTGTAAGAGGAGTCTCGGGTGACGTCTTGATGACCATAGTGCATCCTGCTGCCAATGCTGCCGCTGCTTTACGAAGGGCAAGTGCGATGGGGAAGTTCCAGGGTACGAGAGCTGCTGCGACACCAATAGGCCGCTTGGTAGTCATACCCCTACGACCAGGAACACTGCAGGTCATAGTTGTTCCATGTTCTCCTCGGTCTGCCTCGCCAGAGAACCACCAGACGAAAGTAAGAGCATAGTCAATTTCACCACGAGCCTCGGCCAGCGTTTTTCCGGTCTCATGAACGAGAATCTTAGCAAGGTCTTCCTTAGACTCTAGTATGAGTTCATGCCACTTCATGAGTAGTTTGGCTCTCTGCCGAGGTGTCGTCTTGGAGTAGCTCTGAAAGGTATCATAGCAAGAGGTTATGGCAGGCTCAACGTCGGCGACGCTACAGTCGGGACATGTTGCCCAAGGCTCGCCAGTTCCTGGGTCGATGATATCAAACGTTCCATTGTCTTTGGCAGAGACAAATTTGCCATGAACATAAGAGTTGAGGTGAAGAAGGTCGGTGTCTTGGATTGTAAAGGGAAGGGAGTAGGGGTTTGACCCTTGCTGCTGTGTGTTGGCCATTCTGTAGGTGTCTGTGGGTGAATTGGTGGTATGAAAAGATGTTACAAGCAAGGGAACTCTCAACCGTGTCTCTTCAGTTGATCTGATATACAACAGCTCTACATCGTATGAGGATTGAGGAGGAGAGCTTGACGTAATTTCTGAAGCTCACAGGAACATAAAGCGGGGCAAAAGGTACAGCTCCCCTATAATCGGCCCTGTCACCTTCCGGCGGGGAAGCCCGAGTCCCTGTGATTACCCCGCCCTGTTGGTGATACAGTGAATCAATAGCCTGTATCACACCGAGCGGCCGCTAATTCATGTGCCCGGTTCCGATGCCGGCACCTCGGGGCTTGTTTTGGATGGATTGATGCCCGTTGAAAGCCGACCAACACAATATGCTCATAGGCTATAGCATGAAGCCTGATCTCTGAAGTTGTAGACAACATGCGATTGTATTGGAGACATCTAAAAGTGCGGGATTTGCGTCTTTCAAAGATGTATAGACTGGGCATGGATTCTTATCTAGGGAATTTCGGTCAAGAAAGATCGAATTGAAGTGAGGCAAAGGAGCAGAATTAATCAAGACAACTTGAATAGGTTCATAGATTAAAGTAATCATCAGATATATTGTAAATCATGCTATCGCTATCCCATAATCACACACAACGACCTCCATCAACCTATCAAGTCCAAACGTTAGCATTACAAAGTTTCGCAGCACAGTAATCACACATACCTCTAGATTAACTCCAGTAATGAAGTTTGCCTCGTCACTGGCCAGATAACAGCAAGCGTTGGCGATGTCGCTGGGAGTTGACGGTCTTCCGAGGGGAATAGTAGACACGAAACCCTTCCTATTCTCCTCGGTATCAGGCTTGCCGATGAAGAGGTGTGTCCTTTCTAAATCAGTATGTTTGTTACGAGCTCTTCAAATTTTACTCACATTCCGGTGCTTCCCACTACTGGCGAAACCGAGTTGAAGCGAATCTGGTGAGGCCCATACTCAACGGCCATTGTCTTGGTCGCGTTGATAACAGCCGCCTTGGAGGCATTGTACCACGTCAAGTTGGGTCGGGGTCGAGTTCCCGCTGTCGAAGCAACCTGAATGAAACATCCAGGCCTCTTCTCCTTCATGAAATAAGGCACAAGGATATTCGTAGAGTGAAACACACTCTTAACGTTCACATTCATCACCAGGTCGAAGTCCGCCTCGGTAGCATCCTGGGTTGGCTTATTGGCATAAGTGGCGCCAGCGTTGTTAACCACGATATCGAGCTGGTTGAACTTTTCGAGTGCAAGAGATAAAACTGAGCGCCAGTCATCAGGCTTGGTAACGTCGGCTCGAATGAAGAGGCAATTCAGCTCTGATGCGACAGCTTCACCGGCGTCGTTGGACAGGTCCGTGATGATGACGTTGGCGCCCTCGGAGACAAATTTGGCTGCCACACCTTTGCCGAAGCCTGATGCACCGCCAGTGACGACGGCGACCTTTCCTTGAAGACGAGCAGACATATTGAGTAGAAAAAAAGTGTAAGAAGTATTTAGAAGATGATGGTTCGATAACTCAAAGATGGAAGTGTAAAGACAACCTTACACATTGATATAGCCGCTTATAATTAGCAACTGTTCCGTCTGTTCCATGGACGCCAAGTCAACCCCACACCTATCAGATCAGGCGGCACACTCCATCCCCGAGTCCATCACCAACCGATAGTGGAGTCCCCCTCTTCTCGTTTCCCCTCAAAATTCCATCACAGGAACATGCAAACTTTCCGGGGGCCGGATATCACAGATAACGTTCCGACATCGGAAATGTAACATAGCTCACTCCAAAACAATGTTAAGAGACACCATTGTATCTGCACCCTGAGATATCCAGAATTTGTCATTCCCTAAGTAACCCATCATCACAATGTCCCCCACAACACTTCGCATCCTTATCCTCCCTGGCGATCATGTCGGCCCCGAAATCATGGCCGAGGCTCTCAAAGTGCTCGACGTAATTGAAGCCAGTCGTCCAGACCTAAAGTTTGAACGAGACACAGACATCGTCGGTGGCTGCAGTATTGATAAGCATGGCACACCCGTCACCGAAAGTGTCCTTGATAAAGCACTTGCAAGCGACGCTGTGCTCTTCGGCAGCATTGGCGGTCCAGAATGGGCTGGCGCTGACCCCACGCCTGAGTCTGGACTTTTGAAACTGCGCCAAAAGCTCGATGCATTCGCCAATCTGAGACCCTGTGAGATTCTTGTTCCAAGTCTTATCGGCGCGTCACCTATCAAGCCCGAGCTCGTTGAGGGTCTCAAGTTCATTGTGGTGAGAGAGAACTGCGGTGGTGCCTACTTTGGCGAGAAGAAGGAAGATGTGGACGTGGCATCTGACCTTTGGGTGTACTCACGTTCAGAGGTCGAGAGACTGGCCCGCGTGAGTGCGGCTGTTGCAAGAATCCTGCATTCTAGCACTGGCGCTGGAGGAAAGCCTATTGTTTGGAGTGCCGACAAGGCGAATGTTCTCGCGAGCGGACGTCTCTGGCGTCGCGTGACAACAGAGATTTTTGAGAAGGAGCTCACCGACGTCGAATTGAAGCATCAGCTTGCCGATAGTCTAGCGATGCTCATGGTCAAAGACGCTGCACGCTTCAACCACAGCGTCATCCACACCGACAACACCTTTGGCGACATCATCTCTGATATCTCAGGTGGCTTGACCGGCACACTAGGCGTCCTCCCTAGTGCCAGTCTTGCCGGTATTCCTGGCGATGGACCATGTAAGGGTATTTACGAGCCTGTCCACGGTAGTGCACCAGATATCTCCGGCAAGGACCTCGCCAATCCTGTCGCACAAATTCTCAGTTTGGCTATGATGCTCCGTTACTCATTTCTTATGGAGAGGGAGGCCTCTGCAATTGAGCAGGCTATTGTTAAGGTCTTGGATACAAAGGACAACGGCGGATTAGAGACGAGGACAGGAGATCTCGGAGGGAGTGCTAAGTGTAGCGAGGTTGGCAATGCTGTGTGTGACGTTCTTAAGCAATTGTTAAAATGAGTCAGAGATAGCAAGATGTAACTGGATTACTGGTCTTTAATCGCAGCAATTACAATAATTTTCCAAGTTGATTCATGTTCTGCTTCTTTACAATGATGCCGGCGTTACTGCGGCTAACTTGGAGCTGATGAAAATAGGTATATCACTGAAAACAACATCAAGGAAGCAGGGCGTCTCAGCATTTTCTCGCAGTGGTTTTAAATGACGTCTCATATAGCAGTGTAGTAGCTAACGAGTGATGAAGAGGTATGAATGGTAGAAGGTCAACTCCGAACTGTCAGGACGATGTGTAATCCAGCATATAATCATTGCTTCTCGCCAAATTCTTATATCCAACGCACCCAATCTTCAGTTATTGCCTCTCGGGATGTCCCTTGTATGTAGTCCTCTCCTAGGGGTTGCTGATCTGGCAAGTGGTGGTCGGAGCTTTGCAGCTGTTGGGCTTGGGGCAAGAGGTCTTCTTAATGGCGGAAGCGTCCCAGGCGTTGATTGCGTCAGGGGCGCGGAATACCAAAGACTCGCTACCCCACTGGTATGTCATGCCACCACAACCGGCCTTGGTGATTTTGCCAGCGTTAGTAGTACTCGCACTCTTGCAAGTACCGCCGACCTCTGTCGACCAACCCCCGGGGCAGTACTTGTTGTCTTTCCACTCGATGATACAATAGGGCTGACAGCAGGCTTGAGTGCCACAGACGGCGCTTCGGCTAGTGTCACGAATCCTACTAATGGTGACCGTGGAGCCAGTGGCATCCTAGGAGGACAGACGGGATTCTATCAGCGTTTTTCCTGGGGATAAAAGGGCAAGAAGGATGGAGGGTAAAGTTAGAAAGATAACATCTTGCACCTACAGCAACAGAGGCCAGAGCACCCACCAGAGCGAGAATGTTGGTAGCGGAGAACTGCATTTTGTTGAGTTGTGGGTTGAGACTTGGGCTATTGTAGTAAGTTTAAGCTTATAGATTGAAAAGAGTATTTGCGTAGTGGTTGAACAAGACTACCAACACAGGCGTAACGACTCAATTTATAGCTTTCCTCCTTAACACATCCATGGTTTAGGACTTACCTCTTCACTATTCCCATAATAACTCTCTTGCCTGGAAAATGTCGAAAGCCAGCGTGCTATTGGAGGAGGCACTGCAGATACGAATACAGATGCCAATTTCGCTTGCTGAAAGACACAAAGATACCCAAAACCCCAGGAACTCGTATTAATGGGGACTTTTCAAATCCCTCATTCCCTCAACCTTCAGCTTGTGGCAAGTTGATCCTATCGCAGTCAAAACGTGCAGGTTTAGGCTGTATATTCTAAGTCATACCCTGGTATTACTAACGCTGGACTGCATATTACTCAACATAACCATGGTGGGGGCCCTTGTCAAATCCCCACTTGGTCGTAGCAAGATAGCTTCACCTCTTTTATTAGTCAGAACATTGAAATACAATAACTTCTTATTCAAGCCCTTTGTCAGATTCGACCTAAGCGAAGGCAAGGGTAGGACTATCACACTCGACTATCACATTTATTGTTGAAAAGGCGGCCAGAGTGGCCGGTAAAGGATGAAGGTCATTCTAATGTGGCCTACGTTGCAAAGAATAGGGATACTGGTTGAGAGAAATCAGTTCATGGTCCCGACATGTACTCTAATTCTATGTCAGTTTCGCATGATTTTAACCTGTCAAGTTCTGTCCTGTTTGCATTAACAATTCCGACGCATGAGCTCAGTTTTTAGTTGAACACCGTGTGGATAAATATGAATCATATTTCAGTAGCGTTATACTCTAACAGTATGTGGGAAAGGAGACAGTTACTGACTGACATTAAAGGTTTTGTGAAATCGGGAAATTAAAGATGCCTAAATGTCTCCTTGAGTGCTATTAAAGTGCAAATGCCTTCTCTGGTTAGTCGACCCGGTTTTAGGACAGATTTTCAATACTCCAGCCCGTCTAACCAATCAGAGTTGGGATGTCGCTAATGCTTCGCCCTCGCGTGAGTTTCGGCATTTTCTCGTGCTTTTGCACGGCCCAATCAATGAAAACACAGTGAGCATCGGCCGAGCCTCGCCTTGAAGAGGTGCAAACACTGCCGCATGACCCGGCATTTCATTTAATTGAAATGACTATATATATTCTGTGTCCTGCTAGTTGTAAAAGATTATTTTCATCAGACAACAGAAACTTATACTAGACTCTTACCATCCACCCAGATATTCCTTATCTTATAGCATCTCATCGCATCTCGTCTCAATTCACAAACTCCACAATGACTCTCACTTACATCGAGACTGACGGGGGTAAGCTCGCCGTCGATATTTCCGGTGAAGGCCCTCTCGTCATCTGCTCCCCAGCTATGGGAGATTTCCGGGATGCATATGACCCTCTGGCTACCGAACTCCGCAAAGCCGGCTACCGTGTAGCCACAGTGGATCTCCGGGGTCACGGCGACAGCTCCACTACATTCAACCGCTATGGCGATGAAGCCACAGCCGACGATCTCATCACCCTCATCGACGCTTATGGTGGCGGCCCTGCTGTTCTTGTCGGCGCTTCACTATCTGGTGCCGCTGCTACAATCGCGGCTGGAAGCCAACCTCACAAAGTCGCTGGTCTTATTCTTATCGGTGCATTCCTCCGTCCCGGCACTGGCAAGCTCGTCGCAAGTCTGTTCCGTCTCTCAATGAACCAGCCCACCGGTCCTATGATTTGGAAATCTTACGCGCCTAAACTTTGGCCTGGTCTTGGGGATAAGAAGCAAGAGCGAGCAGACCGATCCATCAAGATGCTTACCGGTCCTGGTCGATGGAAGGCATTCCATGCTACTCTGTCCACAGACCACGCTGTCGTTGAGCCATACCTTAGCAAGGTGAATGCTCCTGTGCTTGCTGTCTATGGTGATGCGGACCCTGATTGGAGTGATCCTCTTGAGGAGGCTCGTTGGGTTGCTTCCAACTTTAAGGATAGCGAGGTTGTTGCTGTTAAGGGTGCTGGACATGCGCCTCAATTTGAGAAGCCTGAGGAGGTCACACCAGCTGTCTTGAGGTTTTTGAACAGAATTCGGGAAGAAGGAGCGTTCAAGGCCAGCACTGCATAAGGACTTGGACATGAGTGGGATTTATGTAGTGCGAATGGCTTATGGATATTGAGGAATGGGTAGTCGGGTTTGCACGAATGTTTGGAATATAGATCCCTCATCACCGCAATGTTTTAGATATTACTTAATACTGACCTTCTTTTGTCATTTCTCAGTAACCTTAGCCCTACTATTGATTTATTTCAGCTGCAGCATAAGGCTTCGCCACGCTCCCCGAATCGGAGCTTCTTGTCCCGTACGTCGTCTGCTGTCTGGTCATAACTATTGTCGCCAGCGACCGATCAACAAAGATACTAGTCCTGCTTTCCTCATCCTCAGACCTTTTGCGCCTGACACGTGCTGTTATATCACGTACACACTGACGCGCGCCAGGCATTCAAGCTACCATGACTCCCACACAGGACTCGATCAGAGACCAGACGATCGTCTCAACTGAATCCGCTGTGTCCCTATTAGAATGGTCATCCTTGCCAGGAACTGGTACATACAAGTTGAGTACTTTAATGTTTCGAACTTTGTGACGTATGGGATGCGTACTGTACTGACAACAGTAAGGCTGTGAGATTTCTGTCAGTATCGTACCTAGCTTCCATGTTTGTCATCAGGCTCACAAAACTCCTACGCCAAACATAGCAATGATCCCAAACTTCTTCTTGTGCTTAATGCCAATTTTCCAAAGCTGCGTCATAGGAAGTATCATCATCCAGACGTCCAATGCAACGTTTATTGAGCCATGGCTTATGACTGAAACATTCGTGTCCAACATCATCCCAGGAGGGTCTTCTTCTTTCCAGCCCTCCCAGAACACCCTTAGCGGTCTTCGTTGCAGGGCAAATACTATGCCGTATCCGATTGTCATCATCACGATGAAAGCCATAGTTATGTGCACCGCGCGCCGGAACTTAGGGTCGGGAAATACACGCAGGAAGAAGGCTAGGATAGATAACTTGATTAGAGCCAGCGGCATGGCGTAACACAACCCAAAGACCATGATGAACTGATGAATTCTGTCAGTGTCTGTAACCGGTTATATAGGTCCTGATATTCATACTTGGTAATGTGCTGTGATGTTCTCGTCACCTACATGCCAGATGTCAAGTCCGAGGCCCTTCGAAGTTACTGCACATCCGTCAGCATGGTGATGTCGCCATGTAGTGAGGACACGCACAAACAAAAGCGACCACAACTGACGCTATGACAATTGGCTATTTGACATCAGCTCCAACCTTGAACGATGATAGAAGTGTCGTACGAATGCTACCAGGATCAGGGTGTCGTCAGTTCCATATGGCACGAATCCGATGATTTTCGAGATGAATCTCATGCTGAAGAATACGAATGCCAGAATTCCCATCACCAAGGCCGTCATGTTAACTGCATGTCGTCGATCCGCGACTGGTAAATGGCACTTCAGCTCCTTCCAAAAGTGGAACCCTGTATCGGATTAGTATTCATCTTTCCAGTGGACGCGGGTCGTTCATACGCAGATCGTCGCCAATACCGCAATCACCGTCCATGCATGAGTCTAACTGTTTAAAGAACTCCTTGTCGTCGCATATTCTGGTGATGTTTCGTTGGTATTGTGGGTTGTCGTCATATACCTCTTCGAGGCAGGTCGACTGCAAAGGTTAGCACATCCATTGAGCCGCGACTACCGGTTAGGACATACGAAGCAGGTAGAGGTGGTTGTGTCACTGGCGTTTCCTCCAGGAGAGACAGGCTGTTGAGCTTGTGCGAACAGTACGCAGCTTGATACTAAGGTAACAAAGGTAAGAACTCGAACCATCATGCTGTGATTGAAGTGTGACCGTGTCAAGTCGACACAGCACATCCAAGACAGCCGAACACGCGGGTCAGCACACGCGAGAGTAAAGGGACACGGCACCCTTATGTTGTCGTTTAACAGGCATGACATTCTGAGACCTGGCTTGGCGTCTCCGCCTATCCTGATCTAGATTCTGGGCTTTCGTCTGGCGTACCTGCATCGAAGTTGATGGCCAGGGCGCTTTATTTCCGGATTCGTCTCAGTAGCGCCTATAGGATAGCTGCCGGAAGTTGCAAATCTCGCTACCTTGCCGGAAGGTGGAATTGAGGCGTAACAGCATTCCAGTCTCACATAATGATAAATGAGTTTCTTGCCGCAGTCAGGCAATACCAAGGGATTTGATCATGGATCTTCAACAAGAAAATGATTAAATGGAGAGGCCAAGTCCAAAGTACTATTTCTATGAGAGGGTGATACGAATTGCCTATTGGGAACATGGCGTGAAGCTCAGCCTGTAACTCATTACAAGTAGTGTCTCTAGACTGACATTCCAAGCTGGGCCCTGCCCCCGCGCTAATGAATACTAACACCTGTAGAAATAAACGGAAATCTTCACCCGCAGTTGTTTCGTCGACTTTTACCTTACGGGCACCTTAGTGGATCGATCTGGTGATGGCTGACAGGCTGATCTTCAGCGAGCCTGTTGCCCTTTGGAGAGTACAGCAAAGTATAATTCGCTTTGGCTGATACAAACTCAGTTTAAGATTTTGCAGTTATTTGATGACGCTGAATACTGGCTCAGGCGTTGCTGATAAGTGTTATCTTGGGACGGCAATTCGTTGAAACAGTCCACGCCCTTTAACAAACCCAATTACATTTTTGTCGGTGCATCAGCTACCCTGGGGATCCGCCAATATGTTTGAATTCGTATACCCGTCCTCCAGATCCTGGCTCTCCAGTCCAAGGACGATGTTTCGCGGCCGCAGGCCAGTTAGTGTTACAATCGTCCGTCTATCTCCAACCAAGCAACGGTCGCGTGGCCCAATGGCAAGGCGTCTGACTACGAATCAGAAGATTCTGGGTTCGATCCCCAGCGTGATCATTTTTTTGCTTTTCTTACCTGCTGGCAGTTTTCTTTTTTTTTGTTCTGTCTCAGTGCCGTTTAGCTCGAATTGTACATCAGCAGAGAACAAACACTCTTGACATAACAGCAAGGCCAATTGCCATTCTTTAGGTCAGAAGAGAAGACAGACAACACACTAATTGACTTTCAGATTTAATGTTTGTATATACTTTTATTAATAAGACCTAGTTAATTAATAACGTTACAGTATGCTTTTTCTATTTCTTAAGATTCTAACACATGATCATCGCTCCAGCAACGGCTCCCATATGCACAGCAGCCATGGCGCCTCCAGGCAAACTTCTTGTCGCCGCCTTATCCTCATCATCCTTCTCATTCTTGGAGTCCCCAATCTCTGTTGGCTCGGCCACCTTGAGACCAGCATTGATCTCCCTGGGGTCGCCAGTCACCGTAACCTCTGTAGCAGTTCCGCCGTTGAAAAGAGTTATAGTAGCCGCCGTAAGATACGTAGGAGCCGAGATTTCATGCAGGTCTCTTGTGGCTTCGGTCCCGATGTTTAAAATCACAGCCCTACAGGGCAGGGATCATGGCAGGCGCTACGGCTGTGGCGGCATCTAGCGCGGGGCCCTTTGGCGATTCGCCCGAGGTTGAACGTGTTTCAACATTGGGCTGTAGCTTGTTCGCATTGAGGGAGCCGAGGCTCATTGTTAATTCTGTGGAAAGGATCTTTGGGCCTGGCTTCAGACTCGTGATGGATCATTTGTTAGTCATTTCCTTGGGCTGTGTACCCCTGTCGATCGCTACCCTGGACTATCAAGATACCTTCATTTTTTCCACAGCTACTTGCCATGATACCAGTACTACGTGGTAGAAGTGTACTGTACGGTAGGGAATATTATTCTACTTGCAATTCGTAGTTTTGCAAAGCTGAGGGCAATAATTCTTCATCTAGCAGGGAGGGATGGGATGAGATTGAGAATTGTAAATGAAAAACAACAATGTTCAATATGATCAAGGGGATCACCGAAAAATTGCTTTGAGTTTATAGCAAAAGCAGCAAAACACAATCACTCACTCAAAACCATTAAACCTACAGAAAGTTTATGCTATTCCATTTTTATATCTCTTGTCACTCAATGCTGGATGAAAAGTTCTATGTTGACTTACTGCTTGAGCCGGAGTATATGATATCTAATTGCAATGCTGACTAACATCAAACATCCGGTGTGGTGTATCGGTTAGCATACCGCGTTTTCATTACTGAAGATCCGCGGCGAGCGGGGTTCGATTCCCCGCACCGGAGTTTCTTTTGCTCTTTTTTGAACCTTTTCCATTGTAGTCTTGACGCGTAGGAAAAAACTCCGTTTGACGAAGGACTCTTACTTAACATGCCTACGGCAGCTGGCTTGTTCCATGAGTCGGTGGCTGAACGTTGTACTCAGACGCCACATTCTTTTTATAAAACCTTCAGAACTCACAACTGTCCTCTGTTTGTGATTGACACGATACCTTCATTTCGCCGTGTTGCGTCAAGAATCATCCTGAGTTTTCGTAAGCGCGATGGCTCTAGCGAAGCCACATCTGAAGCCACGGTGATCCTTGGATACTCCACTAAGAGGCTCCTCAGCGTCTAGTCCAAGCAAGGGATAGACAAAAAGAAAAGACAAAGAGATGAATACAATCAAAAAATGGAGGCTGAGGGATTTGAACCCCCGGCCTTTCGCAAGCATTTGAAACAATGCAAAGCGAACGTGATACCCCTACACCAAGCCCCCATTGTTGAGAAAACGCGGTCTTATTACAACACATACAGTCCGCATCAGGACAAACAAGCGCGCGTTCGTCAGCAGCACACTAAACTTCTTATCTTGGATCATGAAATAGTGAGGTTTGCCAGAGCTGTAACAACTCCAATCAGGTAACTATGTTACTACCTGGACTTACGGGTGCTTCCGTAAATAGCTGGTGAGACGTTGTTAGTTTTAGGTGAAGAACTGGCAACGTTAGTGCTGATAAGCTTATTCTGATTGATAATCAGAGAAGTCAGCGTCGAGGTAGAGCTTAATTCATTCGCGCGCGCTAGAATCCAGATCGCCAATGTGATACTCCTTAGTCTGCCATGACTTTACGTCTTACAGCGGACGATTGTCTGTGCTTCTCGCACTCGCTTAATCCTAATCGGAAGTGTCGGCTTTAAAATCCAAAATGCCGAACATCATGACGGGCAATTCTCATAAGCTTGATGTGACCGGACTTAGCGGTTATAAATATCATGAGAGTAATCTAAGTGTTTTGAATCAGACATGATAGTAAACAGAATAATGTAAAGCTTAAACTGCGCCGTTGAATAACGTTACGGCGACGCAGAACACATGCTAATTGCAACTCACTGCAGGAAACAATGCTTTGATACAGAGAGCTGACGTGATATCTTTGTCTCGTTCCAATCGCTGCGGCTGAGCGCCTTGACCTCGCGTCGCGAGAGGAATCCTACAAAGACGAATAGGCTATTAGCAGCCAATCGTATGGCCAGTTAACCCACCATAATGCAGCAACCCCTCACCTGGAATGAGGTGAGAACAACCACTGAATAGGCTGTTGGAAAATCCCATATATAGAGCTTGTGCAACCGAACAATTCCTCAACTATCTAACTTGTTCTACATTGTCTTGTTCTACCTGCGGTGCTACCAGACACGACACTAAAATGACATCGATCCTATTGAAGAACGCCACTTTGTTGGTCCCTCGTGGGTCCAGCGATGATACTATCGTTCCTCTGAAGAACCATTCGCTCTTGATCGAAGGGAACAAAATTACTCGTATTGCTGCCCAGATTGACCCGGCGTCTGAGTCAACTGAAGTTATCGATTGTACGGCCAAGCTTATCACGCCGGGCTTTATTGATACGCATCATCATGTTTGGCAAACACAGGTAAAGGGCAGACATGCTGATCATGGACTGCTTGAGTACATGGCGCCTGGTTTGTAAAAGGTTTGGCTGTTGTTGATGCTGATGCTGACTCTTACAAAGGAAATATGGTGTCACACAGCTACAAGCCTGAAGACGTATTCTGGGGTCAGCTCGGTGGATGTCTCGAAGCTCTTGAAGCTGGAACCACCACCATTGTTGACCATGCCCACATCTCATATAGCCCAGAACATAGTGAGTTCGATATTTAACAGATAGCTTGGTATTAGCTCACCCGTGGCTAGACACCGCGGCTTTATCAGCAACTATCTCATCCGGCGTCCGGTCTGTCTACTGCTACACTCCCACAGGCCGAGTCAAGACATGGAAGCCCTTTGTCTTGGACGAGAATCTGCTTCCTGATTGGATCTTTGAGCAGTTGACCAAACTTTGTGAAGCCGGTCCTCTTGGCGATGGACGCGTTACCATGGGTTTCGGATTTGACTTTTACTTTCTTCCAAAGGAAGTCATTGTCGGCATTTTCAGCAAGGTTCGGGACTTGGGGATCAAGACCATCACTTCTCACTATGTGGCTAGTCTACTTGGTAAGCTACTCGACTTGTCCTCATTCCGAGTTGAACTTCTGACAAACTGACCTCGATATAGAGCAATCGCTCGTAGATCTGCTTGAAGCCTACGGCCTTTTGGAAAAAGATATCTTGCTTTCCCATGCAACCCCACTGAACGACTCCGATGCCGAAAAGCTCAAAAAGGTTGGAGCAGCCGTCTCGTCTACTCCAGAGACCGAACTTCAGATGTCCCACGGTTGGCCTGTGTGTTTCCAAGACAACGCCAAGTCCATCTGCTCTCTGGGCATCGACTGTCACAGCAACAACAGCGGTAGCATCGCCTCACAAATGAGACTCGCAATCCAAGCTGAACGTTCCCGTCGTAACAACAAAATCCTCGACACTGGGAAGTTCCCCGGAAGAATTCAACTGAAAGTCCAGGAAGCATTCCAGTTGGCTACCATTCGTGGTGCTAGAGCTATCCACATGGAAGACCAACTTGGTTCGCTAGAAGAAGGCAAGATTGCTGATCTTGTTATCTGGGATACTCTCAGCCCTGGTATGATCTGCGCAGCTGAGGAAGATCCTATCGGCGCAATCATCGCCCATTCTTCACCCTCTGATATCGACGCGGTGATTGTTGATGGTCAGTTCAAGAAGCGTGATGGACGCTTGGCATCGATCAAGCTCAACTTCGACTTGGCGCCTGAGCTGAAGCAGGATAAAGAAGAGGTTGAATGGCGCGACGTTGCGCTCGAGCTGTTGAAGAGTCGAGAGCGCATCATTGCAGATGAGAAGGAAAGCGGCCTTGCGGATAGGGAGAGTGCTTTTGAGAACGGACTGCAACTGTTTGGGGTCAAGAAGGAGAAGCTGGTGTTTTAAGAATGAATATTGCTCCGGACTCCAGAGTATAGTGCTAAGGCTGTTCAACATGGAATGTACGTACGAAGTAAGAGGGTAACATTGGTTATGCACTTCTTTTTGCCTGATTGGTAATCTACAAGTTTGGTAAAATTCTGAATCCATCTGAACAGGTGTCAAGCCCCATCAGCGAGGGTTAATGGCCTTATCAATCTCAGCAGCCGCCGCAAAGAGATCATTGTCATGATACTTCCTCCCCACGATCTGCAAATTAATCGGTGCCCCTTCAAAGTCCCCTTCAGCCCACAACTTCCTCACATGTTCCTCGTCCTTACTCAACAGCACACTACCAGCCGGATAATCCTCGCTTCCCTTCGCACCAGCCTTGATCGGCGTAGGAATAACAATACCAGGATAATCTACATAGTTCCAAAACGCAGTGTAATTCCAGTAAAACGCCGTCTCATGTGAACATGCTGGCCCAACGAAAACAGGACATATGACAAAGTCGACATCCTGGGACTCCCAGTGCTCTGCAAAGCGACATCTGAAGTCATCGCGGGCTAGGCGAAGCTTGAGGATACCCGCTGTGTCTAAACCTGGACCTTCGGCGTCTTTGAGAATCCACTCCGTGAGGTCATGCATTGGCTCTTGCTTAGCTTCAAGACTCTCCCTCACAGCCTTGCCACCGTCGGGCCAGTATGCGCGACGAATACCCTCCATTGCTTCCTTCGCTCCGTAGGGCTGGAAAGGTTTGACGTCGAATCCCTTAGAGCGAAGTTCACTGACTGCCCACTCGAGCGCTCTCGTGACTGGAGGCTGTGGTGTGATGACGCCATCGTTCATCAGGATGCCGATCTTGAGAGGTTTTTCTTCGGAAAGCTTGCCTGTCCAGGGAATAGGAACAAGCCGTGGATCCTTGAGCCAAGGTTGGGACCCTGAGATGACGGACATCATCAGATCAACATCTCGTAGTGAATTACACATAGGTCCAGCTGAGCAAAGGACATTTAGCTCTGCCGCAAAACCAGTAGGAAGAAAGCCCCTTTGGGGAAATATGTATGAAGTCGTCTTATAACCGTAGATACCGCAGAAGCCAGCTGGACCACGAACGCTACCACCGATATCTGTCCCAACGCCCAAGACTGAGCCGCGAAGAGCTATCAGTGCAGCCTCGCCTCCAGTGGAGCCTCCCGACGAAAGATTAATGTTATACGGGTTCAACGTCCGGCCCCAAGGTGATGTTGTCTCGAGATGCATGATAGCTTGAGGCTGGTTCGTCTTGCAGTAGAAAATGGCTCCAGCTTTGCGAAGAATCTCCGTCATCTGACAATCCTCTCTATCCAAAACCCGTGTATTTAAGAACCCAACATTGGACCACTGATCCTTGATCGGCATATGTTCTTTAATACTGATCGGCACTCCATGTAGAGGACCAACAGTGTTGCCCGTTTCTCCAAGATAGTCATCATATAGCTGAGCGGTCAGGACAGCCTTCTCCATGAACCACTGTGTCAAACAACATGTAAGCTGATGCGCAATGATGGCCCTTTTGGCGAATGCTGTGACGACGGCTACAGATGTGAACTTCTTTGATGCGATTGCCGCGGCAAGTGCAGTTGCGTCGTAGTTCTCCGTGATATCGAGCTCTTGTTCAGTGAGGATGCCACATGATCGTGGAACATCGGTTACGTTCTTTGGAGGATTGTCTATGAGATCCCTCGGAAGACGTAGATCCTGCGGAACTGTGCTGGCAAACTCTTCCAAGATGGATGTTCGGAGGTTCTCATAGTATTGCGAGCCGGACTTGAGGGGAAACGTCTCGATAATAGGAAGCAGTTTCGAAGTCATGATGGTATCAGATCTTGCATGTACCTTTGGCGACATGTAGGATCACTCTGTTATCTTAACCCAGCAACGGAAACTTTCAAAAATATATAGCACTGATTCCAGTCAAGCCAAGCCTTTGATCATGATAAGAAGAGGGGAAACATGTCAAAATCTTGTTCTTCGCCAGATACATGACGATTCTGGGCGCCTGTCATAGTTATCGCCGGCCAATGATCATTCATCGCGGGTAGAGCTAACGAATCCCCGCATCCAATTCACAGCGTAACCATTCAGCACATCTTGTTTCTCGCGCTACAGTTCGTGCTAGTCCTGTCTAGGCCTTTTGTACATGATTGAGCGTCATAATTGCAACGGTTCAGTACGAAGAGATAGAGATATCAAGAATCTCTATCTTAACAGTTACCACACAGCTACAGGAACGGGTAGGTTTTCTTACATGGCGCCATAGATATGCAATTTGGATAAGCTTTAGGAATGAGAACGAATCAACAAACTTGACCCTCATGAGGACCCCTGCAACCTCTGCTGCAGTCACACCTCAGCCCCCAACCAACCAACAACATCATTCAACCATAAGCACGAAATAGTGCTTACATGTATTTTCTAATGCATCCAGGTCATTTGGCGTCTCACCCCTTGAGTCGAGTCACCGTAACCTTATGGGTATCATGGCCGAGACTACGCAGGGCTCAAGTATTATGTGAGAACAGACAGAAGGTGTACAAAATCCAACAAAGCCCCGCAGTGTTGTAACATTCTTGATAGCCCTTTCAATAGGCACTACCTTCCTTCGCGCAGTGTCAGAGAACGGCTGACAGACCGAACATGAATGCCGTCAAGAGCTTCCTTGGTCTTGCTACCAAGGACAAACCTATACAAGTCGAGGATGATGATATCTACCCGACAACTCTATTCGACGACACTAAGTCCATGCGCGACATGATTTTGCACTGGACATTTCACTTCAACGATGTACTCCATGCCGAGAAGTTACGAAGCTCGCTAGCAAGATTGCTCGAGATTGGCGACTGGAGAAAGATTGGAGGTCGTTATAGAATCAACGTGAGCCCGTGTATCTTGAACCATCAAGGGAACGTTGACTGACTGATGATTGAAGGCCCAGAATAAGGCAGAGTTCCACGTTCCGGCAGAATTCACCACAGAAAGACCAGCTTTTAGATATTCCCATCGTGTCTTCGACATGGACATCGATGATCATCCAACAGGGCGAAAGTTCCCTAAGGCGGGTGAAAATCCAGCCTTTTATCCAGGAAGTCAAATCTTCAAGGGCCTTGCGACAACGCCAGATGATCCTGTGAATGGCTGGGATTTACTCGAGGGCGATAAGCCGCAAATGTCACTGAACATTGTATCTTTCAATGATGCAACCTTGGTTTCTTTGGTATGCTCACACATGCTCATGGATGCTGGCGGCCTGCAAGCGATGCTACAAAATTGGTCCCTTGTGCTTGCCGGTCGCGAGGAAGAAGTTGTAACCGTTCTTGGTGCCCATAGAGATGTCATATATGAAGTGGCCAAGGACCCCATCGGATCCCAGCGGGAAGAATTGAACATAGTATCGAAACGCATCGTTGGATGGAAGATGTTCGTCTTCGTCATGCGATTTTTCTGGGAATTGCTTTGGTACGGAAAACCCACGTATCGCACAATCTTCTTACCTAAAGCGACAATTGATCGACTGAGACGCGATGCTCAAGAAGAGATCGCCGAAGCACAAGGTCCTGTTAAAGACGAGAAACCATTTATTAGTGAGGGCGATGTCCTATCAGCATGGATAGCAAGAATGGTGGCCCTATCAGACTCACGCCACCTTCCAGTATCTATCCTCAACGCTGTCAACCTCCGGTTTCGCTTCGACTCCCTCAAAGACGCAACAGGAGTCTATATCCAGAATCTCGCTCTTTGTATCTTCGCATTCATATCGCCCTCCAACATACGCGGTCCTCTCGGCCCCATCGCCCTCGAGAACCGCAAGTACCTTACCGAACAAACAACACAACCTCAAATTCGGGCTTGCCTACGAATGTTCATCGCAGAAAGCAAAAATGGTATCGACGCTATGTTGTTTGGTGAGCCGAACATGCTTTTGATCATCATTACGAACTGGACAAAAGCGTACTTGACCCAGGCAGCAAACTTTAGCGCAGCTGTGTTGAGAAAAGGTGATAGTGGTGTAGAGAGGAGGAATGCTTTAGGTCAGATGACACAAGCTTCTGTTGCTCCTACCAAGGAGAGCTTTATGTCCAAGAACATGATGATTATCAAGGGAAAGGACCAGGAGGGGAATTATTGGCTTGAGGGCGCGTTTCTTCCAAAGACTTGGGATAGGTTTGAGGAGGAAATATCCAGATTGAGCTCATGATGCTTCTTTGGCGACTGGCCTATTAGACACGAGTAATTCAAGTTGGTTGAGCGAAACTGATGTTGGTTTAAATAAGAAGTGCCTTCATATAGGAATGCAATAATGAAAATCTTTTATCCTCAACCCTCGCGCTGTCCCATTTGTCTAACCGCGCTTGAAGACCGTAAGACCCTGCGGGATTCCCTTCTTACCCTTCACATCCTTCACACCCAAGAACAACCTCAGCCTCGACATAACATCATCAACGGCTGGCAACTTCTCCAAGTCCAAGCCCTTCCCATCCTGTCCATCGATTTGAAAAGGCCTCATCTTGATCTTATGCGTCTCAATGTCCTCCTCCGCAAGCTTCAACGGCAAGATAGCCGCAACCTGCGGCGTCGCAGTATAGCCTCCAACCATGTTCAACCAGCTGGGGATACTGGGATCTGGGAATGACATGATGATGCAGCCGCCAGATTTGACCAGTGGGTCGCTTTCGTTGGCGTTGGGCTTGGGAATCCAGATTTCGGTTTTTATTTTGGAGAGGTCGGATTTGTCTTGTTGAGTGAGGGATTTCCAGATTGAATAGCCCTGGGCGTCCGTTTCTGTGGATTCCAACCCGAGCATGTAGTTGTTGTTGTACGTTACATGACCATCTGGATGAGCATCTGCGTCGATTTTGACAGGGGCGCAACCTGCAACGGGAGTGACAGTCACCAATTGGCGCTTTTCTTCAGTTCTGATGTCTGGAGTGATATCGACGCGTTGAAGAGAAGTAAGCTGTCTGCGAACTGTCGCTTCATCGCCATGGGCAATGCTGGCTGCCAGGGCTAATTGAACGCCAATGAGAAAGGTGAGAGCTGCTGCACACCAGACGTAAGGCTGGGCCTTGACAGAGGCCGTGACCCATTGCATAATGGGCTCAATGTATTTTTCCATTTTTCAGTTTTGAGATGGAATTGAAAGGGATGAGAGAAGAATCTGAACAACGAAGATTAATTGTTATGGATGCCAAGTAGTGGTGGTTGGTCCCACGTGCTGATTTCAGTGAGCTGATTGGCTACCAACACCAAGAAAAAGCTACTTGAGCGAATACTAATTACACTTCAGTTTTTACTTCAACCATTCGGTCTCGTGATCAAATTCCGCGTCTGTTGACGCAGAGTAAGTAGACAAAACAGTGGTAATCGAAAACTTTCCAGGGTATAACCATCGCCAATAACGCCGTATCAACCCAGTTGTCAAAACTTGGTCTATCGATTGTTCAGCCTCTGCCGCTCAGCAGCAATCAAGCCCGCCCAGCCCTCCTGTTCAGCAGAGCTAAAAGCTTCATGGTACGCCTTCTCCATAGTAGTGACCCTCTCCTCAGTTTCATTCAGCAATTCCTGGATTTTGCGTCTGTAATCCTTTGCCTCAATGCAACTATCATGAAGATACCGCGCTCTCTCGATGTGACCCAGAGCGGTGACACGTTTCTTCGCTTTCTCCAGAGCTCGTGCCGACTTTTCGTGTTGTTCTCGGGTTTGCTCGACTTCTGCTGCGTTGGGGAGGTCGTCTGGTCGCGCTTGGACTCTTCCTTCCAACACGCCCAGGCTGCGGTCCGCAGCGGTTTTGTCTACTTCCGCTTGTGCAAGGTCCTTCTTGGCATTGTCGTCGATAATCCTTAGGTCGTCTGCTTTTAGCTGGACGACGAAATCCTTGTATTTCCTGAAAGCTGCGGATGGGTGGCCATTCATCTCGTCGAATGTGCGTTTGCCACTGCGCGATGGTACCGCTTCGTCTGCAATCGTCGGTGGCAGTGAGTCTGTGTCGATAGGTTCCTCTTGAAGATCTGTTTTGTTTTGTGTTGGGTCTCCGGGAGGTGGATCGTCGAAAGGCAGGTCCTCGGGAGAGAAGTCGCCACCATCGGGTTCGTCATTGTTGTCGGAGCCTCCTGCCACAGGCATAAAGTTCTCGTCATCGTCCATAGTGCTGTTGGCATAATCCTCGGCCTCCAAAGCTGCTTCGATTCTCTTGTTGATACGACTGAAGCTGACCTTGTGGTTCGCAAATGGATCGCTCCCTTCCCTACCACGAACCGGATCATTTGCGACCGGATGACTCTCTTCTCGACTGCGAATCGGAACATCGACAATCGGCCGCTTGTCGTCTCCATGAGGAGTCGCGCGACTGGCAGCTAGTTCACTCCCTCCCCTCTCAAGATTCGTTTCTTGGCTGGCCGCTCGGCCCATATCGTGATAAGGTACTCGTCCATTAACAGCCAATTCACCATTCTCGACTTGCAAGCTTGGATCAATGGGGGCAGACAGTGCCCGCGGCGGTGCAGGAGGAGGATTATTCCAACCAGCCACAGGCTCAATACTTCCATCAACAATCCCATCAGCGATGCTCTTCGCATCCTTACCCGTGAGCCGAGCCGGGCCACAACGCTTCGATTTCTGGGCAGTCCGACGGGAAACATCGTCTCTCAAAGCGCCGCCCTCCATCCACAGAAGGTTCAGGGGAATGTTCTTCGCCTTAACCAGAATCGTGATTCTGACCATTTCGGTGACCAGGTCTTTGGTGGGTTGACCGGGATCTGCACTGCCCTTGTAAATGTTTGCCATGCGCACGTCTGGTGGAAGCCAGTGCGGTCCGCCCCATTCGTTGTCCAGCAGGGCGATATTTTCCTCGTACCGGGAATTGGCGCTTTTGTGAGCTACAGGTACAGCTCCACTGGGTATATGGTCCTGTCCCTGTTCCAGGGTGTTGGAGGCTAATCGGTGTAGTTCGTGGCCGGGGCATTGCCTGATGATTTCTTGGAGGAGGAGTATCCTATTGCTCGGTTCAAATTTTGCGAATTCATGTTGGAACAGCCGTTGAGCATGCTCCGCATTCGTGGCTCGGGAAATCAGGGACAAGAATGCTCGGATGGTCTATGAGATAATGTTAGGTAGGCTACGCGACAATGAAGGTGATGCGGATGAACTCACTGCGTCGTAACGCTGGTGCAACACTGCCACGTTGACCCACCAGTCAATTGGCGACCACGTTTGGGCAGGTTGTTCCCTTGATGTTGCATTCATGTCGTAAAATTGAAGGAACACTGACTTTCGGGCTGTTGTCAACAGGGGACAATTTTGCTGGAGTTGAGTAAGTAGTAATGTCAATGTCGGGAGAAGCAGGGAAAGTGAATGTTGTCGTGAGCGAAGCTAAGAAGGCTTTCAGGTGGCTAAGAAAAGAATTATCCCCTAAGGTTTAGGCTACCAAAATGAAGTAGTCTGACGGCTAGTCTAACCTGCCGTCAAGTGACTAAGTTATTTCGTCTCTTATGCTTAATTCTTCTGAAACCTCGACGGCTTTCTGTGCTTGTCACACCCGACATCGCGTCACGTCACGTCGCGACGAGGTGGGGCCCAAGAATTACAGACTGATATTACGCCAATCGTTCCTCTTGATCACAAAAAGCAAACATACAAAAAGAGAAAAGAAAACCTAGAGAAAAGGCTAAAACCTTGAACCCCAGGGCACTCCATTGGCATTGCCGGGCTGTTGGTGCTAAAATATGGATGGGTTGGCCCCATCTTGTGCCAGTTATTGGATAAATTTTAGCCCTGAAAACCTTCAGTGCCCCGCTGTGGTATTGCCCAGTAGCAACTAACGTACTGTACCTACCTACGGAATGTCATGAGGAGCGATGCGCATCTGTTCCATGGGTAGCGACTGACCCATGCACAGCGGAAGACCATGTTAAAATTGGCAGTATCGATCGAGGTTATGTTGTGCCGATCTATAAAAAAACACGCGATTCTCTCTTCTCCTGGGGAATTAGATCGGCTAAGGCGCATCACGGAACTACAAATGCCAATCAATTAGTCTGGTCATTGAAGAATAGTCATAATGCTGAAGGTAGTATAGAGTATAAACCAAAGAATGTTTAATACTCTTTGGTGAAGATGCAAAAAGAAAGGCTTGCGGTTTGTGTGGATCGAACACACGACCTTCAGATATCGAGTGATTGAAGTTTGACTTCAGTCTGACGCTCTCCCAACTGAGCTAAACCCGCTGACTAATTATGCTTCAAAGATTCGTCAGAAGATACTATGTACCCAAATATTGAATGACCTGACTTACGTACTGTAACAACTCGGGTCACTCGAGTAGTGTCGCAGGAGATGCGCCTTCCTTTTGCTACATTTTAGGAGGTCACAACACCAATGTTGAACCTTTAGTATTTCCCGTCTTGAGTCTAACTTTGCATTTGACTCACGGCAACCTTTGGCTTAGAACCTTAACAACCTGTGGTACCCAATCAGTATTTGTGGGATATAAAGAGTTATTTTGTTCAGTGTATCTTTGAGAAACTTGTAGTTTAAGAAGAAGGTTAGTAAAACATCCATCACGTTTGCAATCGATACAAACCGCTTGTTCCTCTTAAGCTTGTGTATATTGACTATCTGTACCTAGTGAAACGATAGGTACTTACCTATCCAGACCTAGGATGAGTCGCTACCAAAGGATTGTTGCACGTCGAATTCATTTCCACAAGGAATAGGTAGCTATCTCGACTACCTTGCTATTGTAGGAAGACTAGGCATCATATCCCATTGCTCGAAGGTCCTCAGTCAACTTGACCGCTGCGGCATCCTGGATCTCCTCGATCTTCACACACTTTGCGCACTTGTCACCTGTCCGGGTAACCTTTCGCTTTCGGTACCCAGCTTCGCAAACCTTTCCCTTTGCCACGGCCGTGGAGCATTTCTCGTATTCGGGCGATGCCTTGTTTTCGTCGTTGCAGTTCGGACAAGTAACGTGGACGTCGTTGTGGTAACACATGTTTGTTAGTTAGAATCGTTGAATGTTAGAGGGAATGAGTTGTGTTTCTGGCTCTGGGGTTTGTTGTTGGTTAGTTAGGTAGAGGAAGTTCTAGGGCGATCTATGTTTCTTATACACAGGTTGGCACTGCCATTTACGCACAACGCTATGCAAGTGCCAGTGTATTCGCTGTTCGTAGGTATTGCGATTAAATGTCTCTGCCACTGACAGCAAATCAGTGTGCTGTTCAGCTGCATTGATATTCAATGTTCTATGCAACAAGGTAGTGTATTCGCTGTTCATATGTATCGTGATTAAATGTTCTATCCAGTATAACGAGTATCCAACTTGTAGTCTACCCAATCTTATTCAGGATCGTCTCTATCTTCTTCACCTCCAATAACACTCAAATGCAACTGTGGTTGTGACTTGATGGCCTCCAAAACGTCTTTCGGTATCTCCGTCTCTTCCACAAGAACAATTAACTCCTTCATCTTTCTACAGGTGATGTGCAAACTCGATATCGCGTTGGCCAATAAATCTGTGACTTCCTCATCTGTACCCAAGGGATTGAAGAACTCTAACGTTTCTAATTCGGGCGGTAGGCCGACGGAGTGCATCCGTGGCTTCTTTGTTGATTTTCCAAAAAGTTGGTAGTCCCAGTTTAGTCGTAGTGTCTTGAGACAAGCGTATTCCCGAAGTGCCAGGGCCCTACTGCTGGCGAGCATCGGGAAGTCGATCGTGATGGTCTCTAAAGAATGGCACTGCTCTTGGAGTGCCAGTATGTAGTCGCGTATGCTGGCTGAGCTCTCTTCAAGCTCGGGCTCGGGCTCTTCTCTTTGCGTGAGGACAAACTCTTTCAAGGCTTCAGGAAACACCAAAACGTCCGATAGGGTGTCGTCGTTAATATCGCATTCTATCAGGTGCAGCGTCTTCAAAGCCGTATTATGCGGTTGCTCGAGCATCTCAAATCCTCGGTCGTCCAGCTTTGCCCTCTTGATAACGAGCGTCTCGAGGGTAGGGTGCGTAAATATGTGGATGTTCTCGTGTAAATCCCAGTATTGATCGTCCTCATCCTGGTAGAACAGGGTACATGACTGCAAGCAAGCGAGATCGAACGGACCGTTGAACAGGTTGCCTATGCTGGGCAGAAGTGCGACCGGCACAGCGATGTCGAGCGTCCTCAGATTCGACATTGTGGCTATTGTTTGAGAAACACCGTTCATGGTCCCGGGTTCTTGCGTACTCGAGATGAGGCGTGTCAGCTCTGATGCTGGGTATGCTAGCTTGACTTCCTCAATTGCTGAACCGCGACGTGGTCGACGAGTGAGTGATTGGCTGAAGATGAGATGTAGCTCCGGCTTGAGCCATTGCACTGTATTATACAGGACGGCATCGGCGAGGGCATGATAGCGCTTGTTAAGACGCGACACGCTGCAGAGGTCATGCTTGGGCAGTGTCTCGAGGATGGAGACGATGAGAAGATCGGGACAGCGAGCGAGCACGTCGGTCGGGGCGTCGTGATGATGAGGAGGGTGTATCGCGACCATGATGGCGACGCGATGTAGTATAGTACAGTGTATTCTGAGCTTCCCAATTGAAGGGATATTGATATCGGCTGAGGGAGGGTCTCCGTCTCTGTCGCTGGGCTGACAGGTGGTGTGTGCGCGAGCTTGTGGTGTGTTTATGGGGGGGAAAGTGACTAGCGCCCCACTGACGTAACGGAATGAGTGGTTTTTATGGGTACCGTATGGGGTAAGCGTGTTTATGTAAGCATTCAACACCGAGCTGAAAGCTTGGGTTGTTCTCGAGTAAAGGTCCATTTTTGTTACCAATGGGAATGAATATTTGTGTATGCTGGGATGTGAGTCAAGGAAAGAGAGAATTATTTATAGTGGCGCAAGGCATCAAGGTTGGGATTTGGGTTGATTGGTGCCCGGGTAAGCATAACGTTTGGCAGAACTCAAATCTGCCCTGTACCAAGGCAACTACTTAATCACTGCAGTCATTGTCATGACAAAGAATTGTTCATTGAATTATTTTTATTTTGTAAAAAGAATCTGCTGAATTATCTATTTAAGTCTAATAGATACTACTAGAAATCCATCGCGTATTTTATTACTGCTCCTGAACCTTCTCAGTAGAACCAGAAGTGGGAAACTGATCAACCTTGGTCTTGGCGAACTTGCGCGCAGGAACATTGTGCTCGAAAAGAAGATCAAGTTCACCATAGGTTCTATCCTTAGGCTCAGGAAGACGGAAGAAAGCCCAGATGAAGATGAGAAGGCACCAACCAGCCCAGAAAAGACCAGTCTTGGCACCCCAGTTCCAAGAGTTTCGGCCAAGCATGCGAGGCATGAGAGTGTTGGTGACGAGACCAGCGATGTTGCTGAAGTTGCGGGCAAGAACGATGGTCTTGGCCTTGAGACGGGTTGATGAGATCTCGGCAACGATGGTGTAAGCGATGGGTCCGATGGTCATGTCGTAGACGAAGGTGTAGACGATGAGCAAGCTACCAATGGCCCAGCCGGTGCTCTGGGTCTTCTTGACGCAGCCAAGGGCTCCGACGGCAATGAGGATACAGAAGAGGGATGCCATGCCGCAGATGTAGATATCGCGACGACCGAAGCGGGACATCAAGAACCAGGAGAGGACAACACCAACAGCGCCGACACAGTACTGGATGACGTTGAAGTCAAGAGACTGCTCGGGTGAAAGACCGGCCTCGAGGTAGAACTGGACGGCGTATCCCATGAGAGCGCTACCGCAAAGGGCCTGGGCAGTGTAGGTGATGGAAGCAACCTCAGTTCGTCGAAGATCGCTGCGCATGAAGCAGTGCCAGTAGTTGGTTCCAGCAGAGTTCTCCTTCTCCATCTGGTTAGTGGCCTTAAGAAGCTCAACCTGGGCATCGGCATCGAAGGGAACGTCGCACTGAGTAACAAGCGAAAGAATAGATCGCTTCGCGTCTTCGTAGCGCTCCTGGCGAACAAGCCACCAAGGAGACTCGGGAGCGAACAGAGTACCGAGCATGATGAACGGAGGCCAAACCCACTGCAGAGCAAAGGGGATTCTGTAAGACCAGTCACCTCCCATGGTGCTGAAACCTCGAAGAACACCAGCACCGATGAGTTGACCGATGACCCAGCAGAGGTTGACGTAGGCAGTGAGGTAAGGACGGAGAACAACGGGTGCGACGTCGGAAGCGTAGGCGAGGGTGAGGGTCTGGAAGATACCCCATGGGAGACCGAGGAGAATGTTTCCGGCGAGGAGGACCTGGAGGTTGGGAGCGAAAAAGGGGAAGAAGATGAGGCCGATCATGAGCATCTGAGATGCCATCATGGTCTTCTTGTAACCGAAGTGGTCGGAGACCCAACCGTTGATGTAAAGACCGATGATTTGACCACACATGCCACCGACTTGGATATATGTTTGCCAATCTGCTGAGATGATTGGGTTTCCGTCCGAATCGAATTCGTTACCGAACTTTTGCTTGAACCTGTACATAATTAGCTTTGATGTTGTTGAAGAACAGGGTATACTCACGCCTCATAACCGTAGAAGCTGCCAAGAAGACTCAAATCATAACCTTCCATGATAATAGCCGTGGAGAACAGGAGGGAAAAGGCAATGGCCTTGGGGTACAGGCGGAAACTGTCCCTGAGGGTAAGAGTGTGTTCGCGATCGTTGGCCTCGCGCGCCGCGGGCTTCTCAACCTCGTCGTAACCCATCTTGGAGTCAGGGTCGACGTGCTCAACCTGAGCAAAGTTGTCCTTTGGTGAAGGGGACATTGTGAAAGGGGGTAATTGAGACAAAGAGGTGTTCTCAAGGAGCCCAAGAAAGGAGGATGGAGAAGAAGTGGATGGGATTGAGGATGAGATTGAGAAGAAAGCTGGGGAATCTGGGGATTCTTATGCTTAACCCCAGATTGAGACGTCTCTCCACGTTCTGAAGGTTCGAAGCTGGGGGCGCCAGGGGCAAATGCCAAGAGGAGTCTAGCCAAACAGCCATCAGAGGTGTCGTCGGTCCGACGAGAGAGACATAACATCGAAAGACTTATGGCTCAGCTCATCTCCGCCAAGGAGCGAGTCTTGTGATGGCTTCAAAAGGTAGCAAAACAGAGTATCGGACCGACAACATCGTCATTTTCTAGTCAGACGATGAAGTTCACGATGAATGTCCTGATGGAAGACGCTCTGGATTCATCTTGTCGGTCCGAGATGTCGGTCCGACGAACAGTTCATTTGGAAGCTCCCCGGATTTTCAAATTCTCTCCAGACGCATTGACCACTGCGCCGGGACGAACTAGTCCTGAAAGAAGACCATCACGAGCATAAACTGCTGATCTTTTCCATGTCGAGTTAGTATCATCGTTGTTCGTTTCGGACAAGGCCGGAGAAGATGCAACGCTGTTGGATCATCTCGATTTAAGAGTGCAGAAGCTGAATTAACAATGAACCTATCATTTAAGCTTGACAAGTTGCACACACACATGTCTTCGAGTTGGTGTGCAAAAGACGCGACAAGAAGACTGGAAGAAATAAGCTTAACACGAAGTACTCGTCATCATTTGTTCTGGAAACTTTGTCGCTGAATGGGAATAGATGTGGCTGACATGACGTTGAACCAGCTGCGGGGGAACCCGTTGAACCAGAACATGACTTCACAATTAATCTGCCATAGATTTGAGAGGTTCTACTTGATGAACCCAGATTTAGACGGGCCCTGTTCATGCAGATGTCACATCAATAGTGTATAATATGGAGCAGTAGTGGAATGTCTGACAGAAGCTTTGGAGGTCTCCACCATGGTTCTCTCGCTAATAAGCAGGGGTTATTCCACTTGGGTTGTTACTTATGCTCTTCTGGGAAATACTCTGCGCGAGACCGGAACGATATGATAGCATGTTGACCATTGAGCCGCGTCTATCCCGTTTGTGATAGTCACGCGATGGGAAGACTGGAAGCATTAAGCTTAACACAAGTAATGGCCATCACTCTCTCCGCCAACTTGTAATCTATTCTTGATCGAGCTAGTGCTACTTTTGTGCATTTCGGTACAGGTAGAGGAAATTGCAAGTTACTTGGTATACCCTATAATATTAAATGCAGATAGAAGGAACTAAAGCTTGAGTGATATCGTATCGTAGAACTCAATCTAACATTAACCTCTTTCACATCAGGCTCAATTCCAACTTGATATCTTATCTAACAACAGGACCTGGTAGGTTGGGGACAGCTTCAACCATCTCCTCCGATTCTGGACAAGAGCTTGAGGAGACGGCCTCGGCATTCCGAACGCTTGGGGTCGTCAGTGGGTTATGGATAATACCATTAGATCCCATTGGTGAAAATGCAGATTGTGCATGAGTGGCTGGGCCCAAGGTGGATTTCTCAGCTAGAGCAATGGCATCAAAGGGCTTTGCGAGAAGCCCGATATAGGTAGCTGGTGAAAACAGGACATTGCGTGATTTGATGCACCACCCGTTCATAATTACATGCCCGCAAATCTCGAGCTGCAAGTCAAGTTCTGCAATGGCATGAATGTACTCGCCGGCCTCGGCTTCAGACTTGACCAGTTTGTGTAATATCGGCTTGCTCTCACGGCCAATCTGAGATACAATCCACATCGCAATGACACGCCCGCCTACACCACACATCAGAAGGAGGCAGAGTACCATCAGCGCAATTGAGATGGACATAAGCGTGGCAGAAGCAAAGAGTGCTGTACCGAACGCGAATACTGCAACGCTTGAGGCTTTTGAGACAATCTGGGCAATCGCGTGCAGTCGGGATATCCCGTGAACGGATATGACCACATAGAAGCATGTTCGCGAATATCCCGAACCTCTGTCGGTGGCGATCCGAATCCGCTGGTTGGTATTCGGTCCGGCCTTGATAGCCTCAAGAGCATTGCCGTACCGGCCTCCGCTGTCGGTGATTCTGGCGATTGTCTCGTCCAGAAGTATCCCAGTTGGCTTCCGTGAGACGTGAATGGTCCAGCTGCGCGTGAAGGGGGCAGCGACAAGATTGTCGAAGATTGAGACGGCAGTGACCAGGAAATACCAAAAGAACATCCAGCCATATACCTAGAGTAAACAATTCGTTAGCTAGTGTTCCAACCATGGGTAGTGGGAGTCATGGCACATACACGACACCACCACGTTACAACAGCGCCCCTTTGGGCATACCACATGGGTATCAAGATACCAATCACCAACACGAACTGCAGGGCCATGGCAACGAATATTCCGAACCTAATCCCCCCTCCACTGTCGTTCTCAGCCCTCTCAAGAACCTCTTGAGCGAATACTTGAGCGGCAGTACGTTCGTTTTCCTCGATGTCATCCGCCAGGCGGCCGAAGTCTGTAGCTGAAGCGTGTGAGTTCCCGACCCGCTTCCGCGGTGCTGTGACGCGCGTTGTGGGCATGAAGCCACCGTATGAGAAGGGCTCCGCAGGGTCATATTCTCCAACATTCGAGGGCGTGATAGATCCACCGAGACTCAAGAACATACTGAGCAGACCGGCCATGGGTACCAGCTTATACACTATCCACATCTCGCGGGTGGGAGCTCCGAGTAGTGCACCGGCAGTTGGGAGAAGGCTTAGAGCTCCAGCGGCACCATTGTACTCTGATGCGCTCAGCTGACCGACCAGGTCAAGTGCAGCGGTAAGGTTTGCGAGGCACTGGTAAACAGAATCACCTTTCCGTATGGCCATACCGCGGTTGACCCAGTTGTCGAAGTCCAGACTACCTCCAGCTTGGTCAACGGAAGAAGCCTGTTCTGGGCTTAATGTCTGGACTGGTTGGAAAGGGACTGTATTGGCAGCGATTACGGAGCGAGGAGAAAGGCTGGCAAGCAGCAACGGGGTAGGCCTCATCGATAAGATGAGGTATGTAAGGCGACCGACGGCATCGTTGATAATGTGTTTCGCATGATCCATGGCGTACTCAGGTAATCAACTTTTTAAACTTGGTGATGAACAAATTCCATTGCCTTCAAAGTCGCATGTGTACTATAAGAGGACCAGATTGGAACGGGGCGGAGAGAAGAAACTATTAGGAAACCAAGAACTTTAATCTTACCACACTATCCACGAACACTCGGCACCTTCTACAGTCCAGTCCAGTACAAGATTATCTAAAGCATGTCAGCTCCAAAGCGGGCCAATGGTAGTGGTCTGGTCTTCGACCGACGATTGACCAAGCCTGATGTTCTAGTCTTACAGAGTCTTTCTGATGATATCCATTATAAACTTGCCATGGACGATTAGATCCAGAACGAAGCTACCTCCGACGGTGTTGCAGATCGAAATGTTAACAGTGGGGAAAGGCTACTCAGCAATAGATCTGGTATGTACTCTTTATCACTTTTCACCACAGCCTGACATCCCGCAACCGAACTGATCAACAACCCTACAGGCCAATCCAATGATAAATCTGTCATTGCGACTCTCGACGCTCTCAATGATCCCGAGAGTCCTCATTTCGAGCCTACCGTTTTTACTGGAGTAGACCTCGGCGACTTCAAACTACCTCGTCTTATTGAGACGTGGCTCTTTCAACCGTATGTGCGTGCCGCACGCTCCATCGTCCGTGTTGAGACTGATGTCGTCATGCTCACACACCTGTTGCTGTACTTCTCGACATCGGTTCCCAGTGCGGTCCTTCTTTTCTGCTGGAAGTTCACGTGGGTGCATGGCATCTTCCACTTCCTCATGCAAGTCAGCTACATGGGTACTTACACCTTGATGATGCATCAACGCATACATATGCGAGGCATCCTTAGTGGGAGGTATGTCATTCTTGATACTCTTTTCCCATATATCACGGATCCTTTAATGGGGCACACCTGGAATTCTTATTTCTATCATCATGTCAAACACCATCATGTTGAGGGTAATGGCCCTAATGACCTATCATCGACACTTCGCTATCAACGCGACAACGTTTTCCATTTTCTGCACTACGTGGGAAGGTTCTACCTTCTGATATGGCTTGATTTGCCATTATATTTCATCCGCAGCGGTCGGTTAGCACTTGCAGTTAAAGCTGCCTTTTGGGAACTTGGCTACTACCTCGCGCTCTATATCCTCTGGCGCCACAATGCCAGAGCAACTTTTGTCATCTTTATCTTACCTCTTCTGCTGCTTCGAGTTGGTCTGATGGTTGGAAACTGGGGGCAACACGCGTTTGTGGACCATCAGGAACCTGATTCAGATTATCGATCAAGTATAACTTTAATCGATGTACAAGTAAGTCCCGAAACCCTGGATCACATACCGATTCTCTGTTGGTTAACAATACCTTGAAGAGCAATCGCCATTCTTTCAACGACGGGTACCATACATCGCATCACCTTAATCCTCTCCGACATTGGAGAGAACATCCTGTGTCATTTCTGAAGAGCAAAGGGTTATATGCATCCGAACAAGCTCTTGTTTTTCATGATATAGATTATATCATGATTACGTTCCGTCTTTTGATGAAGGACTATCGAAGACTTGCTAAATGCATGGTGCCTATCGGTAGCCAGATTGGGTTGACGTTAGATGAGCGGGTTTCTCTCATCCGAAGCCATGTGCAGCAGTTTTCAGAAGATGAGATAGCAACAATGTTTCGCAAAGGAAAGAAATAGACCTGTTGTAGCTTAACTCTAGTTTATAGAGGTTCTGATAGTTCCAGACGCGACCCTGTTCATGCAGTTGTTAGATTAACAGTTCATAAAATTGAAGGGCAGTGGCATGTGGTTCCCTTGGCAGCGTTCAATTGTAGCTTTTGTTATATACAGTACATATTCCACCTGAGTTGTTATTTATGCTGTTCTGGGAGGTGTAGTGCGCAAGGTCGGAACCATATGATGACGGCATGTTAACAATTGAGCCGCATCTATCCCTTTCACAATTGTCACACGGTGGGCAGTCGTCTTTATATGGACGCCAGATTTTCAAGCCGAACAAGTGATTGGCCCAAGTCAAGTGATTACTCACTAACTTCAACTACCAACTTAGCACAGCTCACACCTTCAGCCATCCTATCCAACGCAGTGTTGATGCACTCCAACCCTCTTCCAACAACCTTTGGCTCAGGACTTGGCCTGATAGACCGTTTCATGAGGTTCTTGCCTAACCAGGTACCCATCCAGTACCGAAACTCTTCCAACCTCTCCTCTTCCACCATCGATGGCATCACAAACATGACGTCTACTCCTTCAATATCCTCCATGCTCTCTGGAAGTCGCGGTGCCGAGACTATCTTTCCCTTCTCTTCTCCGTCTTTGGGGAAGGCTTTGAGGACAGCTTGGCATGAGGGAAGGTCCCCCATTGCGAGGAAGCAGTGTCGGATGGTCAAGCCGTTGTCTTTGGCAGCGGAGATCATGGCATTGACCACACCAGGATCTTTGTAATCGAATACGCGATCGGCGCCAAGTGAGCGGATGTACTCGTGGTTTGCTGAGCTGGCTGTGGCATAGACAGCTGAAAAGGGAGAGTTGGGGTCCTGACACATTATACGTGCTGACTGCACGCCCATTGTGCCAACACTCGAAGATGCACCCCAGATCAGAAGGACCTCATTCTTCTCAACTGCCTTATCTGATGATACATCGGACTCTTCCGATCTCAGAATACCCACCTTATCCCATGCACTAAGAGGCACCTGGACAGAAACAGGCAGTGTTGCAGCATGATTCCATGACAGGTTCTCGTCTGGAAGAGCCACAGCATGTTGCCAAGGAACAAGACACTTCTCCTGAAAGACACCATAGTCCGGGGCACAAGATCTCCAGGCCGAGGCAGAGTATGCAACAACACGAGTACCTGGCTGGAGGCCAGTATCGATTGGGACGTTGTCGCCGACTTCGAGAACGACGCCTGCCATATCGAAGCCTATCACGGTAGGATATGCGGGAATGAAAAGTCCTGTACTGCGCATGATGGCATCGGCTGGGTTGAAAGCCACAGATTTGACAGCGAGGAGTAGTTCATTTGGTCCTGGTTTTGGTGTGGGACGAGATTGGATCTCAAAGGGTTGTCCTTTGGCTGTCTGGACGGCAGCGAGATGGGTTGTCATTGTTATGGGTAAGAATGTACGTAAAGGAGACTTCTTCGGATATGTATGGGATGAAGAAGATCAATTATATCGGATACCTGATCCTTTTTATATCTGATGTCTTCGCCCACAACGGACTTTCTCATTATTAAGTCCATCGATCCCAGATATACATTAGCCAATCAGCGGTGACTGTTTCCGTGAAATGGTTAGCGTCAAGATCAATTAGGCGAGACGAGGTTAGCGTATGGAACAAAGTGGAACTGAAGGAATAATTGCATCTCCACTGCTGCAGCTTACATCTCTTCATTCTCTCAACAATTAAGGGCACGGTAATTCACGCAGCAACAGTCATGCACGTGGAATCGAACAAGGAAGCTCGGACGGTTAAGCCGGCGCGGAGGTCGAGACATGGGTGCCGGAATTGTAAGCTGCGAAAAGTAAAGGTCGTGGAACCCCTTTCCTGTATCGCGAGCGAAGGACTGATTGTTTATAGTGCGATGAGAGTAAGCCTCGCTGCAAAATGTGTACTTCTTTCGGGGTGTTATGCAATTTCGGATTCAACATTCCAGATTTACAGCCAGTGACTTCCGATACTGGAACATCTCTGGTTCGAAGCAAGCCCGCACTTCGACCTAGTATAACAAACGCCATCTGGACATCGGATGAGTTCTCACGATATCAGCTGAGCGCCAAGTGCCAGGACTTTGTCACTCGATATTATGGGCGAAGTCTTCTCACGCCTGATGATCCTAATATGTTAAAGGTGAACCAGAGTCTGTTCAGATTGGCCTTTACTGTAAGTGACCCTATGCCAGTCATCAATTGGCTTTCGCTGATGGCTGACACTGCCAGTATCCAAGTTTAATGCACGCCTCTATAGCCGTGGCACTGACATATGATCGCTACCTAAACACAACGACAGGTTCACGTCCAAGTCTAGAAGAGTGCTACCATTGGTCCCAAAGCACAGCCCTCTTCAACGAGAAGCTTCGACAGCCTGTCAAAACGAAAGACAAAGACCCGATCTGGGGTACCGCTGCTGCCTTGGCTGTCCTAACATTCTCATCGCCCGACGCATACAGACCGGAGGATTCATGGCCCATGAAGTCCTCTGGTGACGATGATCTGGAGTGGGTGACCATGATTAACGGTAAGATGTCACTGTGGCAGTTGGTTGAGCCAATGCGAGTGGACAGTCTATTCCATGTCATGGGAATGACGTTTGCTCAGATGCAGTCACCGTTGCCCAAAGTCGGGACACACGGTATACCTGAACCGCTCGCCGAGATCTGTCTTCTACACGATCAATCTACAGCGGACGAGAACCCTTACTTCCATGCTGCGCACGCTGTATCGCATGTGCTCAATCTTCCAGATAGGGAAGTTACTACAGGGCATACACAGCTGTTCACGCATAGACTGGATGGTGCTTTCAAGGCCCTACTACTCGCACGAGATCCTGTGGCTTTATTGCTGTTGTATCTGTGGTATCGCAAGGCAGGACGGAGCATTTGGTGGATTGAACTGAGGGCAAGGGTGGAGTGTCCGGCTATTAGGATGTATGTGCAGCTTTATCACGGTGACGATTTGGCGGTAAATGCACTGCTTTGGAATGAGGATATGGTCATGACATGATGATGTTGGTCTGGCGGAAGCTTGCGGATCCGAGAGACGGACTGTCGACAACACGATGTGGGTGGCACTACGTTCGGCAACAAGATCACGATGGCGAACATGATACACAAGAGCTCAATCTACCACAGTCGTGTAGTAGAACAGCATCACAAGCGACAGCACAGCGAGCATGGTCTCGAAAAGGAGTGCACACATGTGCCTGGTGATGCGACAAGTCCACAGAATGCAGAGGTACCGCTGTAGTTGATCCCGACACAAGGCCAACGTTCGGGGGCCCAAGGACAGCGAGTAGGGAAACGCTGGGCGACAGGCAATGCACTTGAACACAAACAAGTCCACTGTCCGCGCGACAGCAGTGTCGCATCACAACAGGCGGGGGACAACACCAGGGAGCGGAGGCTAGACACGATTACTTCTCTGGCAGCACGTTAACGCGGCCCCTGTCGACAGCCTCTCAGCAGCGATGGTCCTTCACCTCGGACTACGACAACATACCATCGTCCGACGCTACAATCGTTGCCAATTATATGTATTTCGTCCGTACTCGATCGACGTCGCGATCCGTATGGCGGCGGCGTCGTGTAGAGCGAGGGTGCTATTTGGCTGCGAGCCTTGTTGGCAACGCGCTGTCAACATCGAAACGAATCGCCGGGGACGCCACTGCTGCAGTATGGGGCGCGTGGCTTTCGCGTGGAAAGGTTATCGAGAGCGGTCGGCGATGGCGACGCCTCGATTGAGGAGGGCTTGTGTCTTGAGTTCAGTCGCGGGTGGGCTGTGGAGGGGCACATCGTTTGATCGTTGAGATTTGAGGACGAGGTAGACGATGAGCTGTCTGCGACAGCGCTGGAGATGGTGCGGGTGTTCAGGTGCTTGTCAACTTGATCGCGTCGGTAGCTGAGCAAGAGCCCACTGCTGACGGCGCGAAATAACAGTGCGCATCCCTTGTATAGTACGTGGGCGAATGGCTTCAGGGCAGGGTCTGCCGTAATCGCTGTCTCGGCGCGTCTCCAGTTCTTCCATCGGTCGGGCGAAGCAGCGTGTTTCGAGCAGTCGCGCAACCGTCGTTGACTGAGTTCGAGGGATCTTGACTAGAACATTTGAATGGATGTGCATATGTTCGAGACTGATTGCGTATACCAGAAATAATTGTTGTACGAAGTACGTCATGGCGTGACAAAGAGGCTTAATTGCCAAACTCACGACACGAAAAGGTTCGCGTCACGTGTTGGTCTTCCAGCTACCTACCCTACATCGGCATATATCACCATTTGCTCAATAAAACCCTGCAAAAAGACAAGAACAGCTTCGTCTTTCTGTGTCTAACCTGGCTTATAACTTGTTCTTCTGTATAAATAGTCTTGCTCATCTTCTGGCTCCAACAATGACGTGTTGTCGAGAGGCGACCATGGTGATACGAAAAAATACATTTAGTACAAACGACGAACTTGGGTCACGGAACAAGTTGTTTTCCCCCACGCAAACTATGACACGAAGAATATTCTAAGTCAGCAAAGCACTGATATCCACAATTCCCTAACATGTTCCTCGAATGCTTGACTGTTATCATCCTTCCAATCCATGATGTTGGCTCTCTCGCGACTGTGCCACAGGCCGTGACCCATCATTGGGGCGCCTGGGCTACACTCCACACTACATGCAGACGAGGTTGAGAATCCTGCAACTTGACCGAGTCTCACACTTTCATTACAGGTCCAGAGATGCAGATCTCGTAAATCCGGGGTAATCTTGCATCAATCAGATGTGTTTAGCTGTAGATTGAACAAGTAGAGAATCGACTTTGCCGCTTGATCCGCCTGCGTGACCCTTGAAGGCAAGATCTATTTCCAAGGCCTTGCGGGCGTTTGCAGGTTTATCACATTGCATTAGAGTGTTATCAAGGAATGTAGTGGTTTTGATTGATGGGGTGTCGGTGAATAGGGACACCAACTGGGTAGTGGTTGTTACTGTCCCCAGTATCTACAAACCCAGAGAGCGACTACTCTCTGGGTAATTATTGCATATGGAACGCGCTTGCTGATGCGAGTTAAGATAGATCGCCTCGAAGCTAAGGTTGCTCGAATATTGTGGCAGTACTGCTGGACGTCAAACTGGTACCTGGTCACTGAGGTGCAGCAGTGT
This sequence comes from Fusarium clavum, assembly GCA_004367155.1. Taxonomy (NCBI): domain Eukaryota; kingdom Fungi; phylum Ascomycota; class Sordariomycetes; order Hypocreales; family Nectriaceae; genus Fusarium; species Fusarium clavum. The sequence continues at coordinate 49,336 of QGEC01000009.1, forward strand.
AACCTTGACACTCTCACGGGCCATACCGAGAGGCACCAGTGACAGTCAAGACCATGGTACCCCGGCTGGACTTACTCCTCAAGACTTGTATACTAGTATCCGTATCGTGCATCCGATCTGGCCTGTCAGTGTCCCCAGATGCTCAAGGGACCACATGGCAATGCAGCTTTGGCGACAGCCGAGCAACCGAATATGGAAGCAGTACTCGTATCCTTGGAGTACAAGCAACACCCTCGGGCTTCAAAACCCCGAGACACAACGATATGGCTAGTGTCTAGGTACGGCGCAGCTTGGCATTCAGGTGAAGGGTGACAGTCATCCACGAACTAGACTAGCAGTTTAGATGTATCTTAGGTTCCCGAAACCGCGGGTTCCCATGTGATGGCTCCCAGTCTCTCGGGTTCATCAAGGACAAAAGAATAAGAATCTTTCGCCTACAACTCTACAAGGATCATCGTGACACGGTCTGCTCCCCGGAATGCGGGGTGCCAGCGTAACCCCAAAAAGGGGGGAATTCACCGAAACGATGAAAATCCTTGCTTGACGCGTACCGGACATGCGGTGATTGACACTCTGGCACCTGGAACGGTCACTTGGCTGATGCAGTTTGACGGTGATGGCTTGAGAGGATTGGGGGCTCAGAACCCCAAATGTGGCTTGGGCTGTGATTTGTTGAAGCGCGAAGGAAACGGTTGGAGATGACATTAACGCGTGTAGATTGCCCGAGATACCGAAGTAGAATTACTGACACTTTGAACAATGTCACAACATCCTCTGAGCTGAAAACAATGAATCCTTAGCTTCATTCAGAGATGGAATCATGAGACTGTATTTATTCAGCTCTGTCAAACAATTACGAGAAGTCGGCGCCAGGTCCGATCCAGGCCGATGTTTTAGGTCGGCAATTACCGGTCATCAATGCCGTAGTGCTTCGCCGATGGGTAACGGAGTCATAAAAATGAGGAGAAAAAAAGGGCACTACCGGTCTGTCATCGCATAAGCCAAGCTAAACTAGTCGCCACACATGTCAGTGCTTGGATCACTGTGTGTTGAATTAAGCTTGACGCTGAAGAATAGCGGGCGGGCAACTTTGGGGTCGACCCATTGTGGGGAAGAGGATCAATGGGGGCTCAGTTGAGTACCGTACCGTTAATCTTCAATACCGGTCGATAACCTTATGTTCAATCCACTCTCTGTATTCTTGGCCAGAGTCATATCGCCTTCGGAGTCACATATCAGCATCATTCTCATTAATGCTTCAGGTCATGCCAAGTTAATAGTCTTGTATCATGGCAACCAAGGTCTTCTAGGATGCTGGTTCATGTGACGGTTTCGGAGAGAAGAGCGAGTCTAGGCTTGGTCTGGTCTGTCAGCTAAGAGAGTCAGGTAGTGAGTTGTTGACCAATCGTTTTGACTCATGGTTAGCCGAGGTCATACCAGAGAGTCACTCACTTACTCGACCGGTCGGAGATACTCTGTATACAAATGATAACGGAGGAACAAAGTTAATCCAGATAACCATAATGAATGAGAGTCTCGTCTCCAAATGCATAATCTGTAGAAACTGTTCATCTTTGACCATGGCCATGTCTGTCGTACCCCAGAATTGAAGCCGCGGAGTTGTTGTGGAACCCCCATCGTCCGTTCTGGGGGTGGAGCCCCCATAAATTTAACATTTAGCTCAACCACACGTTAAATTTACTGTCATGACTCGGGCTTGTCTTTCCCGAAACGCAGTCTTTTAGGCTTAAACAGGTTTGGTCGGGTCAATGCTAGTCGAACCATCCAGGGCATCCAATTCGTCTTCGCCATGCGGGGGATGATTCGCGGACCCCGTGGGGAAATACCACCGAGAATCCTGGTCAGGTCACTGTGATCTTGGCAACGATGCTCTCTTGACGGACGGGGACGGACGAGGTCCACCAGGTTGGTTGCGGTGCGGAGAAAGAGAAGTTAAGTCGCTTATATCTATCCTATATCCTCCCCCCTTCCATTCCCTTTTTTCTTTCCCCAGATCTGCATTGAGCATTCTCTTTGATCCTATTTCTCTTTCCCTTCTTCCTCTCAATCCTTCCCTGACTCGCATCCACAATGGCGCCCTCTCAGGATCCCGCCCACGTGGAGGACGGCGGAAAACTCCCCGTTCACCACACCGAGTACTCGGGAAACAACTCTCAGGTCGAGCTCATCGAAGCCGCCGTCACAGCCAGTGATGCCGAGGCTCTCATCCCCAAGAAGGAGCTGTTCAACCGATACTGGCCCGCTGTGACATTCAGTATGCTTCTCAGTGTTGCCCTGGTCATGGAGGGAATGGATGTTGGTCTCATCAACAACTTTTTCGCTCATCCTGCTTACCTTGCGCGTTTCGGATGGCCCGATGCTGATGGCAAGCAACACATTTCTACCAAGTGGCAGGGTGCCATCGGTGCTGGAAACAACTGTGGTTCTATCCTCGGTCTCTTGCTCAACGGTTTCCTCCAGCAGAGATTCGGTTCTCGACGTGTTTACATGGTATGATTCGAGTCTTTACATCTATCTATCAGAATGAAGCTAATCTTATTAGTTCGCCATGTCTCTTATGGCCTGCACCATCTTCGTCCTCTTCTTCGCCACCAGTGTCGAAATGCTCCTCGTCGGTAACCTCCTCTGCGGTATCCCTTGGGGTATCTTCCAGACCCTCACAACCGCCTACGCCGCCGAAATCTGCCCCGCCGCCCTCCGAGGATACCTTACTGCCTGGGTCTCCATGTGCTGGGGAGCCGGAAGTTTCCTCGCCACCGGTGTCCTCCGTGGCTCTCTCGATCTCAAGGGCGATGCTGGCTGGCGTGTTCCCTACGGTCTGCAGTGGATGTGGATTCCTCCTCTGCTGGTCGTCGCCTTCTTCGCCCCCGAGTCTCCCTGGTACCTTGTCCGTCGAGGTAGATTCGAGGAGGCTGAGAAGAACCTTCGTCGTCTTGCGCGCAAGGGCCACTACACCGACGAGACCATGGCCCAGACTCTTGCTCTCATGAAGCACACCAACGAGATGGAGAAGATTGAGGCTGCTGATGCTAGCTTCATGGACTGTTTCCGTGGCACTAACCTTCGACGAACTGGTATTGTCTGCATGGCTTGGATCATCCAGATTCTCAACGGTCAATCCATCACCAGTTTCGCTGCTATCCTACTCAAGTCCGTTGGAATGAGCAACGAGAACGCTTTCAACTACAACATGGGTATCCAGTCCGTCAACATCTTCGCCACCGGTATTGCCATTAGTCTCATGGGTAGAATTGGCCGTCGTACATTCTACTTCTACGGTTCTTCCGGTATCGGTCTCTGCATGTTGATCATCGGTATCCTCGGCTTCGTCTCCGATGGCGACAGCGTGGCCATCACTACCGCTGCCTTCCTCGTCGTCGTCCAGTGTATCTTTAAGGTCTCTCTCGGCCCTACCACCTACGTCGTTGTCGCCGAGACAGCCTCCAGCCGTGTCCGCGCCCATACCATTGTCATCGGTCGTGCTGTCTACGTCTGTGGTCAGATCATCGTCCAGCAGCTCAACCCCCGTATGCTCAACAACTCCAGCGACGCTTGGAACTGGGGAGCCAAGACAGGAATGTTTTACTTCGGCCTGTGCTTCATCTGGGCTGTCTGGATCTTCTTCTTCCTTCCTGAGACCAAGAACCGTAGCTTTGCCGATCTTGACTACCTCTTCCAGAAGAAGACCAACGCCCGCAAGTTCGAGACTACGCCCATCGACTGTAAGTTATTCCACATATTCTGTGCAAGATCATTGCTAACTCTAAAATAGTGTTCGAGGTTGTTCCCCCTCGCAGCGACGATAAGCTTCAGGGTGTTGAGATCACTCCTGTTAACACCAACACTGCGGGAGCTGATATTGAGTCGGGCAAGAAGCCTTAAAGGGTTTAATAGATGTTTAAAGTTAGCGTAATTGTCACTCTGTAATGAATGGTATGATCAGTCTTCTGTATCGTACAATATGCCTTCACTCTTCTTTCCTCTTCTGTTTGCCTCGTGATGAACTCTTGGAGCAACAGTAACGATTGAATCCCACGGCGAACATGCGCCATCTTAAAAGAAGCAGATAAAAGCCTTATCGCAGAGTAATCTCTTGACAATGAAACCCTGGCATTTGGAGGACCTCTCCACTCATAAGTCCGTATACCGAGCCACAACCCACCACCTCAAATGTTCCAAGATGCAATGAGTTTGGTCTCAAGACAAGTGGTAATCGGCATCCTCTTAAAATCCACACCAAATCCCCCGTGCGGACCTCTTTCGGCAACATTCCAAACATTCCCCTGCTCGTCCTACAGAAGCGCAAACCTCTAGTGTGGAGTACTCTAGCGAAAAGTTTCGTATAGTCATCCTCCTTGTCTTTGAAAGTAACAACTATCTTATTAATCATTTCTGGACCTTTATCCGGGTAGGCTTGAGCGATTGAGAGAAGAGACAAGCCTATCTGAAGATGTGTGCTGAAGGTTTTGTCGTCGTCGTGTGCGTTATAATCACATACTGCTTTTACAGCTGCGTCTTGGATACTCTCACCAGTCAATGGGTACCTGACTGCCTGGGTTCCGGAAGTAAAGAAGGACATAGCGTTCTCAAATCGGATAGCCGTGGCCTTAACTCTAAAAGGTTCCGTCGGTTCATCACTTGATATCTCCACGATCTCATCGATGAAGTAGCCTTGAGTGATCATCTCATCGGGCTGACTGTTATCGAATCTGGCAGACCACGTACCTAGACCACCCCCTGCTCTATGCCTAGAGTTCAACAGAGGACCGAACTGCCAGAGGCGACTCAGCGGATCGGGAAGGGAGATATCTCTAAGCCACGACGGATAGCCCGAAGTCTGACCTGCCACCCCGGCGAGAAGAATAAGCTCTCCCCCGGAGGCAAGTTGCAATGCGCGTTTCCAAAACTGAATAGTGATGCCTCTCATAGGCGCCGTGTAATCAGCATGTAGCTCTTCCCCGCCTTCCACGAGACCAAGTATACCGTAATATCGATCTCGAGGAATGGTGCACTGTTTGTAGCACCCAGCCATGATACCCATTGAGAGTTGAGCTTCATTTAAGTCCGTTCCTCCCATAAGAATATCGACGATCTGTTTGAATTCACGACCATGAGCCGTGTTTGGATCGATCATTCGACAAGCACGGATGAAACAGATTGAGGTCAACGATGTGACCATAGTAACGTTCTCTGCTTTTATAAACTCAACACCGTCCCAGGGTACCGTAGCCCCTTGGTATTGCACGGTACCGGCCCAGATTTGGCGCCAAGGGATGTGTTGGCGACCGAATACCATGCTTACATCGCGGCCGAGGACAAATTCCTGCATAATCCATAGACGATGAAACCATTCTAGTTGTATGAATTCGAGGAAGGCTTTAGACCAGTCTTCCACCATGTCCTCTTCGATCGCGTCTGCTTCTTCTTGAGTAGGTAGGGTGACCCCCATGATTTCAGCGCTGCTTTCCTTTGATAGAGCTATCATGGCATTGCCTAGTACGACGCCACGGCGGATATTGCGTCTCCAGTATCGATCCATAGCGACAAGCAAAGGTTCGAACGTTTCATCCTGACAAATGTCGCAAAGGACACGGACAGCAGAACTGTAGATCAGTCCCATAAGAGGAACCTGGGTCCCCTTCTCATCCATGTCGGCCTGGTTGATGCATACCCCGTCAGCCCAATAAGTTCGAGGACGTGAATTATCACGCAGACGGCGCAAGATTGCAGCAAGAGACGCTGTGATACGAATGAAACCATCTGGTGTCACAAGAGTATCGGTGAAGGTCCCTTGACCCCAGACGTAAGAGATGGCTTCGAAACAGACATGTTTGGAAGGATCAATAGTTTCGGAAGAATAAGGCTTTTGACGAGGAGGCAAGTCGTCCAAGTTTACCACCAGCAGCTCCCCTCGTAGCTGATCCGATTCTTGACTCGCTGGATGCAGTACCAGGACACGGATCTGTTTCTTTGTGACAGGTGTATAAACATATGGCTTTACCTCCTGCCCATGGCTTGTGGCCGGCAAGGTCGTCATGATGATCTTCACTGTACGTTAGAGTGAGATGAGAGGGATTTAATCTTTGTTAGGACGGAGAGAGCTTAGTGGATGTGGTGGTGGTCCACTGGTCCGTCAGCCGCAAAAATATTGAAGCCATGCCCCACACGTGCATGAATAGACAAAGCCAATCGCGGAAGCCCTTCTACTTTTGGATTGTGCGAAGTAGGACAGGTAGTACAAGAACAAGAATGAGGAGACAAGTCATTGAGAGTAGTCAATTACTTGCGCTTCCAGTTCTCGTCTGTTCAGCTTGTTATTCGATAATCTCAGCTCGTGCCAACCATCGGAGGCGGTTTCAGCCTGGTCTCACGGAGCACGGCCCTTCCGAAGTAATGATTCGCCCCTTGTGTAACTGAATACGTGAGATGGAATGTGTTGAGCAAGAAGGATGCTGATCTGCATGAATCCTGGTTGTCCGCGGCTTGAGGGACTTTTCTAGAGCACAAAGAAGTCATGGTATGGAGCTCGCTTCTGCCGTCTTTGAACTCGGCGTCCGAAGTCTGTCATGACTTTCTGTGGACATAAATAAGAACCTTCCCAATGACCCTGGAACCTATATCTATGACTCCATGGTCTAGCTTCATAGACGACATGGCAGACCTCAACGAACAAGATGCTACGTCGCAATATTCATCTTTTTACTCCATTTCTCTGTCATGTGTAGCTCTCTACTTCGCATGGCAATTTCTCTTGAGAACAGGTGCACTATGGAACTCCAAGTCTGAACCTCCGGTGCTACCATACTTGGTACCAGGTACAGTAGTGTTGCGCGAAACCTCACCATACTCATTGACTGACCTGATGAAGTCATTGGCCACAGTCTATCATTTCTGAGGGATACTCACGGGATCATATCAGCTGGACGGTGAGTCATCTAGATCTGGTGTTGAACCACCTCACTAACCCGCAAATAGCAAGTACTTCGAAAACCAGCCCTTCAGTATTTTGCTAGGGGGCCGCCGTACCTACGTCGTGCCTGATCATCGCCATATGGCTGAAGTCTGGAAGAAGACGAAAGAGGTTGTATACGAACCATTTATTGACCACTTGATGGTCTGTATTGGCGTACCTCAGGCGAGTAGAGATATCGTGTGGAACACAAAGCCTAACGAGACCTCGACATCGATAACTACGTACGTGTTGGATCTGGTCCGGGAGGAAGTTGGACCAGGCCCCGCTGGGCAACCATTCCTTGACAGACTCATGCAAGCACTGGATGATGTCCTACAAGATGGCAGTCTACTGACAACAGGGAAAGAAGATGAACACAGTCTTCTCAAGTTTACGAACGATCTAATCATGACAGCATCAACGAATACTTTCTTCGGGAAGGTCCTCCTGCAGAAGTTCCCTGACATATTGGAGACATTCGCAACTTTCGAACATCATGCCTGGGAGATCATATTTCCACTACCAAGCTTCCTCGTTACTACCGGACGCAAAGCGAAGGATGCCGTTATCGATGAATTGGCCAGATACTTTGATTTGCCACAAGATGAAAGACGCGATGTGGCGGCGTTTGTTTCGAAAGGGGAGGATGTCATGCGTGAGAATGGTATTGGCTCTCGAGATATCGCAGCCCTGCTTTTCAAGATGTTCTGGGGGTAAGTCATCATCAGCCCACCACAGCTACCTCTAATAACGAAACAAGGATCAACGGAATGCCATCTATACTTGCCTTCTGGCTCTCAGCCCGAGTAGTCTATACGCCTAATCTTCTAGGAGAGCTCCGAGCCGAAGTTGCTCCTGCATTCAAAGATGGCATCCATAGCCGGCCTGATATGGAATATCTAAAGACGTGCCCGAAGCTCAATGCAACATTCCACGAAACCTTACGTGTTCACGGAGGCGCAGCTGGGTTCCGTCGCGTGGTATCCGACACCACTGTCGCAGACTATACGTTCAAGACTGGCAACGATGTCATCATGACTTATCGGCAATTGCACATTGATAGAGAAATTTGGGGTCCAGACGCAGAGAGCTTCGATATCAACAGGTTCATTGAAAATCCTAAGCTGGCTACAGGAAGAACTTTCAAGCCTTTTGGTGGCGGGTTAGCTTTGTGCTATGGCAGGCTCCTTGTACGGCAGACGGCCTTGTGTTTTCTTGCAACTCTTGTCACGAGATATGATATGGAAGTTGTTGGGGACTGTCCTTTTCCTGGAATGGATGAGAAGGTTCCTCAGGTGGGTGTCATTCTTCCCATGATGGATCAGATTCCCAAAATTAGGATAAGAGAAGTCACTGCTGGGTGAAAGTTGGAGCGATTCATGTTATTTCTGTTTCTGGAGTACTTCCTATTTATTTATTTATTCCTCGGGCTTCTGACCCCAAACAGCAGTTCTGAGTTCGGTTAGCATCAAGTGACGTTGTATTGGTAAGAGATACGTACGTTAAGACGTATGAGTGAAGACTAGGGTTAAGCAACTCCTTACGTATGTCCACCAGAAAGACTTGGGCCTTTTCGTATTCCCACTGGAAGTCACAAACATTAGCAATCATGATACTTGTAGTCTGAATCAATCACTTACCTCCAATAGCTCTGTCAAACCTCTGATAGAGAAGCCCTCCAAGCCCTGCAGCAAGAACTGTCTGTTCCAAGCGCCCCACTGCTTAAGATCCTTGTTTTTTGGCCAAGTACCAATGGGCACCTTGACCTTTTTCTCGCTTATGTTCTGTAAACCAGCCTGCTGGAATGCCTCTGCCGGATCCCAGAAGAACGGCTTGCCGAGCTTTTCCCCCACTTGTTCAAAGATCTTCACCCATGTTTTGAGTGGGGAGTCTTCACTCATAGTTCCGTCGTCGGCCATTGCGTTGCCCCATAGTTCGACGTGCTCGATCCAGCCGCCCGGCTTCAAGTATCTGCAAACTAGTTAGGAATGCCTTTTGGCCTAGTCGTTAAGTTCATACCTTTGTGCCCTCTTCAGTAGTTCTGGCCAGTTGGGTACTGTGCCCGTCATGTAACGGATGTGGATATAGTCGAACTTGTTCTCTGGAAAGGTCCATTCTTTGTTGATGTCGTCGACTTCGAATCGACAGTTTAGAGGGACGAAGTTTGGCTGGATAGGTGACAGATCGACGCCGACAACCTCGGCGGATGGATGCAGGTCTGCCATATCACTGTTCGCTTTAGTACAAATGTATGCATCACGAACCTGTTTACGACCTACATGGCCCAGATTCCTGTGCCACAGCCAACATCCAAGATGTTCTGTTGTTTGCATGTTAGTGGTGGGGACTGTTGGTTGGTGACATGACCAACCTGTGGGCTGTTGCCAATAGGCGCCTGGTAAAGCTTGCCGCCAAGAACGATACGGAACAACTCATGACTAACCGATTGTTAGTAGGCGAATATCGGATGCATAGAGACATCACGTACATCAAATCTTCAGCTTCTTGCTGACGATCGTCATTCGCACCCCTGGACAACTATTAATAACTGTCGTGACTGACTTTTAAAGTTCGTCGCTTACCAGTAGGTGCCGTCACCGTAGGCATGGAATCGTCTACCGTGAACCCACTTGTATTCCATAATCGAAGACTTTAGCGACTCGGTATCTGTGACCCCAGTCCTTGGCCAAGTTAACAAGCTTTCTCCTGTTCAGAACTCATATTCTCTTACGACTTTGTATACGAAGAGTCAGAATCGGTGTCCTGTGAGAAGCATTAGGACATAATGAGATGGGACAGACTTCGAACATGGGGCTGAAGTAGTGGCTGACAGGTTCGATTGGGCCATCTTCAGGCCGCACTGCTGGATCAGGAGCGTCTTTAGGCGACGCGGGCGAGCGAGGTGTCTTTGGCGAAGACATATCGAAGGTATATTAGCTGGGTAGTATATGCGAGACAGTGGCTTGGCTGTTGGTTCGGAAGGAAACAAAATTGTGCGATGCAAAGAGAAAAACCCTCAAGAGGGCGGTCAATCATTTATCTCGCATTGCATGACTCCCCACTGATATTCAGTGGGGAAGAGGGCCACGTAGGTTACAGTCAGTAGTTTGATGCAACGTCTGATGCAGATCCTAACCAGATTATCGGATTGTGGGAAACGAGCCCCGCGATAGCTTGAACATTAAAGTAATAGGTTATATATATTATGTTGTATCTCGAACTTCTTCATTCCTTGAGTGCCTTGCCAAAACATGTTCCTGTAAAGTCAACTGCTGACCACTGCGTATTATTCACGGGGATAAATGCACTCTTGTTAGCAATAGCAAAATCGTCCACGACTAGAGTAGCTGTAGAAGCATTGAAGCCTACATGAAGAGATGCTAAATCATTATTTTGCATCCAACACGCACGAATGTCAGCTTCGAGTCCTGGGCCACTTGTGAACTTTCCACAAGGCGTCTTCCTAGTTTCGATGCAAGAGATAATAATCGTTGTTGCAAAAACCCCAAAAATCACGGCGGTGTAGATCTTGTACGCCATCGAGTTGATACACGGTATGATTGTCGATGTTGTCGCGCCTGTCCAGAAATATGGCGCAAAGATAGCTACTGTCATAGAAAGGAAGAATATGTAGGCCAGTTCAACGGCAAAGGTTGTTGCTGTTTGTCGCCCACCCCGGATGAAGTACATAGCGTTTAGTACTATGATGCTGATGACGATGAAGAGGAAGAGAGACCGAAAGATCCTGCTTCCCCAAGAGGAAGAGGGCCTTTGGAAACGGGGCCTAGAAGGAACGTCCATGGGCGCCAATAAGGTGCCGCTGGAACTCTCATTCGAATTGGCCCGCTTATCCAGAGCCAACGAGTGAGAGGTAGAGTATCCAAAGTCATCGTTAAGCCAGAAAGCGCAGCATAGTCTTAAAAGACTGATCATGGCAAGAGGGAAGAAGATGGTGTCAACTCCCATCCACTTGACGAATCCAGCGTTGGTGCCGTCCGTATCAAGTGCACCCATAAGTGAGAGCGTGGCTTGAATACCCTGAGATGTGACGATGATGGTCGTGATCATTTCTCGAGAAAACAGTGCAATCCTCGTATTGTCCGGCAAGTGATAGCAGTACGCCGCACTGGTAGGTATCATTTCCTCAGAGCCATCCCAGCCTCGTTTCGTCCAGAATATGGCATTTGTAGAAGCAAGATCATTCTGATCCCAGGACTTTGCTCGGATTCGCCTATCTGCGATGGCAGCATATCGCCAGAGGATTGAAGTTGGGTTGTAGTGGCATAGCAGTTCGTACCATTTTGGTCGACTTCTGTGAAGAAATGTTGGTGACGGTACACCAGCTATGATATGCGCGATGAGGGGGGCGAGGCAAAGGGTTAAAAGTGCAACCCAGTCTGCGCGATCGATCTCATGACTTGAATATTTGAGAGGGAAGATTGTGAGCTGTTTGCCGGTGAGAATATCAGGCATGGTGGGCTGAGTTCATGCTAAACAAAAAGAGACATAACAATAGAGAAGCGAGCGGTTCAAGACATATGATTAAATAGATATGAGGGATATCCAGAAACAGGTTAAATATACGAGGAAAGCTGAAATGGTTACGAGGGTAGAAACCCTATTGGCTTTTCAAAGGACCACAGTAAGACTGAGGTAGCGTTCCCAGGGTATCTTCAGCTCCGCCGGGGTATTTTCAGCCCTACGATCCATCATTTGCCAGAACCCGATTCCAGCACTACGTTAGGTGTTTCATCAACGTGGGCCAAGAATCGTATATTCCACCCATTCAGACAATTTCGTATTTGGTCCTCCCGGCGATGCCGAGAAAGACCAATAAGATTGAGAAGACAGGGTCAAGATTACATGCACGTCTTACCAACAGGTAGACTAGCATCATACGAGAGTAAGCACAACCGCATCGGGATAAGAGTTACATTGAAGAAATTCAGGCTTCCGCTTTTCTTTTCTTTTTCTTTAGGAAAGTGTTTCGCTGAGGTTTGAATTGAGGAATCTTTGACACACGCCAAGCTTCTTCGCAGCTCTATCCGCCCTGTCAGCAAATATTACATCATTTCCTTCGTATCCAGTTGAATTTCATCAGACACGGGAGAAATGAGCTAGAGCTCTATATCGTAAGAATCTTATTTAATGATCTGACTAACATGCGAACTACCCGTCCCCTCGTTCTGAGGTGATACGGCAAGTTTTTATCTTCCGCTTATTCTGGCTGTTGCGAAAATGTCTTTAGTGGCTCTTAGCGCATCGGTTGTTCTATTTAGCCCTACAAATCGTCCCCATGCCGCTAATCTCGACCCAGTTTAGCGGGCTTATATCAGGTCGCATCTAATTGCCCGCTGAGGAACAACACTTCGAGATCCATTACAAACTTCATCAAGGTGCACTCCGGGAATCGACACTTTTCATCACACTGAAGTAACGACACAGCTTAGAACACAGCATGACGACACACTATAATTAGTAAGTGGGCGAAGACGCGAGGATTGAGCATGTGGATGCAAACACCAGCAGATCGGTTTCTTTGTTCCACGGATTTATCAGCCCCTCCGTTTGTGTGTAGGACATCAATCATGGCCATCTGGACTCGACCTACCGTGAAACTCAAATGACATATCACCACCATCATTGTAACGGTTACTTAGTCCTTCCTTTGTCATCTGAATTGAGGCGCTTAGTCTCGGGGTCTCTTGCAACCCTCACCTTCAACGGGGGCTCTAGATACCTTCTCTGAGTGCTCTGTTAAAAGATGTCCATCGATAAACTCAGTGAGTTGTGTTCCAAGGTTCTAGAGAAGACAGGGATTACTCTATGGCGGATGTGAAGATCATATTCTCTAGTAAGCGTTAAGCATGCCGCATCGCAGGGTCAAAGCGTAAAGTTCAAGGTTGGCTAAGGTTCTTTGTTCTATAAGGTTACACAAAACACAAACTTTACATCATCAGAATAGATAAGGTCACATTACCTCTAGTCGCACAATCTCTTTATCTCTGTCACCATCCTGTATCTCATTGGACCTGACCCAGTCACTCGGAACTCTTGTGCTACTTGAGCGAGATATGCTCTCGTGATCGACAGCCTCTTTCGTGAGGGGTCTTCATAAAGCTTCTTTGTCGCCTCACTCTCGAGCTATGGACGTGCTCACTTCTTCCAACAAGCAAGAATTTTGTCGTTTTGATCCTGACTATCAACATGAGTAATTTGGCGGATACTCCTTCGAACACTTCGGCCAACAGCGATGCCCTGGAGCTTGAGGCAGCGGGATACCAGCAGGCTATGCCTCGTAGGTTCTCGCTGTGGTCTCTAGGTGCATTGTCCTTTACCCTGACCTGCACTTGGCTGGGAACCGGATCATCAATTGGTATCAGCTTGACTGAAGCCTCCTCCGCCGGTACCTTGTGGTCCCTTCCAATTGCTGGAGTCATGACCACAATTGTCTCTTTGGGTATGGCGGAGCTTGCATCTGCTTATCCAGTTGCTGGTGCACAGTACTACTGGTCATTCATGGTAGCCAGAGAAGACTACAAGCCCTTTGCATCTTACCTGTCAGTAACAAGTCACTCTCGTAAATCTCAATCCCACTGACTTTAACAGAAATGGATGGATGAGCGTCATCGGCTGGTGGCTCGCCTCAAGCTCAGTATCCAATTTCGTATCATCCATGATCCTCGATATCGTGGGTGCATGGTATCCAGACTGGGACCAGAAGCGCTGGCATCAATACCTCATCTACGTCGCGCTCATCTGGATCGCCACAACTGCCAATATCCTATGGTCACGATGGATTCCACTTTTCAACAAAATGGTCTTCATCTTATCGGTCCTGACTCTCAGCGCTACAACCATCACACTCTTCGTCGCGACCAAAAATCATGCTTCGGGCAAGTTCATCTTTACTGATACTACTAACAGAACCGGTTGGTCAAGTGATGGATTTGCGTTCATGCTGGCTGTTGGAAACGCGGTATACGCCTTTTTGGGCAGTGACTGTGGTGCTCACTTGTGTGCAGAGATTCCCAACCCAGCAAAGAATGTTCCGAAGGTCATGATTTACCCTTTACTCATGGGCCTTTTTACTGCTTTTCCATTTGCCGCTTCGCTTATGTATGCCATCTCTGATGTTGAGGCTGTCTTAACCACAACTACTGGGTTGCCTTTGTTTGAGATCTACTTTCAAGGAACTGGGTCCCGGTCTGGAGCGTCAGTTCTTATGGCTTTGTTTGCTTTTTGCTTCTTTGCGAATCTCGTCGCCAACGGTAGGTCGCCTTTCCGCATCTGATATCTCGGCTAACCTTTTAAGCTACAACTTCCTCACGAACACTATGGGCAGTGTCGCGTGATGGCGCTTTGCCTTATTCGCAATTTTGGGAACGTGTCCATCCGAAATTCGAGGTTCCAGTCAACGCTTTGGTACTTTCTGCCAGCTTTATTACAGTCAGTAGAAACCTCAAGTTCTTTGTGGCTCCCCATACTGATGTTGGTTTGTCACAGATATACGGCCTCATCTTTCTTGGCTCTTCCACTGCCTTCTCCGCCATGGTCAGCGCAGCCATCATCTTCCTCCAAACCTCGTGCATCATCCCCCAAGCAGTTCTCCTCTACAGAGGACGCGAGAAAGTTTTACCTCTGCGATACTTTAGCCTGGGCAAGTATGGTGCTTGGATCAATGGTATTTCGGTTGCCTGGGTTGTCTACCTCGATATCCAGTATTGTTTTCCGACCGTGATGCCTGCCACCGCGGAGAACATGAGCTATGTCTCTGTGGTGTTCGTTGGACTAGTGGGCTTTGTTATTGTTCTTTGGCATACTACAAAAAATGGGACCTTTACTGGACCGAGGATTGATCTTGACCTGTTGAACGCGCGACGTGTGGCAGCTGTTGGACCTTTGGAGGGGCAAAACCCTGCTGAGTATCATGCTTTGAGAAATTCTGAGACTGGAAAGCAAGATTGAGTAGTTACTGTAGTTTTTTGGTTAGTATCTTGAACATTCGACCATCATTCCCTTTAAATCCAGACAGCATCGTAGATTCAAGACAGCATTTTGTTTGTTGACATCGTGGTGGAGTGGGGTACACGGCAAAAAAGCAAAAAATGAGGTTCTGCCCGGGCTCGAACCGGGGACCTTCTCGGTGTTAACGAGATGTCATGACCAACTAGACCACAGTACCAAGCTGTTTTTGTGAAGGCTGAAGCGTAGCTCTAGCTGATGTAGTTGAATGCCGCTGGCACATCTGCCCACTCTCGATCCAACAAGCAGGTTTGACTTAGATCGTTTCCAGGATCATGCTGCCTCAACCCTACTCTGTGAGTGGTGGATGATTTCTGAGACAAGGAATTACCCATTTAGGCAATTCGGAGGTGTCTGCCGAAGAACATACCAAGACACGAGATGTTTAAAAAGATCGAATATCCCTCAGAAACTTTTACAGAGAAGCTGATAACTATTCTGATCAATTAGTTGAATTGAGTTTGGCGGTGGTCGTTAGTTTTTGGATATAAAGCCACAACCAAGATGAAGTTCCTCACATTGACATGCTTGGTCAGCGCCGTCACGGCCGCCAAAGCACAGGTAAGTCTACCCAGGACCAAAAAAGAAAAGAAAAGCTGATCTAACTAATTTGTCTTATTTAGAACTACCGATTTGTTGGTAGAGTCAATCCGGCGACTAAGCAACTCACGTGGCCAAGCACTGGAGTCGCCTTTACTTTCACTGGAACTCAGGCTTCCATCAACATCAAGGACATTGTTGGAACTTCAAGTGCTGACTTGATCATTGACGGCAAGGCCCCAATTGTCGTTTCCAACGTAAAGGGTAGTTCGATCGCAATTCCCAAACAACCAAAGGGTACTCACACTGTTGAGCTGCGCAAGCGGTCTGAGACCAACTTCGGCACCTTCGTCATCAACGATGTTACCACTGATGGTACATTGGTAAACACGGAGCCACCAAAGCGCAAGATCGAAATCATTGGCGACTCCATCACCGTCGGCTACGGTCTTGATGGTGTTCTGCCTTGCGTCGACACTGCTGCCCTGCAGAACAATGGCAAGACATACGGTGCCGTCGCTGCTCGAGCTCTTAACGCAGACTACAGCGTTGTAGCTTGGAGTGGGAAGGGTCTTATCCGCAACTACGCCTCCAACCCTCCCGACACTTCACCCCCAATGCCTCTTCTCTACACCCGCTACGGCGCCAACGACAAGGACAATAGCTTTACGTTCCCCAAGTCCTGGGTACCTGATGCTGTGGTTATCAACCTCGGTACAAATGACTTCAGCTATCTCAATGTTCGCGATCCAGTCAACCCTGCAGATCTCACCACCGCGCTCGTCAAGTTGGTAAAGAGCATCCAGTCTCACTACACTAAGGCACAGTTCTTCTTTGTTTCTTCGCCTTTGCTCAATGACGATTATCCTTCCCGTGCTGATGCGCAGAAGACTACTCACGTCAAGGTGCTCAAGGATGCGATGAAGCAGCTTAGTGGTGTCAAGACTCATTTTGTGGACTGGCCAAGTCAGGGTGCGGAGGCAGGCTGTGATTATCATCCTAATGCTGCTACTCAGGCGATTGGTGGAAAGTTGCTTGCCGATTCTATCAAGGCTGCTCTGAACTGGTAGGATGGAACCTAGGTGGAGCAGGAGCAGATGTCTGGCACTATATGGTTGAGTACATCATGTTTTATTTACCAAGAGCGTTGATCTATTCATATATGGGGAGCATTGAATAAGCTTGAATATAACCATACCCATCAACGATTCTCGGGATCGTACGGATTTGCAAGGCATGAACAAAAAGGATTCTTCCATTCCGGCAGCAAAAGTTCTCTCGGCTACAATTGTGGAACTGGAGCTAACACGTAGAAGAGTCCACTTGTCATTAAAGAAGCGAAATACTTCCATGCTTTAGAAAAGCTTGGACCTGGCACAACTTCCAAGTGGATCTTGGAAGCAAGCTAGAACGACAGGAAGACTTGGCCTGAGAACGCCAAGTAATTGGCTCTGACAGTTATTGTCTATCGTTGTCGTCTCACTTACAGAAACCTGTTGCCTTGGTAATCCATCTTCTGTTTGTTGCTTTGAGTATCGTCAATATGCCCGACTCGTGGCCTCGAGTTGAAACAGCGGCTGCGAGAATCGGCCCTATCGGTGTAGTAAACCCCTGTGCTCTCAGACGCTAGTGACCAACAGCGTTGGATGATCTTCGCGAAGTCGACATCAATTAATCGTTTATAGAGTAAAGGGGAGCCTACCCAAAATGCTACTTTCCTGTTCCAAGACCTCTTTCTATGTCTTCCAACTACTCCAGACAAGACAATGCTTCTCACAAACCCGGCGACGATTGCCCTGTGGACGGCCTTGAGCCTAGTTACAGCCCTGCCCGGACCCTTACGACCCGGTCAACAACATCCGGTACAGTATGCCGTTCTCGGTAGAATCAGTCAGCAAGGCTGCTTCAGTTCAATCCCAATCACTCTAGGATCAGCCAAGCCCTCGTCACGGAACTCATGGGACTCCTGCAGCAGACGATGCAGGGACGAAGAACACAAACCTGTAGCCCTTGTCCGTGGCAGATTTTGCTACTGCGCCGATACATACCCTCCGATTAACACCCTAGTGGAGGACGAGCATTGTGATGACCCATGTCCCGGATTTTCTTTCTATGCATGCGGCTCGACGCGCGAGAAGGACTACTATACTGTTACCAACACTGGTATCGAGCTCGACCCAGGCTATGCTCAACACCAACCTATGAGTCTGCGTCGAATTGAAAAGCAACCTCCGGGTCTCCAGAGGTACCTAGGCTGTTATGCCGGCTTGCCCAAAGAGATTGAGAGACATGCGCGCGTGGCATGGAATAGTCCTAGGAGATGCCACCACCTCTGTAAGGAAGGGGACAAGCGTTATCTGATAATGACTGAGGGCAGATGCGACTGCACTGATGTCCCACCGCCTGCTGATATGCAAGTCTCTGATGAGAAGTGTGATGAGGTGTGTCGGGACACCGGAGATAGTTGTGGTGGTTATGACGTTGAGGGCAGACAGAACGTCTACAGTATCTACGATACGGGTCTGTCAAGGGATAACGACATGCACAACGATGAAGACATTTCTACTTCCTATTCCACAGTGGTCCCATCACCCGCCGAGACAACTTCGTGGACTTCACCTGGTCTATCTAAGGCCATCGATCAGGACGACAAAACTAACACTTTCGCCCCTAGCGAGGTTGTCGCCCACATTTACCAGTTCATCGGCACTTTGAACGCCTACTGGCAGTATCTCATAAACTACATCGGCTGTTTTGAGCCAAAGGAGGACAAATACGATAGAAAGGACTTGGATCTTTAGATAAAAAGACCTGTATAATAGACCGGGACACATAGAAGTTATCTTAATCTAGCATTTTTGCGAAGTGTTTTGTGGTGTGACAAAAAGCAAATTCATCCCTTCCAGGCTTGTGTAACGGGCATGCAAAAAGTGAGGTTACGCCCGGGTTCGAACCGGGGACCTTCTCGGTGTGAGCGAGATGCCATAACCAACTAGACCACGAAACCTTGACTTTTATCTCATTGATAGAACCGAGCCATCAGTCTGGCATAAGTCAATGGCCGGGTGATGCCATTGGGTTGCAGAACTGGATGCGATTCATGACATCAATGATGTGAATGAATGGCTCGGCAAAATGGTTCAAAGTACTGGTAGAAACCCAGCTTCTTTCGAGTCGTTAGCTTTGTCAGACACCATGGTTTACATTTATGAAGATTCCTTTTCCAATTTTACTACCAGTCAAGGTAGAAGAACCTGGCTTGGGGACAGATACTGACACTACCCCAACAACGCGTTCTACTTCACATATCGATGGTTTAAAGATGATGAACACGAATATTCCAATCTCACATCTGGCTGGTAACAAAACTATATTTTTCTTTTGCCTTGGATCATCCATTCCTTGTTCAACGCGTCGTTGCTCTTAGACGCGACCCTACCCTGGACAAAAGAGTCAAGCCTAGCTTTTTCCATCTCCACCAATCAATTGCCAAGCTTGCCAAGCCATAACAAGGAAAACGATTGCCGATCACTTCTTCTCGCGTGTTTGCCAAGGACCATTATACATACGTCATTGTTACAGCGCCCAG
This sequence comes from Fusarium clavum, assembly GCA_004367155.1. Lineage (NCBI taxonomy): Eukaryota > Fungi > Ascomycota > Sordariomycetes > Hypocreales > Nectriaceae > Fusarium > Fusarium clavum. The sequence continues at coordinate 68,463 of QGEC01000009.1, forward strand.
AACTTGGTCAATTTCGGCTCCAGAAGACGCGATCCTCAGGAATGGTTGCGTGGTCTAACATAGTTGGGAACGGCATCTCCCCGGTTCAATCCCGGGCAGAATCACGTTTTTGTCCTGTAATAGTGAATTTCATCGATATTTATGCATCTTAATACACAGACAGCTATTGGTTGTGCTAACTATCTCATATAACTTGTGTGAAATTACAATTCGCCGGCAGTCTCATCCTCACGGGACTTGTAAAAGTCAGGCTTGGTGATAACCTCGTTATCAGCATCCTTGATCTTATCCCAGAACTTCTCGGCGTTCTTAGGGTCGTTGGCAAACAGGGTGTCAATGACCTGCTTCTTAGGTGTCTCACCCATCCACTGGAAGAGAGAAATATCTCTAAACTCATCAGAGCGGAAAACCTCAAGCATCTCAACAGGCTCATCGCCAATGTTCTCAACAAAGTGACCCATGTTGCGGGGAACAATACCAACATCTCCGGGGACGTAGTCAAAGGTTCTGGCAGTACCTTCAGCAGCAAAGATGGTGACTCTGGCACGGCCCTTGATGAAGAAAGACCACTCATCGGCGGAAGGGTGCCAGTGCATCTCACGGATAGCACCGGGCTCAATGATGGCGTGGGCTGCAGCCACGGTCTTGGAGATCGGGAAGTTCTTGGAATCAGTGATGCGGACTTCGCCGCCGCTGGTCTTGAGAGGGGTTTGGTCGAGCATGCGGTGGGTGAAGTTGTATTTGGATTTCTTGGCCTTCTTGCCGTTGGGGGCCTCGTCTGAGATCTTGCCGGGGTTTCGGCCTTGAAAAATGTACTTTTCTCCCTTGGGGATGTTCTTGAAGACCTCTGGGTCGAGGTCGAAGTTCTTAGCGATGACGGACTTGGGTGTGTGTGCTGGTCTTGTTAGCAATGTAATTTCGGGGAGTATCGGTGAGCTACATACCAAGCCAGTCTGAGAGAACAAAGGTGGACTCCTCAGAGAAGCGTCCATCATCAAAGATGAGAAGGAACTCAGTTCCGTTGGGGCTGAGACCCTGGAGAGAGTGAGGAACACCGCTGGGGAAATACTGCAAATTTGTTAGACGTTTCTTGTCGCAAGAATCAGTGTACTTACCCAGAGATCTCCCTTCTTGAGGTCATCAATGAAGTTTCCGCCCTCGTAATCAAGAGCTGTCACTCGAACCTCTCCATCGAGAACGTAAGCCCACTCGGCTTCCTTGTGCCAGTGAAGCTCACGGTAAACGCCTTCACCAAGACGCATGTTCACAGAAGCAAGTTCAACACTTGTGGGAAGCTCGCGAACAGTGGTCTGGCGGGTCCATCCGCCCTCCTGTTCCAGATCAGCGTGTGTCAAATTGCTAAAAACGATTGACATACCTCAATGCGGATGTGGGAGTCAGCAAAACTCCAGCGCATGTTGGCAAGATTGCCATGGTCAGTGCTGGGAGGTCTGACAAGATCAGGGCTCTGTCGCGATCGCGCCTCATTCCAAGGCCCAAGGACAGAAGCTCCTAGACCATTGCGCCAGGGAAGAGGATCAAGATCGTCCCCGACAGCATCAACAGCTGAGTCGTAGGGGTCTCTGTGGCCGGGTGTGAAGGGGACCTTCTTGCCGCCAGTCACACCTCGGTAGTTGTCTGGGATTCCGAGACCTTTGAGAAGTCTCTCACGAGGACTATCCTGGACTGGCACACCAGCGCAGATGTCCAACAGGACAGAGAGAAAGGCAACTTGAGTAAGATGCATGGTGGAAAGGAATGACGTCAACGTCGATAGAGAACAATTGGGTTGTGCTAGTGTCTCTTGCTAACACAATTGAGTGGGTGAAGCAGGTCAATTGCTTAATCATGTTCGATGTTAAGTATTCTTTTGAAGTTGTCTGGGAAACATCGCCAAGCTCTCGGCTCCAGAAGTTCATGACGCCGAGAATGCGATGGCCGGTGGATCACCGAAGTAGCACCTCTCAAACAGGCTTACGAGACCTGGCCAAGGTAGCATTGGCCACCCCGCGATGCTGACGACTGCCGTGTGGACGGATATCCGGCACATAGCGTCCTGCAAAGACGCGGCGCGCACATGGTGGGGAATTGTCCGACTTTGAGCAAAAGGGATATTCTGGAGGGTGAAGATGGACGTTGAGAGGTTGTTGCTTGGAATCTGGGTGTGGTCGCGTTACTTTCATGTGCTGAAAGCAGTTAAAATGAGGGGAAGCAACACTGATGATGCTGAGAGGGGTACAGTCTAGACGGTAAAGTTTCGCCAACGAGATGACGCGGAACTAATAAAACCAAGACGAAAGCATAACAAGGCATAAAGCCAAGCCTCCAAGTAAAGCTTGGAGATTCCGGTAATAAGCACAACTCCACTAATTCCCCGCTTATCAAAGCTGAATAATGGGTGTTGATCTTGGCGATTTTAGTACCAACCCAAAAGCCGGAACTAACGGCGTAGAGCAAGAAGCTTTGCCAAGGTGAGTAAAATCCTGGTCAACAAGTCTGGACTGTGGCAGAGTGCACACCTCGGTGATCACGCGGGGTTAGAGTTACGTCCCGCGGAAACTATAGACGTTGGACTCGAGCTATGAAGATGAACTAAACTCCATGTTGACGGACATATCTTGGCGATTAAGTTGCGGGAGCTACCGTAGTTTGTGCCTTTGACCAACTGCTTATTTACCCCTCTCAGAGCCTTAAAGATCGAACGATAATTCCAAGTCAGAAGACCATTTACCTTTACCAGTTAAACTCACCAAGCTCTTATTCATCATGTCCCAGCACTACGGCACAGTCTCCAACGGCGAAAGCAGAGCAGAAAACGGCATCTCTGCTCACAATGACGAAACCCAGGCTCTGCTTGCCCCAAAGCCGGGATCTAGATCTTGGATGCGCAGCAGATTAGGTTCTGATGTTCGTCGAGATTGGGCAGATGTTATGCTGCTTGCCTGCTATATCATAACGGGCATTCTAGACAGCGCTTCCATTTCCACGTGGGGTGCCTTCGTGTCTATGCAGACAGGTACGGTAACAGTCGTCACTTGCCACAGTCCATATTAATGAATATCAAGGAAACACGGTCTATCTGGGACTGGGTCCAACGGCTGGGACGAACCGCTGGAAAAAGTCTGGAACCTCAATTCTGTCTTTTGCCATCGGCTCGTTTCTGTTTAGTCGTCTGCACAGAGTCTTTACGACCAGCCCGCGCCGCAAATGGGTCTTTTGCGTCTCGTTTGGCATCCAGACAGCTTTCATCGTGGCCGCAGCGGCAATTCTAACCTGGGGACCAAAAGGTGCAGGTCCAGACGAGGTACCTTGGTACGTACTCGTGCCAATCGCCCTTGTGGCCTTCCAGTCCTGCGGCCAAGCCGTTGCCAGCAGAGCGCTCAAGTTCAACGCTCTTACCAGCGTTGTCTTGACGAGCATCTACTGCGATCTGTTTTCCGATGCGGGTTTGTTTGAGGGCATCACTCGCAATGTGGAGAGGAACCGTCGGGTGGCTGCACCAGTGCTTCTTCTCATTGGTGCTATAATTGGAGGTATCATTGCGAAGAGCGAGTTTGGAACGTCAGGAGCGCTGTGGGTTGCTGCGCTGCTCAAACTCCTTGTCATGTTCGGTTGGGCTGTATGGCCTGAAGATGAGGGGTCTAACTGAATGACGATGGCAATGTAACGACATGTGTAGCCTAGTACAGGAGAGGGGGATGGAGATCTAGAACGCTGCAGCCTGTTTACTTTAGGCAGTTGGTTCATAGATACTCCGTAGTAGATACGCTGATAGCAAAGGTTCTTGACGACTCAGTAAAGAATTCTTCCAAGAGGTCAATAAAGTTCACGTCTAGTCGTGCTATCTGGCCGAGTATCCGTGTAAGCCCACTCCTCTGCTCGTAAAGCTGCAAAAAATGTTTCAGATACCCTTGTCTCGGGGAAAAAGTGCCAAGCATGGGTCCTAAAATGGCGGGAGATCGACCAAGCACCGCTGTAAGCGATGGTCGGTGTCTACGTTCGCCTAGCTTCCTTTCCCCGCGTTTTCATTACGGTCTAGCCAACGCCTTTAGACCGAATTCATGTAGGTTTGTCATATCGTGTAGCCAGTAGGAACGTCCTGCGAGTCAGCGTAACCCACCCTTACGCTGGCGACACGACCACTGGGAACGTGTTCCATGTAAGTCAGCTTACAGGATTAGGACTTGACAGAAACATTGATATCCAAATCTAGGGTCCGAAAATAACATGGCGTCAACGTTTATCGAGTCAGGGGCGAGAGGTGGTCACATAGTTTCGCTTCGAGTGGTTGCAGCGTCCAACTTTCTGTCACCTCGAACACCATCTTCGGGAATACACTCCCTCCTCAAGCCCAAATCAACTAATTTGTTGTTATCGGGCAATATGGATATCTGTCGGTATTCGGTGTCTATGCAGATGATTTCCTGGATGAGGTTATACGCCCGTAGCATCCAGTGTTACACTTATAAAGGCGCCCAATCCGCTGTGCAGCGACGCCAGGAAAGGGTGTACGGCGAATGGTTACCGGGAGTAGTGAGATGTGATACACTTTGGATCGTAACGATTAGCAATTCTATCTATCTATGCAATGCAGCACATGACGGAGGAATAGCGTTGATGCATTCGGTAGTATGTTTCCACGCCCAGCTATGTGTTGTTGGACCTTTGTGTGTGTAGTGAAAGTCTATATCAACCCCATGAGAATCTCTAGTTGAATCGAACTGTTCCTATTCAGATCAGCTCAATCTTCTTCTATCACTTTGAGCACATCAACATGAACTATCTCGAGAAAGCCAAAGCAGACGTTCGCAACGATGCTACTTGGAATCGAGCAGCTCGATTGAGCGTCAAGGGAGCTAAGGCTCTTCCTGCGGGCACAGTTCAATACATCTCCGACAAAGTCCCCATTGTTGGCTGGTTGCCCAAGTATAACCCACGATGGATCGTTAATGATCTCATTGCCGGACTCACCCTGGGTCTGATGCTCATTCCTCAGGGTCTGTCCTATGCTAAGATTGCCAATATTCCTGTTGAGTATGGCTTGATGTCCAGTTGGCTTCCAGCAGCCATCTATGCTTTCATGGGCTCAACGAAGGGTGAGTTGACCAGAGTTATCGTCTTTTTCATTCTAAGCTGATCGTCTGTAGATGTTTCCACCGGTCCAACCTCCCTCATCGGCCTCCTCACCTCCGAGAACGTACATGCTCTACAAGATCGATGGACTCCATCAGAGATCGCCTCCGCAACAGCCATGATGATGGGCATCTACAGTATGGTCCTCGGCTTTCTCAAGCTCGGATTCCTCCTCGAATTTATATCCCTTCCCGTTCTTAGCGGCTTTATCACTGCTATTGCCATCACTATCATCCTCAACCAGATGGACTCTCTTCTCGGTGAAGAGAACGTTCGTGATGGCGCGGCCAAGCAGATACACGACATCTTCAGTGAACTTCCCAATGCCAACGGCTGGGCATGTCTCATTGGATTCACCGGAATTCTTTTCCTTACCATTCTTGAGAAATCTGGAAAGAGGTGGAGTAAGACGAACCGAGTGATTTGGCTTCTCTCTACAACAAGAGCCTTCCTGACCTTGGTGCTTTTCACTGGTATCAGCTACGCTGTCAACAAGAACAGAGGAGAGGACTTCCTCTTTGATGTCGTCAAGGTCCAGTCCCAAGGCCAGCAAGCCCCTAAGATGCCTAGAGCAGATCTTATTCCTGAAGTGGCAGGTCGCAGTATTGCCGTCTTCATCGGCTCGGCAGTTGAGCATTTGGCCATTGCTCGTGCATTCGCGGTCAAGAACAATTACAGCTCTGATCAAAGCCAAGAACTTTGCTACCTTGGTGTCACCAACTTCTTCAACAGCTTCTTCCATGCCATGGGTGTCGGTGGTGCCATGTCCCGTACCGCTGTCAACTCATCGTGCAATGTCAAGTCTCCTCTCTCCGGTGTTGTGACCATGGCTGTTGTTCTCGTGTGCGTGTATGAGCTTGTTGGAACACTCTATTGGATCCCCAAAGCCACCCTTGCTGCTATTATCATCACCGCTGTGTGGGGTCTCATCTCTCCACCCTCGACCTTCTACCGCTACTGGAAGACTTCCTTGGCCGACTTTATTGCATCAATGCTTGCACTCTGGGTTACACTCTTCCACAACAGTGAAGTGGGCATTGGTTGTGCTGTTGGCTTTAACATTGTCTACATCCTTCTCCGTCAGGTATTCACTCGACTTACCTCGACTGGTGCTGATGTTGACTCCAACCGTCGACCTGCTTGGGCACTAGACGTTTCCCATACGTCCGCGCTTAGCATCCCCGAGGACACAAGGATCTTTACCTTTAACGAGTCTCTTATCTTCCCCAACGCCTTTTCTAACACGTCAAAGGTTCTTGATGAGATTCAGACCTTCCATCAACCCTACTATAGTGGTGAACATGGACCTGAGACAGAGCGTAACTGGTCTGTCGTCGCTGAAAAGAAAATCGCTCGTCTCCGTAAGCGGGCCAACATCACTGACCCATCCTGCCTGCCAGAGATCGGACTTGTCGTCCTAGACTTCTCTCGCGTCAACATGCTTGACTCAACAGCTGTCACATATCTCAAGAACCTTGCCGCAAACATCAAGAGCTATGGCGGAGATAGAGTCGAGGTGAGGTTCGCCAACATGAATCCTGTCTGTCGTGAGAGAGTCGGCCGAGCGGGTTGGAACATCATCCAAGTCGGTTGCGATAATGAGTTGCGAGGTGACTTGGACAATGAGACCGAGGCTACCTATCTATACTATGACGTGAGGGCGGCTGTGATGGCGCCAAGAAGGAGAGGCTCGGTGTTGAGTGACGACGGGAAAGGGCGTGCTGTCCACGAGGAGAAGGCAGAAGAGGCTTGAACGGGCACGTCTCGACACTGGGTATATAATCATGTTAGCACGTTCGTTTTGTCCATATAATACCACATAGTAAATTGATCTTTCGCTACATCTGGTACTCAAAGCTTTCTCTGTCTGTCATTCCCCGGCGATCCAGATCATAGCTGCCCACCTTGTAGATTAAGTAGTTTCAAAAATATAGCCGAAAGTACAAGTCCTCGATCTTAAAAGATCCCGATGTCAATGATTAGATCCTGTTAGTCGATACAACCCTTAAGCTTTAGATCGTGGAGAGATATGTGCCCACATCGTCTCTCTTCCGTGTTGTCCAGTGGCTGTCTCAGAAATAACGGACACCCAGCACCTCGAACAGCAGGCGATTCGGGAAGTTGCAGACTGGCTCAGAAGCAACCTGCAAGTGGCGGATGACTGGCCAGGTCACGCCTTCTAGGCTGAGACCTGGCCAATAGATGCATTCGAGGAGGCGAATACTAACGTTCGCCATGAAGATGTGAACAGTCTTTTGGTCATGATCAGTGCTCACAATCAAGCGGACCTAGTTATACAAAGTTAGCAAAGCTTTCAAGTTAAGTGACTCGAAACTTACAGGAAGGAGCAGAAGAAGGGGATGTCGCTCCTGGCGCCAGCTCCACTGAGCCAAAGACAGAATCAGCCCGACGATGTAAGGGTCCTTGGACCACTCGGCAGGGGTGGCAGCGCGCAGTCGTTTACGGCAAAGGCGAGCAACAGGTGCATTGCCACCGATCCTGGCCCCAGGATTATCTCTGGGCTGGAGACTCTCATGGCGATCCCACTTCACGTCATCGTAATGGTAGTAACCGACGACAGGGTACTCGTAGAGTACAGGAGGTGGGAAATGGAAAATCGAGCAATAGGAGACATGAGCCTCTTTGCCGGCGAACATCAAGGTGGCATTCTCTTCGCTGAACACATGAAATGTTAGTGTGAGTAAGAAAGGGAAGAGTGTTTACTCACGTAGGATGGACAAGGCCACAGCCCAAGAACCGGAATAGCTTGGCGAGAGCAGCACGCTTTGCTTCGGAGGAGAGCCCTGCTACGAACTGCTTTCCGTAGGCGATAGAAGGATCGCAGTATGTACGGCAGATCGCGAGGTAAGGGGTGATAGGGCCGATGGGCTGGAACTGGATGTTCAGGAGCTTCAGATGTTCGGCGGTCCAGAACAGAGGGTCCTCGCAAAGCCAGGGGTTCTTGACGATGAGCTTATGAAGCGATTCGTATTCCTGGGGCTCGGCCATGATGATCAAAGGCTGCTGTGCAGAGTGACGGCGATGTTGATTAGGAAAGGTTGATGTTGAGGAAAGAATTAAGAATTTAATTTATGGACAGTTCAGTACTAGCTATGTAGACGTCCGTGATTAACTGTCCTGGCACTGCTAACGCGTGTTCATATTACGTGACTAAACAACGCTAAGGTCGTTTTGTTTTGATTCACGAAACAACAGTGACTCGACAAGGGCTTTAGGGTATCAGAAGGATTGGCTGGCCCCTAAGAGTATAAGGTACGAAACAATTTGGCCACTTTATTCTAGCTTAGACCAGCACTTAGGCTACCTTATCACAGCAGGCTAAGCCTTAGAGGACAATCGTTCTGTTACCCCCCAGGGGGGGATATCCTCGCTGCAGATGTCATGACTACATGTTTTGACTCTACCTTTAGAGATAAATTCGTCTCCACACGATACTCCCCTTCAGTCCCCAGCTGCGGAACGATTTGAGTGACATGAGATGGTAATGTCTATTTCAGAAATCTGCATGAAATTGATATGCTCAGATATTCAAGGGACTGACTGTAAGCTAATCGAGCTCTACGTGCACTTGATGACCGAGGTACGGCTAGTCTGCAGCACAGGAGAGTGAATCTGGTGGGAACTTGTGACATTAAGCAAGCGTCGTGGGTTTCAACAACGCAATGTCACTTGTTCAGAGGTGCAAGTTAGCGTACTGTTAGATCTTTATTTCTGCAAAAACCAGTTACAGAGCTTACTTCAGCACAAACGGACCCATGAAGCTTGCTCAATCTGATGAGTTGCTAAGGTATCTCCAGGAAACTTACCTGTGTTGCGCTCTTTATAGGCAAAGTTTGGCCACCAGTCAAGTCGAGGTTGGTCTATCAAATGCTCGCATGGCGAAACTATTTCTGCAATCGGACACTCCGTCTGGAACTTTCCGATTATTCATTTCAAGACGTTGGCACTGTCAACTCCTGGTGTCAACCGCTTACTCGTTCATAAATTCACCGAAAAACCAGCGTACCCCGATGCCGTACAATATCCAGGATCTGTTATGTTCGAGGCAGATATATCAACGTTAAGGATAGAAGGAGAAGTTATTGAGGCTCAGCTCTGATCACCTCGTCACATTACGCCAAGATCTGGTGGCAGACTGAACATGTCGATCCCCTCCTGCACACTCGTCAGGTGTCGGAACAACTGGCCGCCGGAGCCCTAGAGGACAAAATAACTTGACCATATTATGTCAGCTTATTACGCCTCTTAAATTTGGCGGCCCAAAACTCAAAGGACAACTTGTCTGTTACCTACCTGACCACCAAAAGGCTGCCTGGCCTATCGGACGAACATTCATGCGGATCTAGCATTCATAACCACCCGCTACAGTATTATCGACGTCGATCAATCAGTCGCTAGCGAATGAAGCGTCTTATCTCTACAAAGAGGGTGACGTACTAGGTGCGGGGAATGACGACCAGGATCTTTTGTCCGGACGATTCAACCCCCTGTCGAACACATCACTCACCTTCCCCATTCAACGCTGGTCCGGGGCTTTAATTACTACTTAAATAGACAACACACCACGCATTGACCTTGGACCATTGCCGGGTGAAACGAATCTAATCTCAATGGTTCTTTTTTCGATATATCATATTGTACCCATTACTGTCGCCGCTTGTGCTTCGTGTTTCTTGATCCCGTCTGCTTTACGAAACATGGCTGAGCGAAAGGTGAGTCTCTATGATACGAAGAATTTCAATCCGTTAACAGTACATTTTCCAGGAAATCACGTATTTCTTCGATAAGGTCGAGGACTGGCAGGCAGCCTTGAAACCGTCAGAAGAGTATGAGACATTTTGCCAAAACACCGATTATTCCGCTAACGTGTTCCAAGGCTTATCAAAGAGGATACCGGCGCCGAGCACTGGAGAAGTACACGAACTATGCCTCCAACATACTACCCTCCGTGAGTAACGCCAGTTGAGGATCGGAAAGGCAACACTGATGATGCTTATAGGCCCATGACGCAGCAGGCTATTGAGAAGCTCAAGGAGTTTAAAGGTGTGGTTGTGAAGGATCTCTCTGAGATGCAAAATTGATAAGAAAGTGATTGTACATTTAAGACAATGAACAGACTAGCTTCATTCTGGTTGGTTTATTCTCGTATCGAAGAGCATTGTATTTAATTATATGAGTTTCCTGACTGGTTAAGCGTAATCCCATTTGCTCAGTCAGTTCGAAAGCTTAAATAGCTGATTACGATGCTCTGCGATAGGAGAATAATCCCATCAGAACCAAGCTTTTGAATCGGTCTTGCTCATCTATTGACACTTAAAACCAAGCGAAGAAGGCCCAGGAGAGAACACATTTATTCAAATCTTAGTCCTTTACCTCGTCGTCCCTTCTCATAATAAGAATAAACACAACACTCAAATAAATATATGTACGGGCCGCTTCCAGCAGAAACATGTAAAGGATATATCAGCGAGTTCTTCTCAGCCTTGACAGAAATTTCTATACTCACTATTTAGGGTTTGACGGTGACACGTCTGAAGATCCCGAACTTCGTACTCAAGAGAACAACAATTGTCATCATACGGCGTTCTTCATTCACACGGAGCGAACAATCAAAATACTTCAACATATGTATTTGAATCTCAACTATGTACAGAATGTAATCCAATCCATCGTTCCAATCATATCATTCCAAATCATCACTTCTCCAAATATCAGATATCTCTTCAACTCAGGTACTCATTCCATCTTCTTACAGCATTTAGGCGTTGCTGTCGATCCAAGATCGGAGGGCGCCAACGCGAGCGTAGACACCGGGGTAGTTGGGCTGGGCACATCCCTCACCCCAAGAGACAACACCGACAACGGTCTTGGAAGAGTCAACAATGGGACCACCGCTGTCACCCTGGCAAGCATCACGACCACCCTGAGTGTAACCAGCACAGAACATCTGGTCAGTGATGGAAGAAGTGCCGTAGCTGGATCGGCAGCTGGCGCGAGAGACAACGGGAACGGTAACCTTGAGCAGGTTGACGGGGGTGGTGCTGCCGCCCTGAGAAGTAGCTCCCCAGCCAGCAACGGTGAGCTGAGCGCCAGAAGCAGGGTCAGAGCCGGAAGCAGCAAGGCGACCGTAAGAGATGGAGCCGCTGGTGGGGATGGAGGTGGACAGCTTCAGGAGGGCAACATCGTTGTTGAGGGTGGAACCGCTGAACGAAGGGTGCATTCTGATGCTGGAGACACGAGAAGTAACACCGCCAGAAGTGCGAGACTGAGGGAATATGTTAGCTAACTGACGCTATATATGATACTGGGAAAGCTTACGTTAGATCCAGCACGGATAGCGAAAGCACTGGCAGATCGTCCCTGAACACAGTGGGAGGCGGTCAAGACAGTGTTGGCGTTGAGGAGAGTACCACCGCACCAGGGACCGCCATTGTTGGTGATGCTGACGATGAAGGGGAATTCACCAGCAGAGGCTGAGGTTCCACCAACGATGTTGGGGACGTTGACGTCCTGAGGAACGGGAGAAGCAGCGACCAGAGGGGCGGCGAGGGCAACGAGGGCGGTGATCTTGACCATTGTGGCGGTTTGAAGAGTAGCGAGTTGAAGAGTGAAGAGAAGCTGATGAGTGATGATTATCCAAAGAGATATTTGCCATCCTTTATATACACGATCACATCAACCTCTCTGGATAGTACCTGAGTCAGTCAGACTCAACATAGTCTAGCTAGTTCCTCACCTGCCTCTCTGGTGGATACCCCGCGATAAGCTTGTTTTGTGATATCGTGAGAGTGTGCATATTGGCGTACCTGCCTTTCTGGTATCGTTGTCCGTTGTTCCGTTGTTCAGTTCGGCATTTGCTAGAGAGCATTAACCTTATCATCCTCCCGTGCAAGTGATCGGCATATGAGGAGCTTGGCGACAAGGATCATCGTCCCGATGAGGAAAGTCGATAATCGCGTTGACCATTGAGAATGTGGGGATGGCCGGTTAATTGTGATTGTTTGTGATGAGGGCACAGACAGTTAAGATGAGATGAAGAGTGATCGAGGCTACTGCGAGTTGTGAAATGTCTTGCTGAGTGTTTTGCAGGCTGACTTGGTGGGAGTCAAAGGTGAAAACAAAGATATGGGTCCAAAAACAACAGCCGGAGAATCTCAAATCCGTTTTATTGCCAAGCATTAAAGCGCTTCTGCACTACCACTCTGGGCGGAGTTAATTCCTTTAAAGCGGTCACACGTCCATCAATCACAAATGCCCAGCTTCTGCGGATCTGAAACTGGTCAACTAAGCGCGAGGAACCTTTGTAGCTCACGCAATAACCAGGATAAGATAACGCATTGACCCCTCGCGCAATGCCTTGGCCAAATGCTTCTTTGCATTACATCTCGAAATCGCTCATGCAGAAGCGAACAGCTGCCATTATCCATATCTTATCTACCTTCCAAACACGGTAGCTGTAACCGGCTTATCTTTGGTTACCTCGTATAGTGCTGTGATTTGGCGGCATGTGGACGGCGGTATGGTCTTGGAGTCTGTGATTGAGGTTGGAGGTTCCTGTATAGTTCGCAAGACCGGTCTCGCTTTGGAAGGTAGCTCTGTAGTCTACCACTTGTATTTCCAAGGAACTAGACGACTTCTGCATAGTTGAGATATCAACTGAATACGAGCACTATCTTGAACCATGATCTGACTTCCTAATTGATCTATTTGCTTACTCTATATGCAGGGACGGACGCTTTTTGACCTCATCTGGTAGTTGCCAATCAGGAAAGTCGCCCAGTCCCTTCAACTGCATCCACTTAGCAATAATAAAATGTCAGAGGTATATCCTACTAACTAATGGGGGAACTGTTCTTGGCACATACAGAACGAGCTCGTCTGAAGTTCAGAAAATGGTGAAGGTATTGTCCATTCTATAAGCAAATGAGATGTTTGTATTGCTTTGAATACTGGTACATTACATTAAGTTCATGTCAGATAGCCTTTGAAATAAAGTTTAGCATGGGTCGCAAGTTCTAAATATAACATCGTAAACCGGCGATCAGTCGAACAGCGGTGTAATTGTAAAGGTTATATCTACGCGATTGAAAGGATCTTTTTCACGTCCAGGTGTATTGTAGTGCCGGGATGGCGGTAAGCATGGTGATTAGAACGTGTGTGGTATTCGTTGTGGTGAGACTGGGAACGAAACGTCTGTTCTTTTGCTTGATGTTCACTCTTTAAGAAATCACCATATTCAATCCATGACATTGATCCAGGCTGAGGACAGGCAAACCAAAAATTAAGTTTAACGATATAACACTTCGTAAGATCAAGTAAGACTCTTTATATCAGGTATTCCACGTCGTCTTTAGTTTACAATAATCAAAGTCTCCTTTAAAACCGACGTAGGGTAAGTTGAAGCCTTATCTTATCCATCAAACCGCCTTACTTCGCGAGCGCTCAGCTATCCACCTTTACGATCTACCAACCAATGACTGTCTCACTGTCCCTGCTAATCCTTACCGCTAGAGGACACACATCAAACCAGGTTCACAGGACTAATCCGCTTACTTTGGATTCGATGAATTGACAGCTTTGTTGAGGGGTTCTAGGTCAGCCTGATACTTTTTGGGGATCAGCTCAGACTATTATACTTCTAATGTTGGGATATCCTTTCCAGCCCGGCCTTCTCAACTCAATAATAGTCATCACGACCACCCAATCTTTCACTTCCCGCCGTATCTCAAAGGATCAAGGCCATACTTCTTGTAATGCGGCCAAAACTCATACAAGGTCCATCTGCTGATTTCCTTGATACTAGCCATTATGCGGAGGACACCCAACTCTGTAGTCGTTGTACCTATTGAAAGGCTTGACCAAAGGGTCTGTCATATCACGTCAGAGCCTACATAGCCGGAATCGGATGAATCCACACACTTACCAGTTGACCGTCGTGAAATGTGATCGCAATAAACTTCCACTCGTGACCTTCCACAATAATGCCAGGCATGAAGCCCAACAGTTGGAACATTTCGTCATCCATTGTCATGTGAAGATGCTGCCACTGGGCTGTTTGCTAAGCCGCCAAGTGAAGCTCGGGACTGACGGGATCTTCACCTTGAAGCTCCTTGCACTTGATGTTCAACATGATCGGGTACTTGCACGTCGGCTGAAAATTCGTGAAGTTGGTGTATCCATTGAGCTTTCCTTGAAGGTTGTGTAAACTCTTACCGTCGTCGGTGTGCGGGACCATGAAAAGCATGTAATCAACGTGAGGCTTGACTGGTAGCTTTCGTTCGTAGAAAGGATGGATGACAGCTCTTTCACTGCAGATCAAGTCAGTCGGCTGGGTTGAGAAGCCATGGCAATTCTGAAACCTACCATGGCGCAAAGTCCAGACGCCAACTATCCATATTACCGCTAACACCTTTGATAGCAGCCTTGATAATCGGTGTATACACGAGGTTATTCCAGCCCGTTTTGTCGTACTGCTCAGAGTAACACTTGTTCGCCGTGTTGGCAATCTCGTCAACATCGTCAAGTAGCTGTCTAGCGGACTCTGGCGCAACACCAGGCAGGTCGTAGTATGCATCATCATCCAGTGTCTTGTAAATAGTCTTGAATTTGCATGGAAAGAATGCCTGAAAATGTCTCGTCAAAACGCATACATCATACGAGATATCTTAACTGACCTTGCAGCTTCGAGGCATGATCATCTTTTCTTTCTGATAGGGAAGGAGACGCATGTAAAGCGCCTTTAGACCCGCCGGCATGTCTTTGTCGGAAGGATTCAAGGTCTTTTGATTCAACCAGGGTCTGAATCGAGTGAGATCTGGCCCCGATGAGTCAGAATCTAATGGATTGTCCTCCATCGTGTCTGGCTCCGACCGGCGGGATACGATCGATAGGAAAGTAGGGTGAAAAGGATGATGAGGTGCGTCGGCGCCGTGTCGCTTTCTTTTTTTGCTCGGCCTTAGAATCAGTTTTCCTGATCGTTCTGACGCTGAACCGCTCATGGTGGATTCATGCTTTCTTTGAGTGCACGGAGATTAGTATTTGGGACGCGTCGGATCGTGCAACCAACCTTCAGTATGCAATGCTGCTTATGTAACCAATGCGAGGTAACGGTGCAAAACTCCAGATACATCGACCTGCACTGTCAGAACTTTTCTATTCTAGGTACTACCTAGTCATTGTCTCGTTTTATTTTACGTCTCAAGCTCAATGCTGAGTCAGCATTTAGTCGCTGTTCACGAGCCCACGCAATGCCGAGGCTAGAAACCCCTCCAAGAACATCAACCACCGGCTCTGAAGTCATCGAACTAGGAGCCCCGTTCCTTCTTCACCAACCCATTACTTTGTTACAAATCCGTTAAATCACTATGGTGGACTCATCATTTTCGACGCCAATTATCATTGGTGTAGGCGAAATCCGTCAAAAGGACTTTACGTTAGACCATTGCCTTGAACCAGCTGCGCTCATGCTATCAGCGATCCGCGACGCGTCAAGGGACTCTACAATTGATGTTACAAAGCATATTCAGTCTATCTATGCTGTGCCGCCTTGGTCCCGGAACTACAAGAACCTGCCGAAACTTCTGGCGGAAGGGCTTGGTGGTCAGGCGACCGACCTTGCAGTTGCTGATCATGGAGGAAACACGCCTGCTGCCCTTTGTGATTTGATGGCTGCGAAGATTGCCAGAGGAGAGACGAAAATGGCTGTTGTCACAGGGGGGGAAGCGTTGGCCTCATGTATGTGTCGGGTATATGAATGGGCGGGATGCTATTACTGACGTATTTGTAGTATTTGCCTGTCAAAAGGCTGGACGTATGCCTCCGCCAGGATGGACTGATATGGATCCTAATTCCAAGCGATACAGTCCTGGAGACGCTTCTCTCATGCAAGGTAACTCTGATGTGTAGGTGCAATTTTACGGACATAGGTACTGATAGGTTGCAGGAGCTGGCGCGACGCACTCCATCGGTAATCCGATCCAAGTCTACCCTCTATATGAAAACGCATACCGAAAGCATTATGAGCAATCTTACTCACAGAATCATCATGAGTCGGCAGAGCTCTATGCTAGGTTTGACAAGATCGCGTGTCGACATCCGAATAGTTGGAGAGCAGGCGAAACCCCTCGACATATTGACGCCATCAAGACCGTGAGCAAGGACAACAGAATGATATGCACGCCCTGTACGTCCGTTGCCGGCACTATTTGACTATCTGCTAACTTCTCAGATCCATTGTTGATGAATGCATTCAATGGTGTCAATCTAGCTGCTGCTTGTATCATTACTTCAACTGAGTATGCTAGGACACTCGGGGTACCGCAAGAGAAATGGGTTTATCTCACTGGTGGAGCTGGTTCAAACGACAGTTCAGACTGTAAGACACTTCGGCTTCTCCTCCAGGACAATTGCTAACGTATCATGCTTCACAGTTTGGGAACGATCGAACCTTTACTCAAGCCCTGCTATTGAATATTCTATCGACAACGCACTCAAAGCTGCCAGTCTCACAAAAGATGACGTTGACTGCTACGACTTCTACTCGTGAGTCAAAATAGCTTCGCCTGTAGTGTTATGCTAACGATTGGACAGGTGCTTTCCTATCGTGCCAAAGATTGCATGCAAGCATGTTGGGCTCGATCTGATGAAACCCAAGAAACCAATTTCACTCCTTGGGGGACTGACCTCATTCGGCGGTGCAGGCAATAACTATTCACTCCACGTAAGTTCCCTCTGCCCGCTTATACGAGCTCTTCTGACGACGCAATAGGCTATTGCTGAGATGGCTAGGGTTATACGTCAAGGCAAGTATCAGAACGGTCTAGTTCTTGCCAACGGCGGGGTCATGTCCTGGCAGCACGCCATCTGTCTATCTGCCCAGCCGAAGAGAGACGATTTGCCCTACAAGAGCGCAACATTCCTTGACAACGGACAAAAGTCACAAGGTCCAGAGTTCATCGAGAAGGCACGGGGCGAAGCTACCATAGAGGTATGTAAACTCTGTTTGGAGTTTGGCTTATCTAACACGATTCTAGACATACACTGTAGACCATGATCGAAGCGGCCCGAAGCTGGGACACGTTGTAGGAAGGCTTACCGAGACTGGGCAGCGGTTCATCGCAAACCATGCCGATGAGTTCACCTTGTCGACTCTTGTCAGCACCCAAACAGAACCGATTGGGATGAAGGGCTTTGTTGAGTTCGGGTCAGATGGCAGAAATCTCTTCACGATTAGGCCAAGTGTTAAGCTTTAGCATCATATTTCACAAACGATGGAGCTAGTCAAGAGTGTATGAGACAAAGGAGAAGTGACGAATTCATCGATCTATCAACAATCGAACAGACAGGCATACGGTAATGACAGTACAAACGTGCGAGCGAAATGCAATAAAATGTCCAGAGGTTCTCGTGTCACCCATTCTTCCTCCATATTTCTCAGTCCTGCGTTCCCTTACTCTCGTTGCCATTCACTCGGCCTTACGTGCGGCGAGGGCGCAACACTCGGTCGCTGGTAGGAACCTCCACCTCAGCCTTTCTCTTCTTCGAGGGAGCCTTGGTCTTGGCCTGCAAATCAGCCTCAACCATCTGGTCCGCGCGCTCAATAGCCGTCTTTCTCATCTTGCGGCCACTGGCCTCAACTTCCTCCTCAATCTTTTTCTTCTTCGCTTCAACCTCAGCTTCAGCTACCATCAACCGGGCTTCACGATGAATAAAGTTCGCCTCCTCGAGCCTTGCAACTCGTTCATCTTCCCACTCCTCATACCATTCTTCGTCCATGACAGTCTCCTCGAAGTTTCGCAGGATGATCGAGAGCGATCGCAGGCCCGTCTCCCAAGCCGGAGGGTACTCAGCCTCATCTTCGAGAGGCTCAGTGCCACGGGCCAGAACTTCGGCGGCTACTAGCGCGGGGTCGCTGATGGCTTTGGCCAAAAGGAATCTGGTGTTTGTTGGATCCTGCGCGTACTTTTCGTGGAAGTTGAGAAGCTGGCGGGCGCGCTGAAGGAGGCGCTCGTATTTGGTAAGCCAAGCCATGATGATTGCGGAAAGTGTAGTTGAGTGATAGTCGTTTTTTGTTCTACGTAGACGGGTGTAGTTGCGGTTTTGATTTGGGTTGTTGTTTTGGTGATTGTTTTGGGTATTGCAAATTGCAGTGCAAAGTGTAGTTGCAGTGCTAGATCAAAAGACTCTGGATCAACGGATTTAAATATTTCTGGACGCGACGGTGATCGTTCGCCTCATTCCTATCTGTACAATCATTTTCTTGTAACCTGTGATTTTGTTACTCAGAATACAGGTTGATAAAAAAGGAAGCGTTCCTAGAACAGGGTTCCTGAACAAAGACAGAACGTAGTAACAAGCAATGGTTTGACGGTTGAGACTCAATAATCAGCCTTAACAAAGAGCTGATTGCGTACTCCCTGTCTTCTGAGCAGCCTTACAACGGTTAATATTGTCTTGTGCTTTTGTTACAGTCAGGTGTGGTCATTCGAATTAAAGAGCGTTACCTCATTCTCAGCCCTGTTGTCGAAGTTAACAATACACATATGCTGCCTGAAAGAACGGAACAATTCTCAGCCCTATTAAGCGCCATGCTGAAAGGATTCTTTTAGTACTTTCAGTCATAGACTTCTGCTTCGGCATGTTAGAAGACAGCAAGAGAATCACATATCATATTTTGTCTTTGTGGTGGTTTGGCTTGTGGCGTTTATTATGGAGCCTGAGGCCATAAAGTTGGCGGTCTAGAATGACAACAAAGCCCTCCAGGAGGAGAGGTCGCGATGTCAGTTAGCAGAGCGCTGAAGATTTCGGCTGTTACGTTCGCGACGCAACAAGTTCATGACATATGCGAATACGGGCTCCTGTTACGCGACTTATTTTTTATCGTCTTGGAGCTTAGGAGATGGCTTGTCATTTAGTTCGTGGAGCCTGACCAGTAACGCTCCAGATCAGTTTGTGCATCCCATTTCACGGAGATAATTGTCATTCGTGTTGTCCTGTGTCTTTTATGTCGATCTTGCTTTATTTTCCGGCAGCTTCCCCGGGACGTAACCATCACCCCGCAGTGAGCACGAGCGGTTCCCCGCATGGTGTTGTTGATCTACCTCTACCTACTTAACCTTAACGAAGACCAACCATGCGCACCTATGAGAAGTCGTTTCAATCCGTATAGAAGAACTGAAGATCGTATGTCTTCGACTAAAAAGCTGCAGAAGTTCGTCAACGACTAGCCGCGCCTATGGTAACCTAGTCATTATGTCATAAAACTACGTTCATCATTTCAAGGTTACATTCTTGATCTTTTGACTTACCGTCAACCAAAACCTGCTCCGAAACTGACTTCATCCGGGTATTGTGGATATATAAATACAGCAATGGGCAGCTCAAACCCAGCGGTGCATGATCGACGCGGTATAGGTCATTACAAAGGTCCCATAGCCATCGCAATGTCAGCACTCGCTCTCACGGCACTTCTCGCCGGTATCGGCGGCACGTCCGGCAAGACTGTCAAATCCCCCACGCCACCCATGGGCTGGAACTCTTATAACCATTACAACTGCTTTCCCAACGAGGAGATCATCAAGATCAACGCCAAGGGTCTGGTGGACTTGGGTTTCTTGGATCTCGGTTACAGTATCGTTACTGTGGACTGCGGATGGCCGTCGAGAGATCGGGATAGCGAGGGCAGACTTCAGTGGAATGAGACTTTGTTCCCTTCTGGCCCCAAGGCGCTGGGCGAGTATATCCATGATTTGGGTCTGGAATTCGGTCTCTATTCTGGAGCTGGGTACCTCCAATGTGGTTCCCAGGACATTCCTGCCTCGTTAGGTACATGCCCAATCCTTTGCCTTGCTGGAGCCGTTGACTAACTAAAAGTCAGGATACGAAGAGATTGACGCAAAGTCCTTTGCCGAATGGGGAGGCGATACTCTCAAGTAAGGCCCACCTAATACATCACCCAGCATACCAGCTAACCCTCTCAAGATACGACAACTGCTATGCCACATCCAAGACCGACATGGTAGACTCCGACTCTGCCGAAGCAAAGAGTCCCGACCGCTTCATCAAGATGGCCGCCGCTATCAATGAGACTGACCGCGACATCCAATACTTCCTCTGCCAATGGGGTATTGGTGAAGACGTTCCGCAATGGTAAGCAGCATGATCCGATCACCGTACCCTTTCTGACATTCGGTAGGGCTGCTCCACTTGGAAACAGTTGGAGAATGAGCAACGATATCTTCAACGCGTGGAGAGCGATCTGGCGTATCACCAACCAGGCTGTAGCTCATTCCAAGTACAACCGTCCGGGCGCTTTCGCCGACATGGATATGCTCATGTAGGTCTCTCCACTGATAACCTGAGAGCATTGCTAACAAAATCAGTATCGGCCTCGGTGCTCTCTCCTACGAAGAAGAACGCTTCCACTTCGGCCTCTGGTCCATGATGAAATCCCCTCTCATTATCGGCGGCGTCATGGACGCCAAACAAATCCCCGCCCACTCGCTCGAAATCATGTCGAACAAAGAAGCTATCGCCATCAACCAAGATCCCCTAGGCCAGGCAGCGAAACTTGTTATTCGCTACACCGAAGAAGAGTGGGATGTCTGGTCCGGTAACCTTTCGTCCAACCGCAAGGTTCTTGGAGTTGCGAACTGGAAGAACGAGACGCAGACTGTTGAAGTTGACTTGTCGCTTATTGGTGTTGGGAAAGCTAAGGCGCGCGACGTTTGGGTACATGAGGATTCTACCATCGAGGGTACTCAGAAGTTCGAACTTAAGCCCCATGAGCTACGTCTTCTTGTTCTCTCCGACATCAGCCAAGCTGCCAAGCCTGAATCTGTCGGTTACCACGCTGCTTCCAAGGCAAATCTCGAAGGTTCAGCCTCACTGGTCGACTGCAAAGAAAACGAATGTCTACCAGCTAACGAAAAGGTCAAGTCAATCGGCAAGGACGCCAAAGTCACATTCAAGTCCGTCAGCGCACCCAAGGATGGATCGCTCTTTGTCGGCATTGACTACATCAACCACGAGTATCATCACACAATCGGGGACTGGGAAACGAACTCGCGAAACATGTCAATCTCAGTCAATGGCGAAGATGCTAAGCGCTGGGCATTCCCCAATGCGGGCGGCGATTGGTTCGAGAGCGATCGCATGGTGATCCTTCTTGATGGCTTCATGAAGGGTGGTAATAACACTGTTACTTTCAGTGCCTCTGCTTCTGGAAACTGGGCGCCTGACTTGGTCGGGTTTGAGGTTCTGGCATAGAGCGGGAGGGCACATACAATTGGTGGACTTGATAGTGGAGGGACAGATCAGGATGGCAATACGTCAATTCGGCACTCCGGGCCATAATATGCATCTGATCGGCTCAACTCAACGTCTTCAAGAAAATAGTGCTATATACAAGAAGTCTAAACTGTTTTCACAACTTACACCTTGACAGTGAAGTCATACTGCTCCTTCCCACTCAGTTTCTTCTCCGTGCCCTTGAACTTGAAGACACCATTAGTCTTCTTCGGCGCCTTGATAGTGACAGCCATGTTCTTCTTATCACTGCTAAGCTTCCAGGTAACCTCAACTTTGCCTCCGAAAGCAGTCTGCAGACGTCCATGTGCATAGGTCAAGCCCATAGCCAGACCATACTCTGGCCCCACGACCCAGTTCCGGTAACCATAGCCATCGATACCCTCCGCAGGTCGAAGACCGGCTGCCCATTCCGTGAGTACATACGTAGCCGCGCCGCCCCAAGGGTGGCCGAGGGAGGTAAATAGACCCAAACCGGGAGTGCCGTCGTGAAGGACATATTCCCAGCTTGCGCCGCTGGCAGTCTGGATGTTATCGACCATAGGACCCCAGAGTGTGTCGATGAGCTGGGAACCGCGCTTTTCAGCGCCGGACTCGAAGAGGGCTGGAAGGAGAAAGCCGTTGGTATTGGGGCTGATACTAGCAGTAGGTGCATCAGGGTTTGTGCGTGTGTTGTCAAGATATCCTGGTCCTAGAGCGAGCTTATCCAGAGCCTTGAAGGAGCGAATGGCCTGTGTACGGCTGGCTGCTTTGCTCGTGGTGCAGAAAGCGATACCATTAACGGAGAAATCGGTCTCATTGGCGGTTGACAGCTTCCAAACGCCAAGCTCCTCATTCCAGAGGTTCTTTCGAATAGCTTCAATGAGTTTGTCCCCTGCCTGCTTCCACTTCTTCATGGCGCTCTTTTTGCCGATCGCCTCGGCAAGTTCTGCCATGGAGTGAAGGGCCTGGGCGGTCATGCAAGAAACAGAAGAGCCAGACTGGGCAGGACCTGTAAAAGCACCGTTGAGATGAACCAACCCGTCGGTCTTGTTGATGGTGCTGACAGACCAGTCAACAACACGCTCGAAGTACTTCCACTCCTGCTTGAGGAGGTCCAGATCATTACTGGACTGGATATAGTAGTACAGCGACAAAAGGCCGAGGAGTTGGTAATCTTCCAAACCATAGTTATCTGCAAAGATGGTGATGTTGGCTTGATATCCGAGCGGGGCGCTCATACTGAACAGTCCCTCCTCGTTCTGGGTCGGGATAAGGGACTCGAAGGTTCCGCGCTGAAGGTCGAAGCGAGAAGTGCTGACACCGATGATACGAGAGGTATGATAGTAATCTCCAAGCCAGATAAGACGATCGCGCTTGGGTCCGTCAAGACAAGCGGCGAAAAGGTTCTTTCTGACACCATACTCATCCAGGATATTGTCAGAGGTTAAACTGCTCTCATACACGACCTTTCCAAGATCATCGTCATGGACCTTGACGTTGCGGTAGTAAGCCTTCTGATCCTGATACGCGCCCAGGCCGAAGCGACCGGTCAGCGTAATGGGCTTCATCTGGCCTCTGAACAGAACCCGGTAGGAAGTCAGCGACATGTTGAAGACTTTGGCGTCGTTGATGTAGGCACTGAGATAGCCATCCTTGAGGGTTGTTCGGATCTTGTACCACTCGTTCTCGTGAACAGGGAATGGGAGGTCGAAGGTCTTGAGAAGGTAGGTGGGTAGGGTGGTTTGGTTGACTTGACCCCAACCGGAAGTGACTTGGAGTGTGTTGCGAGGGGAGAGGGTATAGTTGTGGTTCTTGAAGGTGGTCGCTTTGGGCAGGTCTCCAGTGATTTGAAGACCGATGCCGCCACCCTTTCCGATTTCCCAAGCCTGTCGACGGTCAGTATCTCCCCATATCAGTGTGATGGGTGATTACTTACAACACCATACCAAAGACCGCCTCTCTGGATCTTCGTCTCAAACTCCAGAGTATGGTTCCCAACAAGAGGAGACTTCTCGCTCTGAATGGGTCTCAGTGACTCAATCAAAGCACCATTCTCAGCATCGACGCGCCATGACGGAGGCTGAGTACCCTGCTCCAGACAGGAAGACTGGGCACCTCTCACGCCGACCTTCCAGATCTCATTGAGCCTCTTGTCGCTACATTCAAAGAAACCCGGCTCTTGGTCAGGATCGACGTTGGGAAAGGTAGCATGGAATCCAACATTCTCAAACTTGATGCTCGCCTCATTCACAAGTCTAAGAGACTCCCATCGCTGACCACCTTGTGTGAGAAACGCGTTATAGCGCCCAGTCTTTGTAATATTGAGGGTTTCGATGCGGAAATTGTTGCTTAGTTGGTTGCCGTAGAGAAGTGGGCCGTCACTGAAAGGCTCGTTTAGCCCGCGAAATTCCTCACTGTACTTTAGTTCGATTTGGGCGGGGCCACTGAGGGACTTAACGTCGAAGAATGGGACTCCACCGACAATGTGACCGTAGTCGAGAACTGCGACGGGGTTCTTCTTGTCGAGAGTAAAGCTTTTGAATGGGTTGGTTTTGTAGGCTGGCTTTGAACCCAATGCGAGACCTCTGGGAAGGAATGGCTTGTCGGCGCTGAGAATGAGTTAGCATAGTTCTTCCATCAGTCGTGGAATTGGGACAAATACTCACGTTGCATCAGCAAGACCCGCTGCTCCCAGCAGGGCAACACCAAGGAGCTTCAAACCTGACAACATAACGAATGATCCGTGCTGTTATCCCATCCTCACTCATCAAGGATCCATTGAAGTTTTATTCTCACATATCGGCAGTCCATAGGCTCGGTACGCTTCGG
This sequence comes from Fusarium clavum, assembly GCA_004367155.1. Classification (NCBI taxonomy): domain Eukaryota; kingdom Fungi; phylum Ascomycota; class Sordariomycetes; order Hypocreales; family Nectriaceae; genus Fusarium; species Fusarium clavum. The sequence continues at coordinate 92,733 of QGEC01000009.1, forward strand.
CTCGGAATCTAATCGCGGGGAAGAAGCTATCGTGGAGTCACATCGCCCCTTGGCGCTATTCTTACAGTGAACTAAAATGATGGTCGAAGCTCAAGATCGTAATTTCGGTGGTCAATGACCCGACGATCGTCGCTTCCCCGGATTCATGATGCACCGACCACTGAGAAGGCCCGATGTTACCCCGCGTTGCTGATGCTAGCGCGAATACTGGACGCGAAGTTACCCTACATCCGAGCTGTGAGTTGTCCACTCGGGAATTCCAAGATGAGTGGTTGTCAGTTTAGGAAAAGGTTCTCAAGATATTGGAAGGAATTTCGAAATAGCAATTCTTAGTATCATTTTTCTTGGTCTTTGTACGAATTAGCGTGAACAAAACCACACCTTCGATACACAAGTGGCACCTTTCCATCGTCAGTTTGATCACTCCATGGCTGCAACATTCTAGACACGAACGAGACCAGTACAAAATTGCCAAAGACCCTAAAAAGGCGAAGGTACAAGTATCTGAGAGACAAAAGAATGCCTGGAACAGACCGATTGAATTATTTATGTGATCCGAACGAATAAATGCTGCTAAGAACAACGAAGTGCTGGACAGAACATGCTTATCGATACAAGTTGTTATCGATTAGAGACGCTACAGCCAATTACAATCCAAGTCACAACCACAGCCGGCCCACTTCCGGACACAAAAACGGTAAAAAAGAGACTCCCCGAAACCTGGATCGAACAAGTGACCTTTCGATGACATATAACAATTACAGTCGAACGCTCTTCCAGCTGAGCTATTCGGGGATTATCTCCGAGACGGAGGAATAGCTATTGCTTGTTGGGATGCGGATTTGTAATTGGCATATATGATGGCTACCCAAGCCGCATCAGCGCCGCGGCAAACACTTGCGCTTCAGTCTTGTCGCGTCGGTCACAATTGTCGACATGAAGCGCGCACTTGGGAATGGGTCATTTTCAGCTTGGATGTCTGGGCCTCGGCTATCTAAATGTCAATGCGACAGTGAGAATGGTCTGACCAGATGTGCACTGGCCATCGAAAGAGGCGATCGCCCAACGTGACAGCTGCTAGGCCCAGCGACGGGCGCGATCCCAGCTTGAGCGATCGCGCCCGTCGCATGGTCTTAAACAAACCATTTGTGCAGAAAATACCAGTAAAAAAAGAATGAGATGACAATCTAGAACCCCAAACGCTATTGTCAACAGGTTCAGACAGATGTAAAAAGGCAAAAAAAGATATTCGTAGCTAGCAGCTACTGGTTTCGATCCAGTGACCTCCGGGTTATGAGCCCGGCTGAAGAATTGTTAGTGCGAATTTTGGTACACAAGATTCGAGTAAACATACCGCGCTTCCACTGCGCCAAGCTGCTTTTGTCGCTTTACTTTGCCACTTGAGTTTACAGCTTATGAAGGCTACCCAGCCTGCCCTGTGGCCCTGCTCTACCTCCGCAGGTACCATCTCCAGCAACTGTCTTCACCACATTATCTAGACTCGACTCGTTCGCCCAATTAATTTCTTCAAAGGTCGTGACTTAATTTTTCTTCACGGCAGTTTAGTTATTTTAATTCTCACCATAGCAATGGACTTTACTGTATTTAAACATTCACGCTGTAAAGACAATGCTACATCTTGCTGATGCATTCAATTGCGGGCGTGTCGCCAAGAGCTACCAAAGTAGGAACTGATTGACATTGCGATCTATTTTCGCATCATCAGATCGATCTACACGACACCGGCCGATAACTAAAACCTTCGGCCATCAATGGTTCATTCTCGGATGTCTCCTGCCTTTGAACCGGGTCGTTGGTTTAGACACTGACTCGTACCAAATTCCCAGGGGCCCCGGAATTGTTTTTGCGGAGGAGGAGACGAAGAAAATCAGGGGATTATTAAACCCCTGCGCCTAAAGATTTGGTTCATGCCTTCCCCTTTCTTTGACCACGTGGAGTCAATTGGTTTTTGTTATCTAACGGATGCATGTATGCGTCACTGCGCCTCCGCGACTAATATTGACATCGGATGATGGCGGTTAGATTCCGTTGGTGTTCGGACGTATGGAGCCGAGACCTTCCAGAAGAACCACTTTACCAAGAACTTGCTCTCAAAAATGACTGATCATACGAGATTTTGACTCGAGAAGGCATTTGCAACTATTGATACAGACCATGACCTGACCTCCAATATACCGAGAATTGAGCGATCTGATAGGCCGCGACAAAGCTGGGGTATCGCTGTACAAAGCTATAAAGCCGACCAATATCCAGTCGGATAAGGACTCGGCAAGTCCATGAAATTGTGCAATCTCAGTGACAAACAAGCTATTATCAAATAGACCCAAACAGTGACACATTATGGTCTCTCGTCTTTCTTTCCCCGGAGATTCCACTCCATCCACTAAACCGTTTTTCGCTTCCGCAAACGGGCGCCCGCTCTGGTGGTCAACCGAGTCATGGAATGCGCCACAACGAAGCAATCCGTTTGGACACGGGGGTAGCGTCTGTGTCTTAGGTCCTACAGTGCCTACTTTAGGACTGGCAGGAGGTTTACTAGTGTAAACTCTATTGATGAGCCAAAATGATGCGACGACTTTGATCCTCTTCCATGCAGGGTCCAAACCTTTCAGGTAATAAAAGTGACCTAATGGGATTGATATCCTTGCTTTGTCTCACATGCCATGTGAAAGACGAGATATGTAGAGAAAGATCCATCCTCGTCTGGTCTTTCCGGCTATGCTGATTGAAAAGTCCAGGCCTGACAAGGCGGCTCCAGACTGAGACACATACCAGCCAAAGTTGATGCATCGGGGATCAGATGACAGCTACCCGCTTCTAAATGACGTTAGTGGACAACTCTCAGCTGGTGTCACTATCACCTCAGCCCACCCACATCAAGAGGCCAATGCTAAACTCTGGATCTAGACTAACTTTAACCCCTGTAAACGAAGGATCTAGCGAAAAAGCCACCCATAGTGCAGTCCCTCCCTACCTGAGAAGTAGGTCCCGAGGAACTGGACATAAGATCAGCGCATGTACCTTAATCGAGAGTCGATCTCCCTTGCTTTCGGTTCCTTCCATTTGTTCTGTCACATTTTTGATCACCTCGCGGCGATAGCTGCATCGGTTAATTCGCCATGGATTACTTTGAGGTGTGCTGGTCCATTTTCAGCACCATCTGTCTGGTGAATGTCTTCTTTGGTATCCTGGTCTGCGAAATCACCACGTTTACTGTCTTGGCTGCTGTACCGATCTTTTCCTCTGCTGCGGGTGCTATCGCGAACGGCCTTTGTTATTATGTTTACTACAACGATCACCCTCTTGTCAACGAGGTGGTAGCCGCCGTGTTTGCCGATTTCTTCTGGCTGGTACGTTTACTTCAATTGACATCGCTGATGCGCTTACTTACACGCTCAATAGTTACAAGAAGGAAGTCTGTTGCTTTACAGTTATATCATCCTCGAACGAGTCCTCCGCCCGACCCAGTGGCGCGTCTTCACTATCGTCTTTTGGACTCTGATGGCTCTAACCGCTATCTCCCGAGTCTTCATCGCCGTATACCGCGCCAAATTCCTTATTGAAGGCGTGCACGAGTACGAAGTCATCATCAATTACCTACATATTGGCTATTTCACATTCATGGCCATTTCGGAATGTCTTAGCGCCTATTTCCTTGTTGTCATTTTCGCCTCCGCTAAGAACTCGAGTATGAATGCGGCACTCAAAGTCGGTCTTTTGCGATACCTGACACGTAGCACTGAAATGCGTGTTGCTTTCTTGGCTTTGATTGGAGTCGTTCGAACTATCATCCACCCATTCCAAACACCTGGACAAAAGGCTGTCAATATTGCCAGTCAACTGGATCGGTTTCTCTATGCCCTGTTTTGTCTCTATCCCATCGTTCTCTAGTAAGTGACTGGTGATTCCACTCTCGACGAAGCTAACCTGGTTACTAGTTTTGATACACTTGCTTCCAAACTACGATTCAACGAGGACCGATCCATCTATACCCACAGTGATCAAGCCGGAAATCCCACCCGTTATGGTATGAACACACAAACGAGATGCTACACTACTACAAAATCCAATTATGCATCCAAGATGTATGGCGGAAACGATCCTATCCAGGAGGGAAACAATTCACAAGAACAAATTGTGCAGCCAGATGGATCAACTAGGTCAGGTGTTTCAGAGACGGAATTGGAAGATATGGATGTTGAAGGACTCGTTATCAGGAAGACCACCGAGGTCACTGTTTCATAATGCGGATTGGCCCGAAATATACGACTAAATACTCTGCATATCATAATCGGATAATCACAAAGCAATTTACTATTATAAAGACCGCGATATCTGTAAGATACCAACTGTCGGGGCGGAGAATCCTTAATCCGTTAGACATTCCCGGATAAGTCTAGCTTTATGACTGCCTAGAGTTGCTTCAACATTGTTCACGCTGGGTGCCTGTTCAGAGACGCGAGGCCGTGGTACATCCTAGCCGCCTTCCCTTCTGGCCGAAAGTCCTTTACACGAAACCCAAGCCATCCTGATTACCATTTCTGCCTGTACACGATGGGTGCTCCTTCCTACCACTGTCAAATATGCGGTGTAGACATGGCTATTGCACGCATCCGCACGCCCAACGAGCCGCCAAGTGCAGCGTGGAGCATAGACGGTGCAAACTATGTTAGCTGGATGAAGTATCCTTTTAATGATGTTGCGGAGGACAGGGACTGCAAAGACTGCACGACTATAGATCGAACACCGGCTGACCCCCAGGTTTTTGAATGGGATACGCTCCCCATCTGGCCGGAAGATGATGACTCCGATGATCCTGACTGGGTTCCTGATGACCAGTCATGCACGGATAGCGAAACCCTCGAGTATGATTCGGGAGCTGAAGACGATTCTGATGACAGCTCATCTGAAACAACAGAAGACCACGACGATACAGATGAGCTGTATTCTGTTTCCAATCTATGCAACCAACCACGACCTGAGAGGCTTCCTCATGGGACGTGGTACAACAACAAGGTCTTCTACACAGGAGCGCGCGAAGATCCTGTTCTTTGTGACTTCCCCGAACAAGATGGGCGCAAAATTCCGCATGAGCACATCGCCTCACCATCATGTCAGAGTTTACGAGGTATCAACGGACATGTGCTGAGTGTGGAGCAAATGAAGAACTGCCGCAATTTGCGCCTCATAATCCCCAAGCGGGCGAACTGGGAACTCGGAGCTGAGGATGAACTGCTAGAGAAGGATAGTTTGTTCTTTCTTTCAGGAGAGACAAATGGTTCAAATGCCGCGCAGGGTAATCACTGGACTTCGTGGCGGTCATTCTATCCTCCGAGACATGGAGTGCAGGAGTTGATGACTACCTGGGACTGTATTAATAATGGAGTCGTTGTAAGTTTCCCCACATGGGGTTGGAGATCGAACTAACCATGAGGCAGGACTCCGACGATACATCGCCAATTGCCGTTCACTCTTACTGTCTTGACATATATGCAAAGACATCCTTTCGCAAATTAGGCCATGCCAACCTTGACGGACTTTGGCATTGGCGGGAAATAGAAGATAACCCGACTGGGTATGGGATCAGTCAGAGCAAGATCCCTGCGTTGGAACCTGAAGTGTCTGGAGCCCGTGAAGTATGGTATTATCCATGGCATCACTTCCCTGGAGATGAGTGGCTCGTTGCCAATCCAGTTGAGGTTTCAGGAATCGGAAATGCTTTGGAGCTTTGCTTGAACTTGACAGTCGCCGAAGGATCTGCTCAAACTCACGCAAAGCTACTAAATCTACCCCCGGAGATGATGGATCTGATCCTCGGGTCACTTAGGCCAAGAGATCTGAACGCCCTTGCTAAGACTTGCCAAGCAATGTACCATCTTACCCAGCCCAAGTTCCAAGCGCGTGTACCCGGGAAGATGCCGTGGCTATGGGAGATATCCGAGGGGAACCAATACCCAGAATCGCCATGGCAGTCTGTGACCTGGGACCCTATTTGCCCTCTAGGAATTCCACCACCAACCCTTCCAGTCGGCCTGGAAGACGAGGCATCTGAAACACGCATCTGGGAAGAAATCATCGCGGAGTTCCCAGAGATGAAAGAAGTTGGTGAAGCGGTCAGAGCTATCAACACTCTACGTCGTAACGAGATCGAAGTACCTTACCAGGAGAAACTGGCAGCGCTTTCGCGATCATGGCATGCTTTTCGTGTCGATGTAGGAAAGTGGATTAGCAATTCACAAACCTATGATTCTAAGGTGGATTGGAGACGGACATGGTTGGCGACTAAGATGCCTGGCATGCGCAACCGCAAAAGAATATGGGATCGGTGTGAGAAGATTGTTAGTTGTGTGAGAAAGGTGCATAAGCTTGGGGAGATTGAAAACAAGGCCGAAGCATTGGCGTTGAAGTTGGCACATCCTCACCACCCTGGGTGGTACACTACTGAGACGGAAAGGAATTGGGATCAGCACAATGACTAGGGCAAGGGTAAAGGCCAACTACAACTTCCAACTTGCATGGAGCTGAGACAAGTGAATCAATAGACCAGACCTCAGTCTCCGGGTATCAGAAGAATCAGTTCCTAAAACTATAAAAGATGAGATAATTTAGTCACTTTATGCAAGCATAGAGTAGCATTTAGGCTACTTTATTATAGTAGCCTAAGGGGTTAGAGGATAACCATTCTGTTACCTACCTTCGAGCTAGACTCATCCTTATATTCATTTATCCAAGATGTGCTTTAAATATACCCCCACCGATGTCCCAGCAACAGTGCCGAGGCCGATGCGTTATGTGATCTCACGCTTTGTAACCGGGACGATGCTCAACATCCCATCCTTTAACGAGAGGTCTCTCAGTATCAGCAGCTGACATACCCCATCTTCCCTCCCCAGATACACCACTCGCATCAGGTGTCCATGCCACAAAGTCGACAAAGTCATTTTCTTTAGACCCCCACGTGAGAATGCCATCGCCCCAATCACCATCACAACCTAGGCCTGTTCCAATACTTGTCTGTCCCATATACTGCAACATCCCAATCTCTTGATAGTTTTCCAACTTCTTCTCACTGATCGGCGCAAACAGTCGAATACCAAGCACACCGTAGAAGGAGAACACTTCGAGGACGGCATTGGAGGTGTTGAGGTCAAAGTCCGACTTTCGGGAACAGCGGATCCATTTGATATGGAAGTAATGCGGGTCTGACGCGAGCCTGTCTTCGTCGGGCGTTGACGTCTTAGTAGTCCAGGTGGTCGTGTCTGTAAGACGGAAGATAAGATGGGGCTTCTGGTTGTGCTCGTGGAGGGAGACCTGGAGAATCGATAAACTGTTGGGGGATGCTCGGTCCTCAGACGGAATGAGTGCATGGAAGAATGGTCGGATGAGTGGAAGATTAGTAGGGAGTGTCTGGGGAATACGCTTCTGGATGGTCTCGGAAATACTGTTCGAGCTGTACTCGTTCACGCTGACGATAAGGTCTGTTGGGCTGTCGAAGAGGGCGATGATCTGGGACTTGCCAGACTTTCGCAAGTCCCCGACCTGTAACAGTAAGAGTCAGTAAACATAGTCTAAGGGTGCGGAATTCGAGAACCTACAAGGATAGACTTGGATGAATGAGGGGATTCTTGGATAGCAGCCTCATGTTTCGTGATAGCTGGTGTATCGCCAGTGAAGTCAGCAACATTGAGCGCCATTTTTGTAGCTTCAGCGCCACCGTCCTGGAATGAGGCCAGAAGAATTTGATCGGAGTCCCCAGTCTTCAGCGTCTTGACATAATTGTAAACTCCCTTGGTGTCGGACAGCGTCCCATCTACCTTTACCTTGCCATCCGGGGAGATGAGGCTGACCTTAACTGGATCGCTTGTGGTAAATTTGAGAAGCACCAAATTGACATCCGCTTTACCCTTGAAGTTTCCCGCGAGAGCCCGTATTAGATTTGGATGTGTGGAGGCGTCTGTGACCGGAGAGTCCTTGAAGAGGTTGGCCGTTTCAAAAGCCCAAGATTTGTCAGGATCAAATTTCACCTGGTCCTTGCCAGATAGATCCTTGACCTTCCACCCCGAAAGAGTGACAGCCTGTTTGCCTGCCTTTTGCTGGAGCATAAGACGATAGACGACCAACCCCTCTTTGTCGTGCCACTTGACACACTGAAGCGGCTGGATAGCGTCTCGACTTTCGTAGCTGTCAAAGTCCACGATCCTGTTTCGCAGAGTAAAGGTATCTTTGTCTTCCACGTTCCCCTCTCGATCATAAATCCCCACAATCACTGGGCCCCAAACGTTGACGCAGGTCTGCAGACGTGCCCCGTCGGGAGCCAGATCCTGAATCTGGAGGAACCCTCCACTCGTCAGCCCCTCGATAGGCCGCGCCAAAGGCGCTGAACCTTTAGTCCGGAAATCACTATCGCGAGCAGCATAGCATTCTTTGCTTGCCTCCACAGATAGACCAGTCCAACTCGGGTCGGTGTTGCGGAGAGTGCCAGGCTTCCTGCCGAAGATGGAATGGTCGTTTATATTCGCGCGGATCGTCCAGGCGTTTTTGTCATCTTCGGAGTTGACTTGCCAGAGTGGAGCGGGATTATGGATGTCGTAGCCGCCCCATTGGGACTTCCAGGTCGTCGACGGGCCTTTGGCGGCTGCTAACATTGGGATAGGGATTTGCTTTACGGCGTTGAAGTCTGAGGGGTTCTTGGTCGTTTGTTTGAGGAAGGCTTCGTATAATTCGTCGACTGATGCTTGGATGCAGTTCTTACTGTGGATCGATTAGCTTGGTGAAGGGTGCTATGAGTCGGTCCTCTTACATTCTGGCTCGATTGACGATATCCCAGGATTCCTTGAACTGCTTATCGCCTATCACCAATCAGCCAACAACGATCGCAATGACTACGGAGTAACTCACCATAGCAAAGCCATTGTTGACCAAGCTGGTTCTGAACAAGAAGTCCAGTGTCCGAATCGTTATCATGCATCTACAGCTCAACGTGTCAGTGCCATGCTCCGGGTAGTTACTCGTGAACATACGTAGTTTGCCTGAAAGTCCCAGATCGGAGTTTCCTTAGATGTAATTGCCGAAGTAGCAGCGATGCTCTGCTCGTTGTAGTTACCATTGTGAATTTGTCGTCTCGGAGTCCTTAGGTGCCCCGAAGAGAACATGTCGGTGAGATAATGAAGGCAAAAGGCTACATCAGTATCAGTATCGGACTAAAGCAGCACAGCATCATTCAAGTTCCATACCTTCATGCATGTAAGAATCCTGCAAGCCGTTTGCCTTCTCAGAATCGGAGGTCTTGGTACCTGCATCTCTGGCCAGATCCATAGCTACAGAGTGGCCGACCTTGTAGGCCGCGAGTGCATCATCACCCTATGACATATTAGTAGTTCGATATGATGAGGGCCAGGTTGCAGATACTCACAAAGTGATCGGCGTTGATGAAAGATAACCAAGCATACAAACTTGATTTCGGGTTGTTCAACCCCATCGTAGCCTTAATCCACGCCGGATTCGTAGGGATACCGCAGCCATGATCATGGTATGCGTTAGCGATCGTATGCAAGTCCTTTGAACCTTCCCCTTTCTCGATCTCCTTCTCTGCCTCCTCAGTACCTTTCTTTTCTTGATCAATCAGATCGCCGATGGTGATAAGGTTTCTATCAGTATCATCCTTGAGGCTTTTGACAGCGCTTTTGAAACGCACGACGGCAGCATTCCAACCTTCCGAGCTGTTCAAGCTGAGGTTCTCGGCGAAAAAGGCGCCGCAGACAGGCGTACGGTTGTCATCCACGTGCGAACTGTAGAAATCACCTGCCAATGCGATAATACGACCAAAGGTCAATTTTAACTCCTTCTTAGGCCAGAATATTCCCCAGTTGCCATCGGAAGCTTTTACACTCCAAGTCTCGTGGTCTGCGGCGGGTACCTCTACGCCGTGGATGTTTCGAAGTTTGACGCCGAAAACGACGGATTCATGTTCGGCAGCTAACATATGAGGTCAGAAAGGATAGTTGGCATTGGGAAATGGTTGGTACCTTCGAAAAACCGATCATCGTCTAGGCTGTTATCGACAAACTCTGGGTCCTGGAGGTTATCGACGGGCCCATTCTCAGCCGAGCCAGTCGACTTCTTGGCATCCTCGTAGGTGTATGGCGGTCTGAACAGGCTGGATAGCTGTTCTTGAGTGAATGCCGCAGCATTAGATAGAGCTTCTTGAGTCACCATTTCGACGGTTTAGCCAGGCTGTAAAGGAACAAATATTGTCGGATGAGCTGAGAGGCCCACAAAAGTCCAGAGTTTATCCTGGTCGGATGTTCTCAGACTTTTGCGAACAGTATGCGAACAGCATTGCATTCTGAAGAACAGTGCTGGCTGCTCATCAGCACTTGTAGTCGAGGTCAGTGGTCGTTGAGACATGCGAATTGACTTTGTCGGTTCCAGGCCTTAGTGAAGCGAAGTGGCTGGCTGAAATCTCACCGGTCAGCGCCCCCGCATCATGTTGACCAATCCACCTTCACTACTCTAGCCATTTCAATCACTGCAATCCAAATGATATGCGCGGAACTTAATGGATCTCGTTCGAGATCTCTTATGCAAGTCAGATTTTGGTTATCTGTCACGCTAGCGAATGCCCTGCTATGAAGTGCACAGGTATCAATTGCCAACAGCCAGTACAACGTGTCATAGAAGTCAGCTTGGGTTTTCAGCTGTGCAGTAGCATCCGATCTAGACCCAAACCTGCAAGCATCTGACCACATGGACATGGGTTTGCCGGAGTCGAAACTGGATGCCCATATTCGCCTCTGAGAGGGACCATTTCTCCGCCGCATGTCGAAACCAACCCAGCTGTGAGAACTGTCAAGTCACCAAAGAACCCATGTTCGTTCCATCAACCGTGTTCTTCACTTTGCCTCCCTTTTTCTAACTTTATACTTGGTACTATCTCCCACCTTTGTTCTACAACGTCTATTGAGCCGTATCCCAACCTGCATTCTTATCTTGCAACATGGAAGAAGCCAAGGCCGAAGTTCGCCGCCTCGTCGACGCAGAATTTCCAGACGGTGTCACAAAAGTCGACATCAATCCTTCGAATGACTTAAATGACGAAGAAGATATCAGCGGGGCACCGGGGACCTTCGACGTCTTTGTTGCCTTTGGTGATGTCGGTATCAACAAGAACGCGAAGCGAAAATGGAACCCGAAGAAAGGTGTCCACTATGTGCTCGAAGACTATCCTGCTCCTGCGATGTCTGTCGGGGACACCACCTGGGACGAAGAGAGACGCGACAAAGAGAGCGCGAAGATCAACGAGAGCGAGACAGGTGTGGAGTGCGTTGTTTTGGAGCTTCAGAGCGACGTGAAGAACGAGAAACAGCCGACAAATTATGTACGTTGTCGGTGATGGAAAGAGAGAACTTGAAGCTAATCAAAGGTCACCCGACAGAGAGTTAACGTAAACTTCGGATCGAGCCCACAGAATCAGGTTTCGCTGACAGTCGACAGCGGTTCAAGCATCCTCTAGGCTCAGAGCCGCATCCAGCTTAGCCAGGAAGTTCCACCCGGCCGATCAGTCGTGGACCTCACCATCGAAGACGCCGCACGATTCCAAGAAGGATCCAGAGCATACGAGATACTGTACGGAGGTGGCAAAAAGGTCGCGTTCTCATTGTTCGAGGCCACAGTTGGCATAGGCGGGCTCAAGATCACACAGGTTTTTGGAGCTGCCAAGATCGCAGCCCAGGAAACCCTTTTACCGCTGGGGATTCTGGGCCTAGGCTTCTCGGCGGAGAACTCACCTATCCCTTTTCACAGAACATTGGTGGTTCATCTAATGGAAAGCGGCATGATCAAAAGAGCCTCTTTCGCAATGATTGGACCTCGTTCCGAGCCTTTTGGGACGATAAGACTGGATGGTGAGAAGACACGAGATCGAGGTTGGCTCGTGATTGGAAATCTAGCAGACGAATATCACAACGGGATTACCTGGTGTCCCGCACTCGCGGAACAGTACAGAGCTTGGGTGATTCGCCTTAACAAGGTCGCCGTCAACGGCGTGGTCATCTGCGAGAACCAATTGGCACTCATTGACACAGGTAGTTCATACCTCACCACTACTGAAGACTACTGTCAGGACATAGCGAAGGCTGTACAGGGTAAATCCAGTAACCGAATCGTGACATATCCCAGCGGTGGGCTAAATGAGTTCTCATTCACCTTTGGTGGCGCTGGAAGGGAAGGTACCTTCAGGCTCAATAAGGAAGACTTGTCCCTAGGCCCAGTCCCTGGGTCAGACTCTCTGAGAAGCCCTGTTACCTATATGGCCTTTGGAAACAAGAAGTATACCTGGATTCTAGGTGGAATATTTATTGATAATATGATCACCGTCTTCGACTACACCGGGGAACAGCGGATTGGCTTTGCTACAAGATCTGACCTGGAACCAGTGGTTACAAAGAAATAGCCGAGCGGTGTTTTAGAGGAAGGCGAAAGGGTCATATCTACCCTCTCACTCTCTGTCTGGACCAAAGCGATGTGACCATCATCCCATTTGCCAGGAAATGACGTGCTGGCTGAGTATATTCACATAAACCACTAGGTACATGACAGAAGAATTATACTCTAAGGCTTAGTCTATCAAAATAAAGTAATCTAAAAGCGATTCTAAACTGTCGTAAAGTAACGAAGCTATTTGTCTATCATGCCTCTAGCGGTCATCTCTTCCGACATTAGGACCACCTAATTTCCGGCAACTTGACACACAGTTATACGAACTCAATTCCTTGCATGAAATGTGGCTGGCTGGCCAGGGGCATTACCTCCAGTCCAAGGGAGCATAACTTAACACATACTTCTTGTTCTCCGATCGTCCTTCTAGGGAAATTGGAGTGATGTCTCACCTTACGGCTGGAATTCAGAACACAGGCACACACACTACAATTCGGCAATAGTCACGGGTATGGAATCTCTCATTGGACTGATTTCCGTTGCCCTCTTTTGGGCGCTCAATTTACTACTCTGTCTCATCCGCAACCAACATCCTGCATGCCTCGACCAACGCCCTACTCTCCAACATATCATCCCATCTTTCCCCATGCTTTCAGGATTATTCTCAGTCCACATTCCACCAGTCACGACTTCAGCATGAAGCGCTATATTGCAGCCTTCGTGCTCCTAAGCAGCGTCGCCAAACTAACCGTTGCGTCGGCCAAGTTTGGCGACGTTAAATACGGGGATCAAGTACCAGGGACATACTGTGTCACTTATCTATCCACCTACCTGGTTCCTATCTCTATTGGAACTGAATTACCTGACCCTTCTCAAAACTCCACGGAAGTTGAGCAAAGAGCTTCGTCGACAATTGATCAGCCAGGCCGCCTCTTATCCGACATCATATCTGACTTGTTGACTACACTTCAGCCATCTTCGGTCCCAGCTAGTCAGTCAACCTCTGTGGAGTTCAATCCAACCGGGCAGCGTATTATCCTTGCCATTACTCCATCTGACGATACGAGGAAGCGAGACCTTGGAGGCTTTGTTGGTACCAGCGACTCTGACGACTGTACCTTCGCCACTGTGTTTACCCTTGGCAATGGGCGGCTATTCGATGGAGGCGTACCCATCTCGTATCTCGGCGAAGCTTTCCAGTCGCTGCAGGCACTATCGGTACCCGCCAGTGACGATATCACTACTACATTTAGCAGTGACGGCGGTGTACTCCGTTTTGTTAATCCTGCACTGCCAGGTGGAGAGGCATCATTCTGTCAGACCTCCTCTGACAACCAGGTGTACTTGACGTTCACCTCTCAGCCCCAAGGTTGCGTACCAGTCAGGCTTACTATTTATGGAGGTAAGGTCCCCTTCGATGGAACAGAAGTAAACAGAAGATTAAATAATTGATTTACAGCCGAGCGATGCATCGATGGCAGAATTGATGGCAAACCTGCCGACAGTACACAAGCTCCAGAGCAGCCAGTCACCCAAAAGCTGCGACCGCCATTACCGGACCCAACCGATGAAGGGCCAGAGTTTCCCACCATGACAATCGACCCGACACGACCTTTGACTCTCAGCAATTCTACTTCCCGTCAAACAACGGCTGAACCTCCTACATTCACATCTGGCGTATCCCTCCCTTCCCTTCCAACCACAAGATCTGAAGAACCAATCTCCAATGAGCCGAGTTCTGATGAACCAAGCTCTGTCGGTGTTGAGACGTCTGTGGCTGAAAGCACAACGTCTGTGCCGCCAGACGAAAGCTCCTCTTCGATCGATATAGTTCCATCTTCGAGCACATTTACCACGACTGCAACGACTGGTGATGTATCCTCTTCAACTGAGCTGGAAATTCCTTCTTCCACTTTGCCTTCTTCGACCCTAATCACATCCACTGGTGATTCAGAATCATCCCTCATGGAAACCTCTGATTCCTCTGCACCAGTTACTACTTCATTCGAGACGACAACAGAAGACCCGACTACTACCACTCAACTGGAGACGACTACAACGACCGAGGAAGATATTGTCATCACAAACCGTGCAGTCAACGGTAGATTCGCCAAGAGACACTCTAATTCTGAGGATGGCGTCATGGGTTTCGATACGGAAGGCAGCGTTGCACATCGAAATGGAGAATGCTTCAACGATGATAGCAGCTCAGATGTTGGCTGTGTTGCACTCGAAGTTGCCAGTGACAGAAAGAGAGGCATGGGCTCTTTCGCCGGTCTATCTCAACAGCTCTTATCGGGTCCCCGTGGTACTCTTCTCTACACTGTCCAATTCTACTATTCTGTGATCAGTGTTCAAGGTAGCGGATCTTGCACACTTGATGCATATCTCGGAGATCAACAAGTTTGTTCGGAAAGACTGTCGGCAATTGGTAGCCTGAGCAAATCTTGGCATAGAATACTCACCACGGTTAGAGCAGACTCACATAGCACAGACTTTGGCATTACAATGTCTTGTCTGGGTAGTGGAGCAGCTACGGTTTATGTTGACTCGGTCTTTATCTCGAACCAGGTGACAGCAGATAATATCGACAACCATCACCTGGTTTTTGAGGATATAGAAGACCTCCTACAGTATTAATATGTTATTTCCCTTCGTTATGAACCTTCATTTATTCCTTCTTACATTGTAATATTAGTATCTCCATAAAATAAGATAAAACAGATAGCACTGGTGACGGTTTATTGTCGGTAACAGAAGAATTGTCCTCTAAGGCTTAGAGTGCCAAAATAAAGTAGTCTAAGACCGGGTCTAAAGTAGCATATGATAAGTAAACTATTTCGTCCATTATGCATTTAGCGGTCACTTTTTCTGACACCCTGAGGCGGAGTTAGATAGTGAGTGATACGGTGTTCTGCAAACCGTTTTCTGACTTTCCCAGTAGTTGCACTGGGTACATAAAAGAATCATCAAATCAAGTCCGTTGTTGGAGACCAGTTGTCTGCCTCGCGTCTTTGTAGGAAGTTCAGGTGCCTACTAACTAATCTGATCCATAAAAAACGTGCCAGGCTGTAATAGTCATGATAACAGGCAAACCAAGGATCATGAGCCACCGAACACCAGCTTCCTTGAGTATTTGGAACTCCAATCCCTTCACAGCATCAGCATCATTGACCCGCGGAAACGGTGTATCGGGAATAGGCAGTTTCAGTGCGCTGGCCAAAGGATCCCAACCCTGGCTCAGTTGCATCATGTGGAATTTATCCGGAGGGGTCACCTTCTTCACGTATGCATTGTGTTCATCGAGCCGGGCTGATTCGTCAGCAAAAGTCTGTTTTCCAACGGGATGAGCTTACCTGATGTCATTGGGCCAAACTTCTCTTTTTGCCTAAAGACCGTCAGTGATGAAGCAATTGCGACAATGTTGCGTTCTTACTGTTCGAGAAATTGAGTGACGAGCTTCGGATACCATCTCTTTCCGGGGACGGGCATCAAGAAGACGTTGAGAAACCCAGCTCCAGCCATTTTGGCCACAGCTTCCCAGCTCGCCCACCACTCTTCTCTGTCGCGTGTGACGCAGATAACCTCTGCATCAGGATAGATTTCAAGAAGCTCTTCAACAAAGCAATTGCCAGGCGCGTCTGTGATAGCGATGAATCCAGCTGTCGCTGCCTTCAGAAGCTTAAGTAGTCTGGGTCGATCGTGGCGAGCTTCGAAGACTTCCGTCCAGAGCTTAACATAGGCTCTTATCGTCAGTTGCAATTGAAGGTGATATGGAAAGAGCCTTACCGTCTTCTCTGCCAAGCAGCTGGGATCCGCCATGCATCACTGGTCCATCTAGAAGCTGTTCTAAGGCGATAGCCATAGATAGTGTTCCTGTTCTAGAATAGCCCGCGCCGATGACCTTGAGCGACCGGGTGCGGTCAGTGGGTACAGACACAGCACCTCCCATTTTGACAAACACTGGTCGGTATCTCTGAGGTTTGTAGAACAACTCCAAGGTCTGCGATTCAGTGGAGGTCGTTGGACCTTTATAGGATGAGGCCATTCATGATGGTTTAGTGCTTACTCACAGCGGCACGTATGTCCGTTTTGACACTGTCGTAGCGGGCTAGCAGGGATAGTTTTGGCGCGCGGCGTAGACTGATGCACGGAAACATGAGATTCTGCTTGCTTGTTCCTGTCTTTCCGTGATTGACCTGGAATGATGCTTAACAACAGAGGATGAAAATGGTGGTTAACAGACAACAGAGCGGTCTTCTTTATCACACCTGTCAAGATATCAGTGACGCTACTCGGGGTCTGCTAGTGACACATCTGGTGACGCGCTGCATACAATGCGTATAAAACGTAGCAGCTTTCGGTCTCACGGTAACAGAAACTCTCCCAACAAACAGTCCTTGACAACTAGAACACGGGCAAAATGTGCTTCATGAGCCACAAAGAAATCTACTGCCCGGTATGCAAAGTAGTATACCACAATATGCAGTTACCTGAAACTTGTGGATATCTTTCGAGGGGTTTGAGCTGGGGCCAATGCGGCTTAGAAACTGAGAGGCTTGGTTTTCAAAAGCCCGGAGTCGAGTGTGAAGCTTGTCGACTAAAGCGAGAAGAGGAAGAGAGAAAGAGGAGACGCCAACAGGAGAGATAACCTGAGTGATAGTGTGAACAGGCCCCTCTGCGATATGTAGATACCAGAAGCCTTTGATGCTTAGTAACAGAAAATAAAGTAGGTGGTTGACAAACAAGAGAGCAGTCTCCGTTACTTCACTTTATCACAAGACCTTATGGAAACATCACCAAACAGCGACTTGCTGCAATGTGAAAAAGTATATAAACTAGCGAAAATCCCAAGCTGAAGAAAGAATAGAAACCCCATCAAAATCATTATTAAAATCTGTTATATACGCGAAATGTGTTTTATTACTCATACAGAAATCTACTGTCCCATCTGCCAGACAGGATATTACGACATGCAGCTACCATCATGCTGTACCTTTCTTCCAACAGGGTGTAGCTTTGGGTCATGCGGTTATACGACGCAGCATCTGTTCTTTCGCGCGCCCGGCCTCGAATGTGAGCCATGCCGGGTAAAGCGGGAAGAGGAAGAGAGGAAGTGGCGTGAGGAGGAGGAAGAGAGGTATAGGAATAGCTTTTACGGTTATTTTCCGGGCAGAAGCAGATCCTTGTAGCAGATGATGGTATAATATTAAACTGGAATTCCTCATAATTGTGTGCCAAACCTAAAGCGTCGGTGTTCTTGTCGTGGGTAGTCTTAAGGAGTATGGACGCCCATCTTGTTGATGTACGAAAGTCGGTTTGGCGGCCTTCTTCTCGTAAACAAATTCTACCGTGTAGATTTGTCAGTCCTTACAGGGCATGACTTGCGTTCAGGAAAGTGATAGGCAACTTTTACTTAATGAAGATATACTTTAGAACCGTAATGACTCCCGTGCCTGTACAGAACTTTCCCATGTGGACATACTCTACAGTTTTCGCAACTTCTATGTATGACACCTTGTACTACCAACTGACCTGTGCAACTCCCAACCCAGAACTCATATGCTGGACATTTGGTGAATCACAACGAAGAATAATGCGTCTCTTGTTTGTTCTCAAGATGTTCACCTAAGTTCATCGCCAATGCGTCTGAATCGTCCCCCATCAACCGACTGAACATTGTGACTTCCCTAAGGCCCATAATTATTCAGTGCTAGTGCAAACTACACTGGCAAGCTAAAAGAATAATATCGAAACGATTCCGAGAACGCGCGGGATTAGTTTGAGCTTTCCCTCGACAATATTGCACTTTGAAGCATCGAGGTCCGTTGTTTGCACGAAGACTGCAGTGGTTCACGCCGCTTTGGAAAGTATTTAACGCTTTGTCGGAACCAAGTTCGAACTTCTCAATAAACCTTCCACGACCACAACCCACATATATAATCGACTATCAACTAAAACATTAACTCTTCTATTATATCACGATGTGTACAGAGTGGCATATCATAACTCACTGCGGGACATGCAAGAAAACTGTTCAGGAATATGTAAACGCCGAGATTTGCTCTAATCGCCGACCGAACGGGGTTTATGGAGAATGTCCTACAGGACCAATGAGAAAGTTCCAATATAACTATGACTTCGAGTGCGCGGACTGCAAGAAGAAGCGTGAAGATGAGGAAAGACGCAGGCTCGCGGCTATTAAGGAAGAGAAATGAAATAGGAAGCATATTTTAGCTCAGCTTGAAAAAGGGTGGGTGTTAGATAGTAATATAAGCTTTCAGTACTATCTGTTCCTTTCTCACCTCGACCTGGCTGAGTATTTGGTGTTTGGTGTTAGTCTATGAACTTGCAAGGATTATTCGGAGTGGACATGATCCGAAATGGGATCAGATCATGCCACTGTACCTCGTTCTTGTCATCTTAATCGCTCACGGTGACTCAGTCAACTGGATCAACCCAGTCAAGTAACTTTCATTGCAATCAATAAAAAGACTTTTTACTACAGAATTTGAGACTAGTAAGACAGAGATGTCTGAAACAAATAGCCCTTCAAGCCAAATGGGACGAGATGGTGCCTCTCCTCCTACCACCGCCGCGGTGATTCTAGATCCACAGCACTGGTCCGATATGCAGCAGGTTTGTTTATGGGGTCATTCCTTTGAGACAATTGACTGAAAAATAGCGAAAGGCGAAGGGATCCGTCGATGAAGACGATGGCACGACCTTGATTTCTGACGCCGACTCAACGACGGCATCTATCGCTTCCAGCATCCTTCGATACCGAACCATTCACGGTCGTACTTATCATAGCGAGCAGGGGAATGCTCAGTATTGGTATGCTGGCCAATTATGGATACACTAACATTGACTAATTTTTGGACGAAGGGGATCGAACGATGATCAGCAAAAAGACTTGATGGATCTCACGTGAGAGCTCAATCTTTGATGATGATGCCTAGATTTTGACATATAACAGCCATCATATTCTTACCCTCGGGCTGGGTGACAAGCTTCACTTGGCGCCTCTAAAAAAGGAGAACATCGGAGTAAGCTAAATTCGCGCCGCGATACCAACGCACCTGACATACCTGAAGCAAGCCATTGATATCGGCACCGGTACCGGTAAATAGTTCCTTGCCAATGTCATGAGTCTTCGTGCTAAACCTTTGATCAGGAATCTGGGCCATGTAAGAAGGCTACACCGGGCCAGAGATATCTACTAACAATCAGTGATCATCAGCGACTTCGCTGACCAGTGCCCGGACGCCAACATCATCGGAACAGACCTGTCGCCCATCCAGCCGTCTTGGGCCCCCCCAAACCTCCAATTGTAGGTAACCGGGCCTTTGGGTTATCATAACTGATATTCTGAAAGTATCATCGAAGACTGCACTCGTGGGTGGACCTTTAAGTCTGACTTCGCCGATTATATCCACTCTAGGTGGCTCATGGGTAGTATCGGGAACTGGAATGCGTTTTTCTCAGAGGCTTTCAGAGTGTGCAAACCAGGTGGTTGGGTAGAGAGCCATGAAGCTTCATCCATCATCAGTAGTCCTGATGGCACTGTGCCACCTGATTCTGCCATGGGTCACTGGGGCAAGTTCTTCATTGAAGGCAGTAAGAAGATTGGAACAAGCTTTACAGTTGTCGAAGATGGGACACAAAGAGAGGCTATGGAGAAGGCCGGGTTTGTCAACATCCAGGAATTCGAGTTCGGAGTAAGTATCTCCACGATCTTCCTTTTTGTTCTTTACTAACTTTCAACAAGAACCCAATTGGCGATTGGCCTGAAGATCCTGTTGAGAGGCAGATGGGTATATACACAAAGCATGGTCTTGAGACTGATAGCGAGGGCTTTGTTCTTTTCATGGCGCATACACTTGGGTGGAGCAGAGAAGAAATACTCGCTTATGTTGCACAGTTTCGACGCGAAATCCGAAGTGGAAAGCATCACGGCTACTTTGCCCAGAAGGTTGTCTGGGGTCAAAAGCCCGAGGCATCTGGTAATTAAGCCAGTTGTAGTATAACCACAATGGACCTGCGATTTCAACTTCAAAGAAAGATCAGGGAAACAGAGACGGAAATGACGCGGAGTTCGTGAACTTCTTTTTGTCTATAACATAATAAAATAGCTGAGCCGGCAAAGTTGGTTATGGTCTCTGGGATAAGGTAGCATTCTAACGCCAAGCTTTTTTATAAGCGGGCTAATCGGCTGTTGTTTCTAGGCGCTGATCGTCGCCCATTTCCCCGTCCACTAAATTGCTCGTTCGTACCGCAAAGGGGAAGTAGGTCCGGGCAATTGACTTGAATTATGTGGTGTGAGTTTGTTGAGAAGTGATATCATCATCAAAGTATATCATCACATGGAAATTAGCAGCCATGAGCCAGCCCTGCATGGGTCTGAGGCGCAAACAGCCCGTTTCTCAGAAAGCTTCATCGTCGTACAATAACCGAATGATATGCAAGGGGTAGGTAACAGTAGGATTGCTGCCGCTGGTCATTACCCCGAAGGAAAGGATTTCAGGAAACCTCATGAATCTACTACCGAGGACCGCTAATTTTGCAAACTCGTGATAGTCACCCCGCATTGATGACCGGGGTTGATGGGATCGGGGATACCGGAGCCGAAGGGTTCAGGGTAACATGAACTGAATGCGGGGAAATCAAGGTTTCCATTGATCGTAAAGATCGACGTCCAGCTAGCCCGTTCAGGGAGGACTTTGACTTCCCAGGTTATTTCCCCTGCTACTCGTGTCATTGCACCAAGGAATACATACGTCAGGTGTTAATACGATAATCTTGGGGCTATGGGGTTGCCAAGATGGTCGGTCCGCTCCGGAGGATGGAGTGTTTATGAGCTTAATTCTACGGCATGAGAGAAGTATAAGATGCCCGAGATCCGCATCTACCAGTCAATCAAGGACCAACCAACTTGTTCATACCTTCTTCATAGCCCACAATGAAACAATTTGTGAGCCCTCTTTTGGCACTTGGCTGCCTCATTGGCAACGTCGCCGCAGCCTGGCCAAACGGACCCTTCAAAACCTCTGGTCGATGGATCGTCAACGCCAATGACGAGAAGGTCAGCCTTGCTGGTGCCAACTGGCCCGGCCACGGCGAGGTTATGGTCCCCGAAGGTCTGCAGTACCAGTCCATCAAGGATGTACTCTCGGACATAAAAGGCATTGGCATGAACGCCATTCGCCTGACCTTCGCCACTGAGATGGTTGACCAGATCTACGCCAACGATGGCAAGGATATCGACATCAAGACTGCTTTTGAAGAGGGTCTTGGAAAGGAGAACGGAACCATTGTTCTCGAGAAGGTGTTGAAGAACAACCCTTCCTTCACTCCTGAGACCACCCGTCTTGAGGTATGAGACCCTGACATCCACGCGCAACTGTGAGCAAAACTAATTAGACACAGGTTTATGACGCCATTGCTGCTGAGTGTCTTCGTCAAGAGATCTACATCAACCTTGACAACCACATTTCTGAAGGGAAGTGGTGCTGTGGTGGTGAAGACGGTAATACAATTGTGTTGATTTGAACTGTACGACTTGATAACTGACCTTCAAAAGGTAATACTTGGTGGGGGGATTCTCAATTCGACACTGAGAAGTGGATTCGAGGCGGTGCTTACATGGCAGCTCACGTATGTATTCCCCATCCTCTTCTTAAGACTTCCTACTAACACATATCAGGCCAAGAAGTGGCCCGCCAAGGTCTCTCAGTCTCTACGCAATGAGCCTCGCGAGCCCACAAACAACGCCAAGCTCAAAGAAGAGTCCTACCACTGGAGTGATCTGTACAAGTACATGCGCCAGGGTGCCGATGCCGTGCACGAAGCTGATCCCGAGGCCATCATCGTTATCTCCGGCATGAACTACGACACCTACGTCACCCCTCTCTACAGCGGAGAGAAGATGGAGCCCCGCGGCGAAGTTTTCAACCGTGATGACTTCAAGGGCTACGGCAAGGACAAGCTCGTTCTCGAGATCCACACCTACGAGAACAAGGGAACCAGCTGCCCTTCTCTGCGCTACAACCTCTACAACAAGGGTTTCCAGGCCATGAACGAGTCTGACCCTAACGTCGCTGAGGTCTTCCCTGTCATGCTGACTGAGTTCGGCCAAGCTATGAACGGTCCCGATTATGAGACTGCTAAGACCTATGTTAGCTGCTTGTCTGAGTACCTTCCCGAGATTCAGGCTAGCTGGTTCATCTGGGTTATTGTTGGACGATACTATACTCGCCAGGGTACTCAGGAGTTTGATGACTCTTGGGGAATGAAGAAGCCTGATTGGTCTGGCTGGAGAAATGATGAGTACATTGAGACTTATCTCAAGCCTCAGATTGAGGGTACCTTGAGAAAGTAGATTGCCTCCATTTTGAATTCAATAGTATTTAGTTGCATTCCCAGTCGCATAATTATCTTCACATATTGCGGTGTTTAAAGGTTCCCAAATCGGTGTCAGTGTTGAGTGGCGGCCTCCAAGTCTCATTGTGATTGGGGTCGCCGTTAGGCGTAATTCCCGTGCTGCACTAAACGGTCAATTGGCTGTGTCTAGTGATTCCTATATGTTGGTCTGATTAGCACAGCCTCATTTCACTTACCGTCTTTGGTCGCCCAAAAGTCAGCCGCACTCGCCAGATCCCCTCACTCCCAGCCTGACTTTCCTACATCTCATTTCATTTCTCGTTCAGAACCCAAGTTGTCGCCATGTCCATCATACTACGCCAGATTGGTAGTCTTAAGCCGGAAATTCGCCTCGCTCAAGCCGTCTCAGAGTTTGAGGCGACTCTCACCCCGGAACAGAAATCCTCATTTCAAGCGTCGCGCGCCCGGGCTGTCAGCACAGCACCGACTATGTCAGATGTAATGCGACTCACCGCGGAGATAGATCTCAAATCCACCAGCAAACAAGGCCATGGGAGGTGTCTTGGGCCAAGAATGACAAATGCTCTTCAGGCAATCCAGCAATTTGCAGCTCTCGGTGATATTATAGTTGGGGGAGGTCAAAACCTAATTGCTTGTGGGGTTTGGGCTGCTGCAAGGATGGCGCTTCAAGTACATATCTCTACCCTATCGCTCGGGAGACTAGGAACTGATGGTATTGACAGGTCATTGCTGGGTACTTCACGTACCTGGAGAGTTTATCATTACTCTTCATGGCCATCGGCCGGAATGCACCACGCTACCAGACCATGGCAGCGTTATATCCCAAGTCAAAGGGCCTACAAGGCTATTTATGCGAATACTTCATCATCATAACCAAACTCTGTCACCAGTCCGTTACCTGGACCAGGAAATCGGCTCTAGCTCGGTTATCAGCTACCATAAGCGACCCTCAGATGAAAACTTTCAAAAATGAGCTCGATCTCTGGTCTTCAGCCATCAAAGAGGAGGCCAATGTTTTGTTGAATCAGATGGTCGCTGAGGAAGCAAAACATAATTCAATATTCAGATCTGTCACAATCGCACGATCTAATGCCTCCGCTCATCAACATAAAATTGAACGACAGACTCAGTTTCTGGACGCTTGTTCACAATATGACTATTGTACGGCATGGAAGCAAACGCGCAAGCACGGATCAACTAAGCTTTTAACATGTTGCACCCCATACCAGCAGTGGAGAGACGATGATGATGACAGTACCTCGATTCTTTTTCTCGGCAAATTGGGAGCTGGGAAGTCTGTTCTTCTAGCTAATATCGTTGACGACCTGAATCTGAGGGATCTTTCTATCACTCTCTACTTCTTTGCACGACACGATAGGGAGGAGAGCATGAAAGCAAAGACGATATTCGGTTCCCTTATACGACAGCTGTTGGAGCATCGGAAGAATGACAGCAAGTTCAGTCATCTATTCCCGGAGCACATACCTCGAATAGATTTGGAAAATATTCTGGACCTTTTCAAGCGCGCAGGACCAGAGAATGAGGACATATTCATCATCCTAGATGGGCTGGATGAATGTGAGATAGAGGTTCAGTCAATTGTCCTGGAACATCTAGCCAAGTTGCAGAGATTTGGGTACAGACTTTGCCTTTCAGTACGGACCTCTGAGCGACGTCCAATCTGGGATACTCAGTTATTTCACTTCCACGCCTCCATACCGGAGGAGAACCCGGATATAACAGACTTCGTGGTGGCCGAGGTTGACACCAGAGTTAAAGATGGAAGACTGATCATTCGTGATCCGGAGCTGGTCGACGATGTCAAGCAAGAGCTTATCGCTGGTGCTTGCGGGATGTAAGTGCTTGGGGCCAGTTTTGGAACTATATACTAACATTCTTCAAGGTTCCTCTGGGTTTCACTACAGATCGACTCAATTTGTGCCGAAGTATGCGACCATGACATTCGTGAAGCCATCGGAGACCTACCACGAGACCTAACAGAAACGTTCAGACGCAATCTCCTCAAGGCCAGCTCCAAGGACCACAACAGCTACCATATCCGAATCCTTAAGGTTCTGGTTGGCGCAAAAGAGCTGTTGACGGCGGAAGAGCTCCGTCAAGCCGCAAGCGTTACCATTGGACAAACAATCTGGAACTCAAATAAAGAGATAAACAGTGTACATACTGTTTTGCAGTTCTGTGGGAGTCTGGTAATGGTCGATGAGGAAGACGAGACCGTTCGTTTCATCCATCATAGCGCGCGCAGCTTCTGCATCAAAGGCTCACACGATGTCACCGATTGGGCTTTCAGTGAGCTTGAAGCGGATCAGCATATTGCCGAGATACTCGTGACATATCTCAGTTATAACGTATTCGAGACACAAGTGTCAAGGAACGTCGTTCCTACCATAGATGCGAAGGAGATGCCCAGGAGAGTGGCCCTAAGCGCTATCAGCTCTAAATACCTTGTAACCAGCATCACAGGGAAGGTACTCAGGTCCACGACACGTCTAAAACGAGATATTGGTCCAACTCTCGCAAAGGCTAGTGTGAGTCACTCGGAGGAAAAGAACGAGTTCCCTCTTCTCAGATATGCAAAGAAGCACTGGGTACAGCATACCGCAAACCTGGAAGACTTTACCCTGTTACCGCAGTGGTACATCCTGCTTGATCATCCGTCCTTTGGGATAAACCTTCGCCATGTTCCGGCTCATATTGGGCTAAAACTAAGGCTCTTGCTGACTCCAGGTGGACTACCTGCAGCGAAGACGTCTTTGAATAGACTAGAATCACCGCATATACCGATCCAACCATCATCTCCTATGGTTTGGGCTTTCTCACATAGCCATATCATGCTGTTGAAGCATGTGCTAACGAAGGACGGGGGTGCTGAAAGAATAAGAAACTACGTCAAATTGTTTTCTTTACTTAGGCGAGTTGCTCTGAGAACACCAGCCATCCTTCAGTATGAGCTCGACTACAATTTGGTCAGATGGCTAAGTCCCATGCTGCTGAGTCTCGGAGTGGACCATCCTGCAAAAGAGTACTGCCTCGGACGCATTCGGACATCGGACGATCGATATATGGAACTCGCGAGGAATGCTGTCAAACAGGCTGACTGGGTGGCTATCCTTGCACTTGTCAGAGACGACTACACATATCAGGATGATCTATCGCTATTAAAGTGGGATTCCCATAATGGGCTGACTCATCATTGTGCTATGGTACCCCCGATTCTCAAGGCCGGACTTCTGTCACCATCTCAACAGGGTAAAGTCTTATCAGTCATTTCGAGCAATAACCTTTGGCTACTTGATCTTATATCGTGGTTTCTGAAGATAAAACCGACATATTTGCAATGGGGCAGGACCTACGATGCACCACTTTCCTTTACGAGAGCCTTTGAGGTGCTTAGCGATGCAAGGGTTGGTGACAAGAAATAAATCTGTTGAAAGACGTGTTGACCATTACACGTAACCGATACATAGAGGCAGGTTACGTTGATGCCACGGAATTCCCCCTTGGTGTAAAAGTCTCATACCAGCCGGCACTCAACGAAGGATGGGTCTAAAGTGGAATGGCGAGTATCGGTTTGTGATACAGACACGGCAACTCAATACTGTTTTCTTTTATTGGATCTTTTTATAGAGTAGCGACAACCGCGTTGGATTCGACCAAGCCCTTTCTTGCAGCTGAAGTTTATATATGAGTTAGAACATCGACTGCTTGGCCTATGAGGCTTTTTGTCTCCCCAGGCAGGTCAGCATTGTTCAGCGACGATAGCCTTTCTTTCCAAGTGTTCCATCTGTCCTGGCAGAATCCCTTCCATTCAGCGCCATCCTTTAGACTGGCACCAGGTTTGGCCATCTTTCCATCAAATTGCTTTCCTTCTTTGGTCGCCTTTGATAGTATGTCGCTAGCATAGACGAACCAGGCCGAAGCAGCTTTGAGCAGTTTAGGAGAAGTCTGCTTAGCGATGTCACCGGCCGCGGGGTCCTCAAGGGCTTCGCGTAACGTCCAGATAGCGTAGAGAGTAAAGTCATCAATTGCAGCTGCAGTGACACGAGCAAAGAATGCATTGATGTTCACGCACGCGTCATCGGACTTTTCTTGGGCTATTCATGTCTTAGCATATCGTGCTGATATTGAGGTTGGGAGTAGATGCATACCAATGTCGAGTTGCTCTCGTGCCTTGCCCCCAAACATAGGCAGCTCATCCCAGCGCTTCTCCTCACCCCAAACAGAAATCTTCTTGGCCTTTTCGGAAGCTGGCGAAAGTCCCTTTATCGCCTGCACGATTTGCACTAGCTTATCTTGTCGATCATGAGGGGTCTGCTCGGCAGCGGTAAGGATACCCGACCACAGCGCATCAAGCTCATCCTCAATCTTGGAGTCGTCTTCGTTCTTCTCAATTGCATCTATGCAAGAGCCTGCAATCTTTTGAGCGGCATCTTGCGGTGAGACGCTGTCGTCACCAAGGAGTTTCTTGATATTGTCGGCCATGTTGTGTGTGATGAGTAAAGAAGATGCAGGTCAGGAAATGAAGGAGCGTAATATGACTGCGTTTCAAAGCGGAGATGCATAACAAAAAGACCACACTATGGCATTTGATTTGTTCCGAGGCGCATCCAATGAGTGCGAATCATTGATAGCACATTAAACACATGGCGCGCTATGAAACTAAGAAGTGCCGATCATGGCCCGCTTTTGGTGCGGGATTTTACTCCGACTGGCAGCACTGGCTGAGACTATGTGCCGGACCTACATCCGCTTTAAGAAGGTGGTGATAGTATCGCGAATCCAATATACTAAAGAACCAATCGGACGGGTGGGATCAATCACCTGCCTTTCTATGCTGATCGTCTGAACGTTTTGGATCACCGAGGAACGAGGATGAGATGGTCTGATTGAGATAGAGATCTAGGAGGGATAGGATATATAAAGGAGATGAGATTTGGTGGCAAAGATGTTACTTGTCCTGGCAAGCCGCTCTCATTCCTTCGTTAGTTGTCAAGTAAACCGTTCACAAGATGCTCTTCTTCCAGGTACAAGCTCCTGTCGTTAGCATTGTACCCAGACATATTACTGACCTTGTCACCCCAGTCCCTCGCCTCTCTGGCCGCTCTTGTCAGCGTAGCTGTCGCCAGCCCCATCGAAGGCCGCCAGTCTGCCACCCGATGTGGTAGCACCAGCTACACTGCTGCTCAGGTCCGAGCCGCTGCCAACGCTGCTTGCAAGTACTATCAGAACGACGACACCGCCGGTAGCTCTACCTACCCCCATACCTTCAACAACCGTGAGGGCTTCGACTTTCTTGTGAACGGTCCCTACCAGGAGTTCCCCATCCGAACCAGCGGTGTCTACACTGGCGGTAAGTCCGAGGCTTTGTTCTCATTTGTGCCCTTACTGATAGCAATGTCTAGGCTCTCCTGGCGCTGATCGTGTTGTCATCAACACCAACTGCCAATATGCTGGTGCCATTACCCACACTGGAGCTTCTGGCAACAACTTCGTCGGCTGCACCGGTACCAACTAAGCGTCATGATCATGATTATATAGCGTTCGAGCGATTCGTTACACGTAAATAGTCTTTCTCAAAAACATATTTGGCTCTGAATTGATCTTACTTTCTCTGACTACACCATTGTTCCTAATTTCTAGCAATACATGGTCCACTTGTCCAAGTTCATCTTCTTGATAATCTTGCCGAAGCCATCAGAGTCCGCCGCAGCACCACTAATCGAACAAATCCTCTTCTTATCCTTGGACTTGACCTTTGGTGCACCCTTGGGGTACTCGATATTGAACACCGGCTTTCCAGCCTCTATGTATGGCGCATACAAGTCACACTCGCTGTACTCAATGCATGACTCGTTGGTGCAGAATGCGACGTAAGGGAGGACCTCCTCTGTAACGTCTCCACCGTTCTTCATGCCCATAACCATGTTGTACTTGGCTGCTTCTGCTGAAAGGAATTTGACGTATGAGACAGTATCAGCTTCGCTTCAGTAAGGCCGAGGCCATTGTCATTTTGCTGGTGATGTCAGTATGCATTCTAATTTTTCTTTCGATTGACTTACATAGCCATCCATGTTATCAGGATCAATAGCATCACATCCCTTATCAGCAGCAACCTTGATCCTCTTGGCCATGACAGCCCGAACAGCAGGACTGCTGATATTCACCCATTTCTCATCAGGCCAGCCATCCATAGTCTTGCCAAGGTCTTTCTTGGGGAAGTCATTCTTATTATCGCGCCAGTTTTCCCACGATCCAGCGCTGAAATAACAGATGACACGTTTCCCAGCCTTTTGCAAGGCGGAAAAGGTGCTCTTGTCGTTTTCGAAAAGATCTAGATCATAGACGGGGACTGTTGAGTCGAGCTTACTAGCGCCTCCCTTGGGAAGTTTGAACACTTCGGAAAGAATGATTTCCCATTTGGTACCAGCCTCTGGTTTCCATAGAGCTTTGCGCTTAGGGGCGACTGCGGCGCGAGGGTTGAAGGCGTCGGCCGAGGCCGCGAGGAGGGTGATGGTTTGGCAGACTGAGGTGAGCTTCATGTTGTGTTGGGTTGTGGCAATGTGAATGTGAGAGGAGACGTCAGATTGTATTGTCTGAGATAGAGTGGTTCCCTAAGCAAGGCGCAGACTATAAATATAGCTTCTCATTATAAAGACATGAAGAGGCTGAACCATTGCCACTTTCTGTGACAAATGTACTCAGAGTTTTTCCTTTTTGAGGATGGTGTTCCAGCCCATTCCAGTGCTCGTGCCTGAACAGGAACGGGCCGTTTCGGGGCATAAGGGTCTAGGTTCAACAGAATCTGGCTAGTCTGGAATGTGAAATGAGCCTGGATATCTGGCCTTATCCGTTTTTGACATACCATCACAGTTTGGATCACGGTCTACCGCTGGAGATGGCTTGGACGTTCCTGCCCAGCCATGTGACTGAAAGGCATGTGGTAAGATGATGACTCTCTGCCAGTGACATAAGTACCTGTTGTTGGAATCGTTATGGGCCAACCCAGTAGTCCCTATTCCCAATGCGGTCATGCTGTAACTGCTTTTACTCTGCATAAGATCTTCCCGTGTCCCCCAATGGTCTCGAGCAGCGCCATGATAAAAGTCTCCGATTCCATACTATCGAATCATGTCTTCGAACAGGTTATTGCAGCTCCTTGGCCACCTCCTTACTAAGCTTAACAGACCAATACATCAAGACCTCATCAAACTCCGCAGTATGTTCGTTCTTTCCGGCTCCAAACCAAGATTTCTTCAGAGCCTCAATTCTCTTGTGGTCTCCCAAATGACCCAACCATCGCACCATGGTAAGATATCCGCTGTCAAGAGCGCCTGAGATCCAAGCATGGTGAGGGCTCAGTGCCTCTCCGCAGATGGCAAACTTTCCGCCGCAGAGAATGTGCTGGAACTCAGGGTACATATACTTGAATTGACCGGGTCCGAAAAGAGCGAAGGCACCGCCTGTGTAGGGGTCGTGGGACCAGGCGTATGCGTGATGGGTGACATACTGGTCTGTCAGGAAGTCGACTGTGATGCTTGGATCACTCTTTGACCACAGCCTGACGAGATCCTGGAATGATTGCTTTACGACTGTATCGTCAATGCAAGGTTTCTGCTTCGAGTAGTCTGGGATCAAAGCCCCCATGCGCGTAGCGTCTTGAGCCCAACTGTACGAGACCATGAGCACGGCTGCCTTGTCACCATCGTCCCAAGACGGATAGACAACGTTACTGATCGAAAGGTCGGTACCAGACACGCCTCCGATGTTATCGTGAGTCGTGGAGGTCTTGTACATATCCTTCCACCATCGCGTCTTGAACTTGATCGCAACCTTGCAGGCGCGATCATAACTTAGAGCACGAATGCCAGTGAGGATCTTCTTCTGCGTGTCAGGAAGACCAAAGCCAGGAACTAGTCCTGCAATGTCCATACGCTGAAGAGGGCCCATGGCAGTGGTGTTGAACACCATGTCGTAGCTTTCTGGTTTCGTAGCACCAGCTAAGGTAACCTCAATCTTGTCGCCTGACTTGCTCTTTGACATAGCCACTACTGGCGTCTTGGTTTTGACTTTCAATGAAATTGGGTTGTCAGAAACCCACTTGGGGTCTTCGATGCACTCGTTCATCTTGTCCGTGACAATGGACATGCCACCTTCGAGACGCCACCATGGCTTCCCGTTGGCGGCTTGGAAGTCGCTGTAGTCACAGAGAGACTCAATGAATGCCTGATCAAAGAGGCCAGTAGATCTGAGAGAGTATTTAGCGGATTGCTCTGGCGGCTGACTAGGGCACTCACGTCTCGGCAGACTCGGCTTCTTCCGTTTGCTCGTACGTCAACCTTTCCACTGTCAGTCCTACTTTGCGCATTTAAATAATTCATAGGACTCACTTCGGATCGGTGTGCATGAGCCAAGCCCTGGTCGAGTAGTCATCGTCGTTGCCATCGATCAAAGCTTCGAACTCTTCGTTCCAGTTTTGGCTGAGCTTTGCGATGATATCCACAATCCTGTCCTCGTATGGCTTTCCACTGTAATGTTTCAGCTGCAGCTACTCATGCGATAGATGCCGTCATACCTTGGGGCGTCTGCAGGGTCATTGGAATAGTAGTGCATCTGTGGCTCACATCCCGCGTTAAGAACATATTTTGTCTTGGGAAGGTCAAGCTCTTTGATCAGGTTCAGAGTCCTATCGGCGATATTAGTCACACTGTATTAGTCTTTTAACACTGGTAGTTGAGGACTTACGACTGCATCGCTGGAATCTCCGGGATACGCATCGCTCCGATGTCATAATAATTGTGAGGACAGTCCTTGTCATCCGGAAAGCTGTACGTGAAGCACCGACCACCAATTCGATCCGACGCCTCATAGATATCCACGTTGTTAATCTTGAGATACTTCAGCATCATGGAGAGATACAGACCGGTCGCGCCAGCTCCAACAATGGCGACGCGACCTTTGTACTCTGGGACTTCATCAGATCCATGGGAAGGGGCAGAATGGGACAGCCTTTCCTGGGGCAATGGCTCAGAGTAGCTCACATCTCCGTTGAGTCTAGCGCGTAGCTTACGAAGGTGCTTGTTGAGCAGGTGCTGAGCGTAGGCAATGCGAAGACCTTCTGGGATTTGTGCAATTGGCTCGCGGGGCAATGCTGGGATATGCTCAGCTCGGATGGCCATGTTGGTCAAGTTGTCTCAATTGTATGGAATGAGTATTGGTTTCGAAATGGTAATTGCTGCCTCAAGGAACCAGAGAGATATCCATTCTCATATATGATGATGGCTGGGGGATGGATGCCCTACTCGAGCTATTGGATACTTCATGCAGGCTCACAGAGCTGAACATGCCACATTCCTCCCATTGGCTTCCCCGCGACATTACCGCATCAATATTGTACAGCAAACTCAAAGTGGCGAGCTGAATGTGCCGAATTGCGGGGAAAAAAAGCCATTTTAGGTGTTTGTGTCTTACCTTCATATGACTTGTGAGTGCGAAGGAAGTTTGGGCTGTCATATGGCTGACGGGAGATGACATGATTGGGGCTTGACGGTTCTCGGCAAAGCCACAGGGTGACTACCTTTATGCACTTCTACATAAATAGAGATCTGTGATCAGCACGGAAAATACAACAAGGTCAGAGTAGTAATCCTATCGATAAAGGCCTACTGTGATAGATACTGGAAGGACTTGTTTGATGCCACCATGTATAGGGTATGTTCTTCAACCTCAACGCTCACTGTTTCATTCAATGACGTCTTCACTATCAAAGAACGCTTGTAATTGGCTTCTCGGACCCCACAAGATACGGCAACTTCCTTGACCAAAGACAACTGAAGATGTTCTCCCAATCAACATCCCTACAGCAAAGTCCAGACCTCAATCGACCTGTCTCACTCCCACTCTACCACACTCAAAATGCCAAAAAATCAGCTATTTCAGTACTCGGTTGTCTCAGCCCTTATGGATGGAGTCGCCGAGACCGGTATCACCATTTCCGACCTGCTCAGCCATGGAGATCACGGCCTCGGTACATTTCGACACATGGTCGGTGAAATGATTATCCTCGACGGAACTGTTTACGATATGAAGCCTGATGGCTCCGTTATCGCTCTCGATGATGAGGCTTGCGCGAGCCAAACGGCACCTTTTGCAATGATCACAAAATACCAGCCCACGACGATTGCTCGTAAATTAATCGGGAATAAGGATGCCTTGACAAAGGATTTGTCGGACTTCCTTCCGAACGCGAAGAACCATTATGTGGCTTTTAGAGCGGAAGGCACGTTCAAGTCGGTTACTGTCCGAACAGTCGGAGGACAACAATCACCAGGCGAAAGCCTCGCGGAGCTTGGAAAACGTCAAGCTTCTCATGTGTTCAAGGATATCGAGGGAACCATCATTGGATTTCGTTCGCCGGCTTTTATGCAGGGTATCAGTGTTGCGGGAGACCACTTGCATTTTATATCGGCGGACAAACAAGCTGGTGGCCACGTGTTGGCTCTGAAAGGTGATGGATACGTGGAACTCAGCGCTGCGCCTATCACAGGCGTAAATCTCCAATTGCCTGCGGAAGACGATGCATTTAACCAGGCCAAGTTGGCCAGAGATGATGAGGGAATAGCTGCCGTTGAGGGTTGAAACGGCACTCTTCGGGTGTGACTGAGATAGAGCTTTGGCTGGGCAAGTATAGATAAAGAGATAAATTACTAGTCATTGAGAGCATTGTGCTTCTTGTGACCCGAACGTAGGGCACAAGCAATCAATATGCAGGTACAGGTCAGCCGAGAATCTAGATGCGGCGTTGAGGGTTGCACCTGAGCGGTGAACAAATAATTCCCCTCGGTTATATAACTTTTATAGGCAGGTGTGTAATATTGTACCAAGTCTGTTCGATGAGTCGTTCATTTGTCGTATCACAAGTTCGCAATGACCAGAGGTCTTTGTTCAGTGTTCAGAGTATAAAGCTATGCATTTTAGACTTGAAATGATAAAATGACAAGTAATGGCTTCACGCATTTTGAGATTCTCATAGTGAGATTGCCCAGACTGATTTTGCCATGTCGATCCTTGGATGTAAGCACTATAAATTCTCCACTACTGAGCATCCTTGCCAAGAGACATTGTAACGCAAAAAGGCCAATTGTTGCACAGCGTCGATCCTGGACGCCGTACGAAAGAGGGGAACCGGAAGATCCGAGTAACCCTTGAAAGTCTATATAACCAGGGCGTTCTTGCAAACTTCGTCTATCCCTCGCATCCTGGCGTCTGTGCAACATTTCACAATGCGCGGTGTTGTTTTCGCCTCGCTACTGGCGCTTGCCCAGGCGTCGGCAGAGTCCAGCTGCAAATGCTTCCCTGGAGATGATTGCTGGCCTGCTGAGGATGATTGGAAAAGTTTGAATGGTACTGTCGGGGGTCGATTGGTGGCGACTGTTCCCTTGGGAAGTCCTTGCCACGACCCGAATTACGACGCTGAAGAGTGCAAGCGGTTACAAGGCGAGTGGCTTTATTCTTCTGTCCAGTAAGATAATTCCCCAGATTTCACTTTCTCGAATCTCATACTGATAGCCTGCAGCTCTCAATCGTCCTCGTCGATGATGGCACCTATCTTCGCGAACCAAAGCTGCGATCCGTTCCAGCCAAGAGAGAGGCCTTGTACCCTGGGCAACTACGTTCATTACGCTGTCAACGCGACATCTTCCGAAGACATCATCGCTGCATTGGCGTTCGCCAAAGACAAAAACGTCCGTTTTGTCATTCGAAACACGGGCCATGACTATCTCGGTCGCTCCACCGGCGCCGGAGCGCTCTCGGTCTGGACTCACTACCTAAAGAGCACAGAGGTCATTGACTGGAAAGATGAGCATTACGAGGGCAAAGCACTTAAGGTCGGTGCTGGAGTCCAAGGTTTCGAGGCACTTGCTGCTGCCCATGCTGAGGATCTCGTGGTTGTTAGTGGAGAATGTCCTTCCGTCGGTCTCGTAGGAGGATATTCACAGGGAGGCGGCCACTCAGCCTTGAGCACCAACTTCGGTCTAGCAGCCGATAACACCTTGGAGTTCGAAGTTGTCACCGCTGATGGCAAGCTTGTCAGAGCAAACAAAAGCAAGAACAGTGACTTGTACTGGGCTCTGAGTGGCGCAGGCTCTGGAAATTACGGAGTAGTGGTCTCGGCTACCGTGCGAGCTCATCCAGAAGCCAAGGTCAGCGGCGGCAGCTTTCTTATCACCGCACCCGAAGGTCACCCAGATATGATCTACCAGGCCATCGATGCCTTCCACGCTGCCCTTCCCAAGATTGTCGACTCGGGTGTTATGATCATCTACTTCTTCTCAAACTCATTCCTCCAGATCCCTGCCATCACGGCTTACAACAAGACTGAGGCAGAGGTTAAGAAGATTCTCCAACCTGTCGCTGGGTCCTTGACTGCTCTTGGCTTCAAGTTCGAGCCAACTTTCACCAACTTCCCAAGTTACTACGAGCATTACGACCATTACTGGGGCCCTCTCCCCGCGGGAAACATCCAGATTGGAACTCAAATCTTCGGAGGCCGTTTACTACCCCGCGTCAAGGTTAAGGATTTCGCACCTACTGCA
Organism: Fusarium clavum; assembly: GCA_004367155.1. Classification (NCBI taxonomy): domain Eukaryota; kingdom Fungi; phylum Ascomycota; class Sordariomycetes; order Hypocreales; family Nectriaceae; genus Fusarium; species Fusarium clavum. The sequence continues at coordinate 128,207 of QGEC01000009.1, forward strand.
CGAAAGATTGCTGAGATGGGAGTCATCTACATCGGTGTCGGTCTCAACGTCTCCAAGTTTAGCCCTAACAGTGCCAACTCCGTTCTACCACAATGGCGAAAGTCTCTCGTCCAGGTATCCCTCACCCTTCCTTGGGACAACGAGGCTCCCTGGGAAGAGATGCTGGCTGCCCAAAAGAAGATGACTGAAGAGATTCAACCTGTTATCGAAGCTGCAACACCCGGTGCTGGAGCTTATATCAACGCGGCTGACTTCCAGCAACAAAACTGGCAACAGACTTTCTATGGTGCTAACTATAAGAAATTGCTGAAGATCAAGAAAAAGTATGACCCTGAGCATTTCTTCTATGCGACGGTGGCGGTTGGAAGTGAGGCATGGTTTGTAGCTAAGGATGGGCGCATGTGTAAGGCTTAGGCATAAAGTGAACAAGGAACTGACTCGCGTTTGAATATCTGTGAATTTAGCGAATGCAGAGTCGAACAAACAGAGCATTTGATTTGACGGAATAGCCAACGTGCGTCAGGTTTACAGGGTTATAAAGCCATATTACTGGTTACAAAATCAATCCGTTAAAGCAATTTCTGCTTATTGCAATCGAAATATTATTCCAGCTGACTCTTCAGCCGCATAAGTCCACCCCGCTTCTGCTCTTCCACTCATACTCTTACATCGCGTCTTCCCATATCTTCTGGGTCCGCTCTTAATTTCCCCCCACGAGGGCTGCTATCAAGCTCATAGGGCCTTGTGGTGCCCTTTTGAGAAGATAGACTTTCTCCCACATTCAAAATGTCAGGAGCCGAAGTCCTTGCTGGAATTGGCATCCTTTGCAACGCTATGCAGATCGTGACATTTGGTAAAGACGCTCTCGAAGTCTACAATCATGTCCGCGAAAATGGAACTGCTGACCCAAGGCTGGAGTCATACCTTGCTGATGCTTCGATAAGTTATCAGCAGATGAGGAAGCAGTTATCCGTATCCGGTTCTTTGACATCCGAGCAGCAGGAGATCTCCAGAATTGGAGAGAATGCTCATCATGGTCTTGAGAAATTCAGGACCTACTTTGCGCAACTTTATGTCGCCGAAAACTCGAGAAAGGGGTTTCGTGGGAAGCTTAGGGTTGCTAGGAGCGGTATGAAGACTCTGTTCCGTGGGAAGGAGCTGGAAGATCTGGAAAGAAATTTCGAAAGATATCAGCAGCTTTTCCAAACTCGTCTTATACAAAGAGTGTGTGGCCAAGGGGATGCTATAGCGCTGCTTACCCAAGAGTGTTTTACAAATCTCAATAGCATCCAGCAGTCAATGGTCAAGAAGATAGCCGAAGGCCATACGGAAATGTCACTGCTGGTTTCTCAGGAGGCAGTCAAAGTGAAAGATCACATTACAAATCAGCACGAGGAAACTCGAACAGTCTTGGGAAGCCATCTATCTGTGACGGACAATAACCTTCGATCCCGTATTTCTGAGTCAACCTCTGCCATTCAAAAGGACATGATGAGGCGAAACGATGAGGACGAAGAAATCAGGAAATACGATCAACTGATGGCAAGTTTGAGGTATCCCGAGATGAACAGTCGCAAAAACCAAGTTATTGAGAACTTTCCAACGACGTTCCAATGGATATTTTCGAACAAGGGAGCCTGTGATGAGTCTAACCCTTCATCAGAGAGCCACGATATTATGGATGACGAGGAAGACGTTGACACCGCTTCAGATGTAATTGAAGTGGGTGGCACAAGCAGGGACCTCCATCACGACGATACAGCGTCAACGGCGAGCTGCTCGGATAATTCAACCGAGTTCACCAGATGGCTTGGCTCTGAATCCAAGATGTTTTGGATCAGTGGAAAGCCCGGATCAGGAAAGAGTACCCTTATGAAGTTCATTGCCACCAACCCTGCAACAAAGAAGCATATGAAGGCTTGGCGTTCCGGCGTTCGCACTTTGTCTCACTATTTCTGGAAGGCTGGCAACGTGATGGAAGGGAGCCTGAAGGGCCTGCTTCTATCTATTACGCATCAGGTACTGCTGGACAAAATCGTGCTAGCACAGCAGCTGTGGGAGGCTATGCCCGAACTCAGTCATAAATGGTCCCATGGCGACTGGAGTCTGCAACAATTAGAAAGTACTCTGATCTGGGTACTCAAAACTGCCAAAGAGAACTTCTTCCTCATCATTGATGGACTCGATGAATGTGAGGAGTTTGGCACCAATCTCTACATGGCTCCAGGGAGCCAAAATATACTTGACAGACTAGCAGAGCAGCGGGACGTCAAGATCTGTGTCTCCAGCCGGGAGGAGTATATATTCACTCGTCACTTCCAGGACATTGGTAGATTACGGATCCATGAACTTACGAAGCATGATATGCAGACGTTCGCCCGTTCTCGTCTTAGGCGTCTGGACTTTGCAGATCAGCACCATAGGAAGGTGATTCTAGATCTTATAGTCTTCAAGGCTGACGGCGTCTTCCTCTGGGTTGCCCTTGTTCTTGACACTGTCACCCGGGCTTTGTGTCTCGACAAGAGTGTTGAGAGTCTTATTGAACGAATCGAGAGAATGCCAAGGGACCTAATTGATCTGGTTCGGGAAATGTGGCAGCGATCTGGCGAGGATGGTGACGTACCTAGTTATCGAGCCTCTGCCTCGCGGTACTTCAGCTTAGCTCTGGCTTCTGGCAAGAATCTGGGTGACATCTCCATCCTCCATCTGACCTTAGCTTCAGAAGAGGGTGGCCTGGAAGATATGCTCGATACTGCTCGTATTTGGGACCTGGCCGAGGTGGCAAAGATATGTTCCAAAACGGAACAGACGCTTTCACTGGTCTGCCATGGTCTTCTCGTGTCTGTTGTTCACGATGTTCAAAATGATCCGCTGCCAGTGCTCCTTCAACCATATAGAAGAGTAGAGGCTAGATTCGCTCACCGCTGTGTCATTGATTTCCTTCAAGATACTGAAGATGGATCTGCTCTCCTCAAAGCATGCGAATGGCGCCAGGGTGAGGCGAAGATCCGGTTGATGGGCGCCGATATGATCTGCCTTCGCCTGATCGGCCGTGAGCCTTCCAAGCAATACCATCACAAATTCTACAACAAAGTCCAGGGCAAAGCATACATCATGCCGTCGAAATATGACAGTTGGATTGAAAACATCCTACGACAAATCAACAGTCCTACATTTCCTGTGCCTTATCGAGGTTTGTTGCTTCGAAAGTCTCACGAATGGTACATGACTGAGCTTGTGCACGCCCGATTTTTATGGAGGTGTTATGGGCGCTCTATCTTTCGTGATGAACCACTGAAAAATGAATTCGTTGCTTTCATGGCCAAATCAGCTAATCTACCTCTCATTGACAAGCTCATCGCAGCTCTTCCTATGAACCAGTTCTTGAATGCTTTGCCTGCCATCTTCCGTGGACTATCGACCCATCTCTCTTTTGACAGATTCTATAAATGGCAGAGGCCTTACCGGTTCGAGCGAGCCACTTTGACGAAACAGGTCCTAAGTCGCCTACTGAAACTGCAAGAGGATGAGTGCAGCGGAGGTTCGCCTCTCAAGGCATCTACTGGAGAAACGCGACAACACTTGCAACGTCTTGTCTGCTCCTGGTTTCTTGGCTCACTAAATACAAACGACGATGAGCGATACGATAAAACTGTCCGAGGGTTAGAACTGGAAGTGTTGCAACTGATCGAGGTCGCCTTGCCTAGTCTTGAAGACTGGAACCAGTCAGTCCTACTCCAACGTGACAACAAGGGTGTAAGGGGCTTCATGTATCTGGTGAATGGACAGCCCGAAGATGGGTTCATCGTTGTTGTGAGCCTTGCAACAGTCCACCAGATATTTCTTCGATTTGTCCAGCCTACTACTGTAGCATCACAGTCTATACAAGGAACATCCCTCGCGGAGGAGCAACTACCCGTTGTTCCGAATGGGGTGGAACTCTCTTTGCGCATCGTGCTGATCACAAATGGGGAGAGAATAGGATCATATCACATGTGCGAAGAGGCGCATCAACAGCAATGCTCAGAACTGCTTTTAAACTACCTTCTCACTGGACATTGCCTCACAGCAGAAGAGATAGCAGTTGTCGAAAGACTAAAAGGAAATCCAGTTACAGACGCTCGATGGGGGCTTACGTCTTATCTTATTTCTGAGCTTGGTCATATTCCAGGGCTGCCTATGCATCCCTGGTCAGCATGGCTTGTATATGACCTCTCGGGACGCGACGGAGATGGAGAGCTGCGCACCCAAGTCAACGAGAAAACACGAGAAAATTTCAAGAAAGTAATAGACGAAATCTCACAAGATTTGTGAGATGGAAGGGAAATGGAATTGGATACCATTGACCAATCAAGTGACTGCCGTCACTAGTTTCCGAGCTTATTCCCCATCCGTGGAAAGCGGGCATTTGCCGCGGCCCCGGAAATACACCCCACTCTTTACACTTGCCGCCTCCGAATCGCCCGGAACCAACATCATCACCATCATATAATACCCCAGAATCCTTAGCTAGATTCACTATCTTATCAAATACTCTATCAATGGAATCCGAAAAAGTGCAAGTCATAATCTGCGGCGGCGGTTCCGCCGGCCTCACAGCAGCAATCTGGCTTGCCCGTTTCAACATCCCCTTCAAAATCCTGGAAAAGCGACCCGGGCCACTCGCAATCGGCCAGGCAGACGGCGTTCAATGTCGCACTGTTGAGATCTTTGAGAACCTGGGTATCTCTGCACCTCTGTTGGAAGAAGCGTACCATGTCAGGGAAGTAGCTTTCTGGTCGCCGAATGACAGTGACGGTGGCCTTCAGAGGAAAGATTTAGCGTATGATACTGAAGAAGGCTTGAGTTCCCAACCGCATGTCATTCTTAATCAGGCGAGGATTAATGAGTTAATGTTGAAGGAGATCATTCGTTTGAGGGGAGATGGGACGAGTGGGGTTGTGTATGATTCTCAGGTCGAGAGTGTGAAGGTGGATGATGAGGATGACTATCCTGTTGAAGTTGTCGCTAATCACAGCGGAAAGTCACATTGTTACCGAGCCAAATACGCAATAGTAAGTCTCTTATTTCTCAAGCCACCATGAAATACTAATGCCATGTCTACCAGGGCTGCGATGGCGCTCACAGCACAGTCCGCAAGTCCCTAGGCTTCAAAATGGTCGGCGACTCAACCGATTCAGTCTGGGGCGTCATGGACGTCTACCCAATCACCAACTTCCCCGACATCCGCAAAAAAGCCATGCTAATCAGCAAAAATGACGGAAATCTCATGATCATCCCTCGCGAAGGCGATGAGCTTGTGCGATTCTACATCGAGCTACCCAACACAACAGCTCGAGAAGTCACAGAACAAAGTCTCATTGAGAAGGTCAAGAGGATCTTTGCGCCTTATACAATCGATGTTGCGCATACGGTATGGTGGTCCGCTTATGTTATTGGGCAGCGACTTGCGGATCATTTCACAAAGGACTATCGTGTTTTTCTTACGGGTGATGCTTGTCATACACATTCGCCCAAGGCGGGGCAGGGCATGAATGTCAGTTTGCAAGATGGTTTCAATATCGGATGGAAGATGGCACATGTCCTCAGTGGTCGAGCGCCGGCGTCTGTCCTAGAGACGTACGTCCTTGAACGACAAGATACAGCGGAGAAGCTGATTGAGTTCGACCGTTCATTCAGCAAGTTGTTCTCATCGGACTACCGAAGGGAGAATGGTATTACAGCTCAGGACTTTCGCGACAAGTTCGTTGAGGCTGGGCGGTATACTGCTGGCATGGCTACACAGTACAAGCCCTCTACGATTACTTGTGTTGCGGATAGCGATGAGAGTATCGCTTCGCGAGTTACTGTAGGAATGAGATTTCCCAGTGCACCTGTGGTGAGACTCTCCGATGCAAAGCCCATGCAGCTGAACAGTGTTCTTCCTGCTGATGGCCGCTGGCATATCTTGACCTTTTGCTCTAGAGATGATAGCAAAGAGCGATTACCTGAGGTACGTACGAAACACCTGAACATGAATGACTTTCGCTAATCCCTTCAGCTTGCCTCAGAACTCGATGTTCTCGTCAAGACGTTTACGCCCGCCGGCAGGAATGCGGACGGCATCTTCCTCAACACTCTCGTTGTGAAAGCTGATAGGAAGACCATCGAGATTGATCAATTGCCAGCAGTCTTCTTCCCTAAGTCAGGCCCGTATTCATTGCGGAGTAAGCTTTCTTCTTCATTTTACTACTTAGCCGTATGGCAATACTAACGTGCTCTGTCAGATGTTCATAGAGTCTTTGTTGACGACACAAGCCCGTACATGTTGGGCTGTGGTGAAGCCTTCACCAAGTACGGCGTCGACCCTGACCGAGGTGCCATTATCGTCGTCAGACCAGACCTTTGTGAGTCCCTTCTCTCTAAATTCATTCTCAGAACATATTGCTAACAGTTTTACAGATGTCGCACGTATTCTCAATCTAACAGATGCAAATGAGTTATCAGGATTCTTCAAAGGGTGTCTCACCACCAAAGAACGAAGCACGTTGGGTAATTGAGCGATCATCATAACTTTCATAGCTAAAGCGAAATTAAAAGTTCTATTCCATGCCAAGTCGTATACTCATACACAAGAACAAAAGACCCCATCCTTATCCAAAAACCTCAATCATGAAGTGATACTCCAACTTACTTCCATCCTTCCACGCCCTCAGTGTAAGCTCGCGACACTTATCCGCCAGAATCTCTCCGACAACAGGCGCACCACAGTAGAACACACCAACCTTGAGCTCCTCGTCCTCCTCAAAGTTCTCATCCTCCTTGTCCCTCCTATTGGGTCTCTTACTAGCCCGGAACTTGAGCATCTCTTCATAATGCTCATCCAGGATCTGATCAAAGTCAGGTCGTCCAAAGTTTGTAGGATTGAGAAGGCCTGTAAGCGGGGAGGCGGGATGTTCGTCAGTGCGATGCATCTCGAGGAGCCAGCGGTACACGTGTGTCGAAATCTTCTTCTGCTTGGCGGTTACGTGCGTGTTGATGCGGATGTCGAGATGGGGATTGACTTCATGATCGCGGTGCCAGTCTTGGCTCATGGATACGTCGTTGAGAAGGTCGGAGAGCCAGAGGAGGTAGTTTCGCTCGCGAACCATCCAGTGGAAGTCGACGCGACGGTAGTCATCGGCGAAGGTACCTGCTCGGTCGGCATGGGGTGCTTTCTCTTTGTTGATGAGATCTGGGCCGACGCTTCCTTGACGAGTGGGTGTTTCGGGGACGTTGTCGGTGTTTGACGATTCTCCGCTGGTGTTTGAGTTTGATCGCTGGTTAGGTGGTGGGACTGCAGTCGCTTCAGAGTCATGATGGGTATGCGAGTCTTCGTGACTATGCTCGACCTCGTGGTTTGGACCGCCATGGTCGAGATCGTCGTTGTACTGCAGATCGGCCAGGATACCAGAGAAGGGTGTGACACCAATGCCAGCTCCGATGATGATGGAGTGGTTGAAGTCATAGAAGCGCTGAGCTGGCGCGCCGAAGGGACCATTGATACCGACCTCGATCTCCGACTCCCCAGATTCACCTCCGAGCTCACGAAGCTTCTCAGTCCAGTTACCATCAGTCTTGATATGCAGCATCATCTTGTTGCCACGACAGAAAGAGACAGTGAAAGGGTGCCATTGGAAGAAACTGATCTTGGGAACTTGGAGGAAGATGTACTGTCCAGCCTTGTACTTCCAAAGACGCTCACTGGGAATGATAGCCGTGATCTCAACAGTCTCCTTGTCAAGAACCTTCATGGTTGCCTTGATGCGGTGGAATCCGAGACCAACACGGACAACACGCTCCACTAGGACCAGAAGAGTAGGGAAAGCAAGGAAGTATCCAAACATCGGCCACTGGAACAAACCTGCAGTACCATGCGCCATCATGAGACCAATGATAGGGAACATGAGCAAGTGACCCAGTTGGAAGACTTCGTAATTCCATTTTCGCACCTGCGGGATACTCAAGAGGGAAAGGATCCAGAACAGACCAAGACCAGCGATACCGGTGAAACCGGGCAAGGTCCGAACAAAATCGCTGTACTGACGAGGAACTGCATCAGCGCCAAGCACTTCAGCCACCGCATCCTCGTTGGCGGGATTACTTCCGGAACGGAATGAACCAGTCAAGTGTCCAATGGCATGCAAATTCGCAAGCAGGATGGCGACGCAAGAGATACGAATGTGAAACTCCTGCGAAAGATCCCAGTTGAAGAAACGGGAAATGTGGTACGACCTGCGTAGCCACGTAGAAAAGTATCGCGACATACTGAGAATCAGGAAGAAGAACGTCGGGTATAGAGCCCCGGCGCAGGTCTTGGCCATGACAACACCCCAGCCGAACCCATTGCGGTATTTGGGCGTGGTCTGGTACTTGACGAGTTGCCATATTCCAAAGGCCAACTGCATACCAACCACAACACCAAGAAACACAATCTCGGGTCCATGAACAGCCCAGTAAGAGCGAATTCTTCTCCAACCAGGTAGTTTCTTGATGTAGCTCTTGTCCTCCTCTTCTTCCTTCTTAGCCTGCTTCAAGGAAGGAATCTTCCACTCCTTGACCATCTTAGCAAACTCATCTCTCGGAATTTTGTCGGCGCCTGAATCGCCCATCATTCTGCGCAAAAAGGCGTGGCGCGCATCGTTGTCGTGATCGGTGTGGATGACATGGTGAGCACTCGGCTTAGGGACAAGCTCTTTATGTTCCTGGTCGAGTTTGCGCTCGACTTCGTGGTAGTTTATGTGGCCATCGTTATCGTGGTCGAGATCGTCGAGGAAATCGCTGATCTCTTCGTCGGTGAGGTATTGCACGTTTTTGGAGGAGCGGATCGGATGGTCTGCTACGATGGATTTGCGATTGCGGTGACGAGCCATTGCAGGGCAGGTCCGTGATAGTACAGTCGATGTCGGTGGATGGAGAGGGAAAATAGGCTCCCGCCCGGAAAGGGGGCCATGAGAAATTTACATATTCTTGACTAGAAACATGCCCAGCAATAGTACGTCAGCATCTGGTGATGCCAAGAATACCAAGCGTTTTGAACAACTCAACACTAAAAACAACCTTAAATTCCCCGATGAGAGCAATTTCACGTGCTAGGTCTCATCGTCTACAACTGCCCAATCAATTGGTACATTACAGTAGAACAGCGCAGTAATTACGTGGCTCAGTAGAAAGCCAAGTCTTCGCGTGCCCTGATTTTCGTGCTGGTGGATGACGGTGCCCAGGAAAGAGGCTTAATTAAAGGTAACGACTTGAACCAATGGAGACTACGCCCAGAGACTTGGCGATCTTGGCTTTGGTTTGGCTTATAGGGTGAACACTATTGGATGGGTTTGTTCTGGGGGTTGACTAGCGACGGGAAGTTTCGTGTTCTTCAGCAGAGACGGCAAGGGATTGATCCCGAGAGTCTGGGGTGGCTCGCTAATGTTAAATGTAGTGCCTGAGAGTGGTTGTTGTTGGGTGCTCGACAACTCAAGTGCGAATGACGTCAAGATAGATGAGATGAGACCAAGATAGGGTGATAAGATAGACTGCCACCGATAAGATAAGACGTCGTGAGATAACGGCCGTAGGGTAAGTCCAGCTTCAGCACAGTTGGCACGAATCGAAATGCTTTCCAAACATACATCATGAAAATAGTTCAAGGAAGGCAATAAGACGGTTTTTCTCGAGATTCAATGCGTTTAGAGTATACTGGCGCGTTGATGTCGACACTTTACGGTAAAGCTTCTTCATAACCGCTTGACAATAATTGCCCGACGATACGTGTGATAGTGCCAAAAACCTGCCGAGAAGAAAGCTTCCTACGCAGATTGAGCATGGTGATAACATACTATTGGAGTCTTTTTAATGTACAGAGGACAAGGCATATAATTGACGATTACATGCAGGAATGACGTTTTTTTTTTCCCCAACCATGAAGTCGGAATTTCCGGCCACAACCACCAGCTAATCAGCTTCAGGAGTACTGCATAAGCAGGATTTGATGACAAACACCATTGGCCATCGTATTCATCCGGTTAACAATCTGATGCATTGCTTAACCTTGATGGAATTTCTCTATAAGTATGACCAGGAACATACTCACTTCCTTCAATCGCATAGCCGTTCAAAGCACTATCTACTTGCTCATTCATCATGGCCACTGATCTTCAAACCAAAAGTCTCACCACGTCTGACGGACGAAAGTACACCTACGACTACGTCCCAGCAAAGGGTAACAAATCAACCGTGCTTCTGATCCATGGCTACCCCGCTACTCGCTATGACTGGAAGTACCAGATCGAAGATCTCTCCACAGCAGGCTACGGTGTCATCGCACCCGACTGTCTTGGATATGGTGACAGTGACAAACCCCTCGAAGTTGAAGCCTACAATCTGAAGAATATGAGCAAGCATCTGACAGAGATTCTGGACAAGGAAGGACTAAAAAAGGTCGTCGGCGTTGGCCATGACTGGGGCGTCAGTATTGTGTCACGCGCGGTTGTTTGGCATCCTGCAAGATTTGAGAAGGTTGTCTTCCTCTCACTTGGTTATGGTCCGCCGGGAATCTTGTTGGATATCGATACTATTAATGCGAAGAGCCTCAAGGAATTCGGAAACATGCCGTTTGGATACTTTTACTTTTTCAATTCTCACGACGGGGCAAGTCTTGCTGCTCAACACGTAAGTAGACTCGTCTGATCAGTCGGAAGCGTTAGTACTAACAGTCAGCAGCTCGAGTCATTCTTCCATCTTGTATTCCCTACCGAGAACCTCAAATGGACGGAGAATCTCGGTGCCCTAGGCGCAGCTCGTGCATGGCTTAACAGCAACACAATTACTCCTCTACCCAACTATATGACCGAAGAAGACAAATCGACGTGGATGGCAGAGTTCAGCAAGCCAAATGCAACAGAGACGTCAATGAACTACTACAAGGCCCTTCTTCGCGGCGTCAATGCCAAGGATGAAGAGAATTTGACAAATGAGGATCGTACTCTGCATGTTCCCGTGCTCACTGTCGGTGGTTCGGAGGATGTCGTTGCACGTCCGGAGAACATGGGGCTGGGTACCGAGCCTTTCGCTGCTGTGTGGACACACAAGGTGGTCAATGCGGGACATTGGATGATGTATGAAGATCGAGAGGGACTCAAGGATGCTTTGCTCGAGTTTCTCGAGCAGTAGCGCCTGGAAAAGCTGCGGACGATGGACATGGTATATGTTCTTTAGCTCTGTTTTTGGATTGCGCAATTAATTCTTCCGAAGCCTGTCCTGCCAGCCTTATCCTACCCTCGTTTTAGGGATAATCCTTCAGCTCACAGACGAAGTCAAAGCACGACTAAATGATCAGTCCACTATTCAGAGCGTCAAGGCTGATATTTGCATGCCACGCGAATAGCTTGCCCGGGGAGTGACGAATACAATTACCGGCATGAGGCCCGGGAGCTAATTCAAGGGGTGATTGACCCACAAGAATGTAACCTGGAGAAAAAGCATCAACACGGTCATGCCGGGACAAAAGTTAATATTCGTAGTAATCGTATACTATCTAGATAACAATGTTGAATCAGAACAAACTTGGTGAGCAATGCCATCAATTAGCTAGCTGACTAGCAGACCCTTCATCTCACTAAAGCATTCTAGAAAATTATGCCAAGTTCTTTCACCAAGTGAAGATCACAATCAAGTGGGACAATTGCTTCTCTGAAATCCACAAACAGCGGAGTCATGAAGTCATCCCCTGCCGCTAATCCTCGTATTGGTGATTGAGATCTCCAGTTTCGACCAACATGGTCAGCCTTGATTCGTCAGAGAGGAGGCCCGTGTCCTAGCGCCTCATGCGATAACGGCACTTGTTTCTTTCTTTGACTAGGGACTTTAGACGAAACTAAAGAATTCTTTCCTTCACCTCCATTTTGCATTTCCAATTCTGTCTTTTGCCCGAAGGTCATTGACTTTCAACTGTCGCTACCCACTTCTTCCATTCTTTTACTCGTATTCATCTTTGGCTCGTGGTTCTTTTAAGCGCCAAGCCACCCTCTCCCTTCACGATGCAGACTCCCAGCCCCGTTGCATCACCTTGGCCTTTGAAGGAGGCGTTTATAGGTGGGAAAATTGGCAGCGGCGCCGACGATAGGAAATCATGGCACCGCCTGGAGGATCTCCCGACGCCTTTCCAGACACAGTACCCCAGATTGAGTCAACCGTGGCTCCCCGGATTTTGGACACGGTTCCCGTATCGTGGGCTTAGCATGTGGTTGCTGGCTTTAATAGGAACCATGTCGGCGGTTCTGATATTGAAGTATAGTGATGGAGTGCCTGTTGATCACTGGGATAAGAACATACAGCCTACAGTCTGGTTGGCTTTGACGTCGGCGTTATCGGGTGCCTTTCTTGCTGTTGCTTTCACAGAAGGAGCGGCGATATCATATTGGAGGACTGCTGGGAAGCCAGTCACTGTGAGTATTGGACTTTTTTTTTATGAGGCATTGGTGCTGATGATGTTTAGTTACAACAATTACAAGCTGTGTATGGTTCTTCGACGGGCATAATACAGGCTGCTATCAATCTGTTTACTTGGAAGTCTAAGACTCTGGGCCTGGGTAAGACGACCGCCCAATAACACATTGACTTTGAGTTCTCACAAGAGTACAGCATCGATTTTAATGACATTATCTGTCATGAGAGGTCCACTACTGCAACGAGCCTCTGCAACGTCTAATTATTACGAGACACAACAAGGGAAAATGAACTTCCATATCGCACGAGAACTACCCGAGGACTACGGCTGCATCATCACTGGCCGATCTCATTACGCAACATCGTTATTGACCAAAAACTTCAGCGACATCGCCCACAGCTATAGCCGTCGCGACGAAATGGCCGCCTTCGGTACAACCTGCACCAACTGCACGACCAAAATCCGAGGGTTTGGCTTTCAGGTCAACTGCACCGAGACGGCACGGGAGTACAATCTTACCGCTGGAGCCGACGAGGCGGCCCTGCAAAAGGCCATGAACGGAGCGAGCTTTTTCCAGGTCAACATCACAGAGTTCAGAGAGTACGAAGTTTACTCCATGCCTGATGGATCGTTTCTGCGCTATACGACACTTTACAAAGAGCAAGACGAGTGTGCTGGTAAAACCAAGATCCAGACTTGCGACTTGCATGGTGGTATTGCCGAGTTTCCTGTCCGGATAGAGGATGATAAGGTTGAACTTGTGGGAACCTGGAAGGACGACAAGTTCATCGAGCGCAAGTAAGTGACTCATACCGACGGCATTGGGGAAAAGCTAACGAAATACTAGATATATGAGGCCTGCAGGTCTGGCTCCACCTGGCGGAGGAAATCTCCTCAGTGGTTTCCGCATAATCGTCGAAAACCTCTTCTCTTCCGCAGCATACATGTCATTCACCGGCGCAACAGGCTACGACATAACATCCTCCGGCCTAGCAGCAGCCCAATACCTAACCATGAACGGACCAGTACCCAGCTGCAACGACACCTGGTCAAATCCCATGGACGATGTCATAGAACTCACACGCAACATCGGCTTCCGCGCAAGTCTGCAATACGCACAATACAACACAACCGACAAGCAAAAAGTCACATACGACAGCGGCACGACGACGCTCGTTTACGTGACAGACTACGAAAAGATGTGGATAGCGGTGCTGGTTTCGCTTATCGGGATATTCTCCGTGCTACCCACCTTCTGGGGCTGGTGGGAGCTGGGCAGGGATGTCAGTCTGAACCCACTTGAGATTGCTAATGCTTTTGGGACGGTTGGGCAGGAGTCGCATATTATGAGCAACGTGGATCCTAATCATAATGTTGGAGGGATTGTGAATGCGGTTCATGATATTGGACCTGTGAGGTATGGTGCTTGGGAGATGAGTGATGGAGTGACGAGGCTTGGTTTTGCGGGGGCTGGGTTGGTGAGGAATCCGACCAAGGGAGAGAGGTTTAATTATTAGCGTTGAAATTTCACGACGAGTATCCTTAATGACCAATAATAATAGTTCAATGGATTTCAAACAGTGATTAGTGTGGACGTGTGATCTTTCTTGACATTCAAGGTCCCAATTGTAGTGATACGGTCCCATGAGTTCCAAGGAGGGCAAATCATCTCTTGTGGAAATCTTGTTATTGTCGTGGAAAGAAGTGAAAGTCTTTTATTGGATATAGTTCGATAGTAGAAGGTCTATCCAATAAAGCTTGCAGTTCGTTGTCCATCAATCGTTGTATGGCCTTCACAGTAAATCGTTAGTTTATTACAGAACCTGTAAATTTTAGCTGCATAGCTATGGCCTTGACCTAGAGGAGCCACAAGTAAGAATAAAATTAAAATTAAAAAAAGGTTAAACATTCAAAACTTTGCATCGAGTGGTATAAAGGCGACTGTCTAGCCTGCCTAAACTTGGAGGACCTTTCCCTATCTTCACACCGTATCCATCATTACATTCACTTCTCTACCATCCATCCCGAACATTTCAGGTAGGATCAAAATATCCAAAGAATATGGGTCGCACGAGTTTCACCCGTGGACTCCCCCTCCTACTGAGGTCTTCACCCTGCCCAACGAAACTAGAGCCTTTTAGCAGGAAGCCAGACTGGGTGGATATAAGAGACTATCTACCACAATTGTGTGTGGCCCACCGAGGCCGAACTGGCCGTTGAAAACATAAGACTGGGCGTATACTAGCTATGTGATATGGTCCCACGAGCCCTAAAGAGGGTTAATTGTGCCCTTTGAGAATCTTGTTCTACTTGTGCAAAGAAGTGAAAATCTTATATTATATAGTCCGATACTATAGGAGGTCTATTCAATATACTTTGTTGTTTAGTAAAACTTCTCAGCTGTCTTGCAGAAAGTGTAAATCTGAGATGCGTAGTCATAACCTTAACTTAAATGTGAAAAAACAGGCAAAGTTCTGGGTATAAATTTGACTGTCGAGCCTGACCTTGGACAATAGACGATCCTTAGCTATCTTCATCCAGTCTTCATCAACACGTCAATTTTCTATCACCGACCTCAAACGCTGCACGCCGGATCACAATGTCGTCGGTCCAGGACGCCGCACCTTCTGCGAAGGTCTTCTTCACCTTACCTGTTGAAACCAGAACCTTTCCTCAGTTTCCCAAGCTGTTATACGATATTCGTTACATGATCTGGCTTGAAGCGCTATCATACGAGCGTTGTCTCAATATCGCACTCGATTATGCTGGTGACAATACACGCTCTAGCCGATCCTACGAATTGGAGCTACGGATGATCCGAGAACGGATGACTGAGCCGATAACGCACCCCCTTCTTCATACTTGCACAGAGTCGCGACAGATAGCAAAGATGGTCTACCGGATTCAATTCTCATGCAGGTATTGCGGTGAAGACACCTATTTTAAGCTTTATATTTGTCCCGAGTTAGACATTCTGGACATCGACTGGGATATGCCAAGCCATTTCATTGAATTTCCTACGGACTGTTATAACCAGGACCGGGACCGCAAGGGTCTCTTGAATGTCCTCTTACCATGCCCATTCCCAGGTCCATTTAGCCTAGATCTGGATTGGTTCCCTATCGATAAGGATGCTGCCAAAGCAGCCGTATACCGACTTCGACGTGTCGTTCTCGAAGGTATAGTAGAGGCCACCATATCTTCAGACCAAGTGTCACGAGAAAATCCCTCCCCAGTTCCACGTCTTGGCAGAGGGATAACCCTTGACCATCTAACCACAGATCCTAGAGCCACCGATGACCTGGCAAGGCTGTTGGTGGTTGGGCGTCACGGTTTGAGTGAGACTAAGAGCAAGTGGCAAAGACTCCTGGATATGGTGGAGATTGACCAGTCTAAATGCAATTTTGAAGAAACTATCATGCTTTTTCGATATGGCCCATATCGTCATCTGCCAGAAGCGAGGAGTGTGTTGCCTTCCGTTACTGGTTTCTGGATGGTCCCGAAAGAGGCATTCCAAGAAGGCGAGGGGGACGGGGCCACAGATTATGTTGATTTGAGAAACTATCCACCAGAATTGTATGTAGCCCATCCGGGTTCAACCAGCCGTTAAGGGAGCGAGCGAGAGAGCATTTCAGTCACATTATGCGAATCCTGAACAGCATTGAGTCTGCCTTTATGGTTAGCACTCTCAACCTCAGAAGACAATCTTCTTGTGGCCTAGTAAACAGGGAAGCAACCAAAGGATGTTATACTTGTTACATAATGTATAGGCAAGATTGAGAGTTATTTGTTTAGATGGTCGAGGTGAAGGACTGAAAGTCATACAGAAATAAACAGCAATTCGTGTGTGCTTGTGTGGTGTTTCTTAAGATTTATGGTCCGTGATCTGTAGGCAAGTAGTCAATACTTTGCTCAGCATACTAAGTTATGCGCATTGATCGGTATAAACAACTTAGTAAGCCAATCAGCCCTAGGTCGGAAACAGACTCCATTGAGTCCATGATGACGATCTCCTCCCTCAGCCGACAGCAATAAACCTGACCAACGTTCACAGGCAGAAACAACACCAAGATCGGGGTCACTCACAATGTATAATGGACAAAGCTCTATTTCTAGTAATGGAAGAGACTTACACTTTCTGCCCGTCACAACAACAAATCCCAGCAACCGTCGCGAGGCAGAGCTTCGTCATGCGAGTGCGAGATCTTATTTGGCCAGGTTAATGCATCGTTACAAAAAGAAGAACACCGACGAGATTACAGAGATTGTTATACCGAGCGATGTGACGACGGGGATCAGACGGCAACCGACATTGCTTTGCACTGTACCAGATAAGATAGTCGACCAACACACCAAGATGCTCCTACACTACTGCACCCAATCCTTCTGGCCAGGCTTCGAAGTCGGCTCAGCGGCATTCCACATCCCCTCATTCGCGCGCGACTACAACACACTCATGTCTCAAGGCCCAGCTCTGGTCCACGCCCTTCTATGGTCAGCAGCTGTAAGTCTCAGCTACAGAAGAGAAGCAAAAGTCACCGACAAAGACAGCTTGAGACATTACAACCAAGCTCTGAAACAGATCTCGCAAGAAATATCGCGACCCGTGGCGGAAATATCAGAGCAGACCTTGTATGCGATTCTCAGCGTCACAGGTCCTGAAGTCTCCCTCTGCGATGGCGAGGGTATTGCGAGACGAGCGTTTGATCCGCCGTTGAAGGAACTTGCGTGGATACATGTTTATGGGAGGAGACTTCACATTGATGCGCACGCGAGGGCGTTGATGAGGATTGTTGATCTCAAAGGTGGAATACATAATCTCAAGTCTTCGGACTTTCAGGCTTCCTTTAATTACATGGATCTCACGAGGGCTACGCAAAAGCTAATCAGGCCACATCTTCCTGTTTCACGGCTATATGGTCGGGTTAGAGAGACGCACGAAAGACGGCAGTTCTTTGGATATGCATACGATCTTGCGTCTTGGTCTTCTGCTGAAGAGTCTTCGGAACAGATCGATAGACTTGTCGCAGGTGGACTGAGCACGGCCCTGCAAGAGGTCATCTACGATATGAGGATATGGGTCACAGTCATCGAGGGTTATCACTGTGGCTTACTCAAGAGCCTCGACGCTTCGCTCCTCGCAGCTCATCGAGACCTGATACAACAACGACTTCTCGCTACCCTCCCCGAAGAAGAGGCACTGATTGAAGAAGACATGAACGCTGGGACATCGATCAACGATCTCATCCAAACAGCTCTGCTAATATTCTCAATCGGTGTAATCTTCCCTATTACATACGCACCGCCGTACCATCGACTAGCTCGACGTTTCAAGTCTCAACTTGAACAACACGTTGACGTGGTGTCTTTGGACCTTTTAACATGGCTCGGCATGCTCGGAGTACTGTGTTGTGAACAAGTTGGCAACGATCTTCGAGGGTGGTTTATCCATTTCTTGGGCATCACGGAACGGAAGCGACCAAGTGTGAGGGACTGGTCTTCAGCAAAGCAAGAATCATTGGAACCATTTCTATGGTCCGCTGTGTCTTGCGATGCAACAGCAGAGGTAGCATGGAGAGAGGTACGAGAGGGATCAAGAGGTTGGGAAAGCACGGCATGGTCTGGCATACTGGGGACGATATGCGGGTGAAACAACGGGCCCCTTCTCTTCCTTGTGGTCGAGATCTTACAGTCCTGCCAGCCCTACAAGGATCGGAGGATAACGATCTCAACGTCATCACAACTCCAACAAAGACAACGCTAGGCCTGTTGGGGTGCTTACACTAACCTCTTCACCATTAGCTTTCATACTAATCTTTATTGGGTATGTACACTAAATCCTGCGGGACAAGCCGATATCTCCAATTCGGCGCGAAGAAGGACATTGAGTTAAGGTTATTCTATACCAGCTGGATAAATCCGTTCGTATCCCCGATTGCTTCTTCATCTGGCCTTTCGAGCATATTACATATAAACCACAACTGTTCCATAATACTGATTCCCGTCAACTTCACCTCATCTTTCACCCGCTATCCTATTGACACCATGTCTCTCAACGGAAAAGTCGTCCTCGTAACAGGAAGCACCAAAGGCATCGGCAAAGCCGTCATTGAGCGTGTCGCTGCCGACGGCGCAAGCGTTGTCATCAATTACTCCAGCGATGGCGCTCCAGCAGAAGAAATGGTCAGAAAGATCGGGTCTGATAGAGCCCTAGCCGTAAAGGCCGATGTGTCCAGCATCCCCGAGATCGAGAAGCTTGTCAAGGCTACCGTGGAGAAGTTCGGCAAGATCGATTGTCTTATGGCCAACGCTGCCTGTGCGCCTATGAATGACCTTGAGAGGTCGACGGAAGAAGTCTTTGACAAGGCCTTTTTGCTAAATGTGAAGGGCCCTTACTTCTTGGTTCAAGTGTGTGACACTACCAAATGGATGGGGAGAGGCAAGCTAACATTTTGCAGAAACTTGTTCCCCATATGCCTCGCAACGGCCGCGTCATTCTCGTCTCGACAGGTATTCTACACAACTCTAATGTTGCACCACGTTATCTCCTCTACGCTGCTTCCAAGGGTCCCATTGAGCAAATGACACGAGTGATGGCCAAGGACCTTGGACAAAAGTATGGCATAACTGTTAACTGTATTGCCCCTGGTCCTACCGCGACAGAGATGTTCTTCCAGGGCAAGTCACAGGAGATGATCGACATGATTGCTGGTTTCAGTCCGTTGAACAGGCTGGGAAGGCCGGAGGAAATTGCAGAGGTTGCGGCGTTCTTGGCAGGACCTGGCAGTTCATGGGTTTCTGGACAGGTTATCGGGGTTAATGGTGGATCATTTGTGTAAAAGACAAGTAATGTGTGATATTGCCAGAAGTTGATGCCACTTATATACATGACTTGGGTTACATCTATCAGACAAATAAGAGTATTCTATAAACCGAGTCCCGCTGCCGAAAAGGAATTAAAGCAACACCCAGACACCCTAAACCAGTCTGCTGAGGCAAAGCTCAGGTACACATTTCTCCAGAGCTTCCTTGAGTTCAACACCCTCCAGAACATCCTTAGCTGTCTTCAAACCGCCCTCGTCATTAACCAGAGACCCAACACACTCCATGGGATACAGCCAAAATCCCATCGCAGGCTGAACCCACTCTCCATGCTCGATTCCTTCACTAAGAGCACGACTCTTGAAGTTCTTCCGTTGACTCTGTATCCAAGACGTCGCCTGCTCTCTTGTTGCTATGTTTCTACCACTTGTCTCATAGCTCATCATAAAGCGATAGTTGACTTTGTGCTCATGGACGGCTTCCAGAACTTCGAGCAGACGGAACCAGCTGAGGGCTATGTGGGTGGGGTTCTTGAAGGAGAAATATGGTCGGGTGTGATCGTTGCCAAGTTTTCGTGGATCTTGAGATAGCTTATCAAAGCTTGGTATGCAAGTTGACATAGGGCCGGTGCAGTCTGGCTCCCAAGCTGTTCGTGGTTTCGGTGGCTGGGGCTCGTCAGAGCCGGTATTTCCCGCTGATGCTGCAGCAAGGGCCATAGAGTGGACATAGGCAAGCGTTCTTCGAGGAGGAGGAGCAGTCCTCGGCTTCTCCTGTATATGGGCAAAGGAGACATTCTCCAACTGGAGGAGTACTCCTCGTAACATGTCCCTCTCCGTATCGTTCATATCCATGAGTTTATGAATGCTAGGCTGTAATGGGAGAGTAAGGTTGACAAGACCCACGTATCGTGGATCAAGCTGATATAGATTGAAAGCGAAGTCGGGGAAATATTCTGAGATGCCGACCTGAATATTGTCGAGCTCCGGGCAGAAGTAGAATGTCCCTTCTTGCGTTTTGTTGCCCCATCTGTAGGTACAAGGTGTCTTCACGCGGTAGAAGCGGTTTGCCGTATCGCGCGACTCGGTGCAGACATGGAAAAGCTTGCTCATGGCATATCGTTCTTCCACGACGACGCAATATGGCTTCTCGGGAATGTCGTCTTGGAGCAATTCTGCATCCTGCTCGAATGACTTCTTGCCCCTGCCCCTGGCCTTGGCCTTGGTCGCCTTGTTTCGCTGGTTTCTGTTGCGGGCAGACGATTTTCTCTTTTCGAGGGAGACATGAATGAGTCGCTGGCTCAGTAGGAGCTGCTCCCAGATGATTGTTCGGATGTCATATGGGAATTCGCCAAATCGTGGGAACTGAGCAGCTCCTCGAGATTCAGGGTTCATAAGGTCGGTATTTGTGTGGGTTGAGCCACTCGGAGTCAAGTCGTTCTTCGTGACATTCTTCTGCGTAGACCTTGGCTCATCTTGAGCCGCCTTGCGTCGAGCTGCGTTTTTGCGACCCATTTCGTCGATAACTCCGGTGATGCTGTGTGTTCAGGCGCTGACAAACTAGGTTGCAGATGCTTGATGTGAGAGAAAAATGGTGGTTAACGAGGAGAGAGGGCTGATGGCTTTTTGTTTGATGTTTCCGATGATTGAAAACTTAGAACGTGTGCACTCTTTTTAAATAGTTGCGTCCGTGAAACCTTCGGTGACTGTGTGTTTAAGGCATCGAGGAGGTGAACTTTGTTTACAAAACTATCTATCCCTCAAGGACGTATTACGATCTTCAAATGTTACTTCGTTTCTGTGGAAAGCGGAAAGCACTTTGATCTGACTGGACGGGGATCGTATCAATAAATTACAAACAGGAGATGACGAGAGCCAAGACAAACTTTTCGCCTGGACTTTTACACAACACTCTCCCTCGGGCTGATGCCGTTGCTGATACCACTGATTGCCATATTGTGAGTCATACAACGTCAACATCATGGTCCACCAAAGAAAGCTATCCTTATTCTCATTCAAACCTTGAACATCCCAAGCTACAGGTTAGATATTTTGAGGTGTTGACGTCTTGACTCATCCAGGCTACCTATGATTGGCTCACGATGATCCACTCCACTGGAGTGTGCTCGCCAGCTTACCACCTAGCCACCACAGCAGATCAACCAGCGACAGCGACGTTCAATGCAAGCACGGCAAAACAACAGCAAAGAACGAAAAGCTTCCCGATCCGCGCAACCAGAAAAGCCTCATGCTCGCACGAAATATCGGGAGTGCCTCTGCAGTTTACTCGCGACAAGATGCGTTTCTTTATAGCCCCAGCATTACGAGCCGTTAATCGCCAGCGTGCGCGGTCGCATTAGCACCCAAAGCGCTATTCGAATACCCCGATGCGATGTGCCCGACCGAGGCAACCTCGAACGAAGCTCACAGCCCTCGGGATGATATAATATTCGTGGGGAAGCGTCTACTCAGGCCGCCTCGACGCTCTACACATGACGCGCGCGACGCTTAGCAATCAAGGTTACGCCCTTCTGGCGGTCTTCATTGTTAGATCGTCGGACGTCTTCAATGCCACTTCTCGTCCTCAACACCCCGCTGCCGATTCGTGCCGTCGATTCCTCGTGAGACAAATACCACGGCCGAGCTTGAGGGCATCGACGCTGGCGGCAGGTGTGTATTCGACACCTTCTCATGTTTTGTCTCGACCGCTATCTCAAGCCCTACCTCAATTCACGGCGACGAACGAGGTACTCGCGATGTAATGGCCGACACCACAGTCGTTGACTACTATTGATCGATCGATCGCCATACACATCCTACGATACCACGTGTGCATGGGACTATACCATACTGACGCCCCGACATCGTACCTACCGATCGCGAACCGACCCTCGTTGCGACTCCTTATATTGACCCTGTGAAGATGCGCCCTAACACGCTCCATTGCCTCTTTCGCTAGGCAACGAGAGATAAGTCTTGACTGTCCGGCACCCGTGGTACGCTGCGACAAAGGTGAACCCCGTAGTTGAAGTGCAAGACGACAATTAAATACTATCCAACTAATCAGAATCTGAACTACTACTACTCGTATCAACCTTTCCACTCTTCTTAAACTTGACATCCGGGATATACAAATTCGTCATATCGTGTCGTCCTCCACATTCTGCCGCCTTACAAGTATATCCCTTATCAAAGCACCTCTTACAGGTATCCCAATCGCCATCATTGCAGATAGCGCAGTAGTAAAACTCGCCTTTGATCAAGACATTGCAGATATCGCAGTAATACTTGGGATAGACCTTGACAAGGCTATGCTTCCCCTTACCATCGCATGTTTGTCCCTGCGCGAGACAGTCGCGACAGATGTCGTAGTCGCCGCCGTCGCACTTCTTGCAGTGCGCGTAGGGACCGCTGATGGCTTGGTCGCAGACGTTGCAATCGAGACCAACGTCCCAGGCGGGATATTCGACGAAGTCGGCGAAGTCTTCTGTGCCTTTGCCGTGGCGCTTCTTTGCTTTGCGTTTGTCTGCGCAATTGAGTTAGCAAAGAATGACAAGTAGTAATGTGTGAACTTACCAATGCGGTCCTTAACGAAGAAGCCAGCTACGCCACCCGCAGTGAAACCACCAGCCGCAGCAAGAAGAGAGGATGACTTCTTCCCACCCTCGGGCAGACTTGGTCGTGAGTCTTGCGGATTTGCGTATTGTGGCTGTTGTGGTCCTCTGTTCGCTGTATGCAGACTGCCTGGAAAAGCGGGCATGGCTGCCAGTGGAGGAAGATCAGATGGCGCTTGCCATGTGCTTCTGCCTGATGTCTCAACGTAGTACCATTGTTGGTCCTTTTCTGACCAGTGTGCGATCCAGCGAGGTGGTGTCGGACAGGGAGGGGCGATTGATGGAGGAGCGCCGTATGGTGTTGCTGCGACTGGTGGGTGCACGTTCGGTGGGCTTGTCATTGAAGCGGGCGGCGGTGACCATGGTTGATGCTGTGGCTGTTGCGATGTTTGCGGTGAAGGGTTGTACGAAGGTGGTTGAGGACTGTACGATTGATCTGAGTACTGCTGTTGAGGTTGTTGCGGTGGGGGCTGGTATGACTGCTGCTGTGGTGATTGATACTGTCCACTAAACGATGAGTGACCATTGTAGGGCGGACCAGTGTAAGCCTGGAAGCCTGGATTCTGCTGCGGCTGTCCCGAATTGTATGACTGTTGCGGTACGCCATATGGAGACGGAGGTGGTGCAGTTCCCTGATAGCTCTGCTGTCCCTGATATGAATTGCTTCCGTATTGTTGGTAATTCGGATTATTCGCATCGGGTACTGGAGGAGGAGCGCCTGCCATGGATCTTGTTAGCGAAGGACACCCAGTACAACCGTTACGATGCCTCACCTCCCTGCTGGCTACCCAAATTGAGCCCTTCAAACTCTTTCTTAAACTTGTTTAGAAATGACATCTTGTCTGGATCTCGATGAAATATCTAGGACGTGGGGAAATAACAGTAAGAAAAATGACGGCTTATCGTCGTGGTTTTAAACCTCCAGGTCCCTGTCAGAGGCTGTGGCCGCTAATTTCTCAGCTGGGGTAGCGTCGCAGAAGGATCTGTCGCGAAACCCACGACTTTATATCCGCTGGAGTCGCTTGTGGAAGGATGACGGCCTGCTAAGCCATTTCGAGGAATCAAGCCTTTGGACCTTTGTTAGGCGAAATCCTACGGTTGGACTGGTTTGACTGGCTCAAGTGAGGATGAGGGCGGTGCCGTCGATCGCTAATGGAGGATGGATGCCACTGGATGTCTTGTACGCGATGCCGCTTGCAATTGGATTGATCTTCAACGTTGGTAGCTGCATCTTGTTTGAACCCTCTCCTTTAGAGATCGACATTGAACTTCATCTCAAAACGTCATTCATGGTTCCATACAGAGGCCTCCCCATGGGTGCCGTGACGGTGGATGTTCATTCAGCCCTGTGAGGCTGTGCTAAAATTGGCGGACAAACGAGATTTGGGTTGTGACATTCCTCCAACTTCCAGGTTCTCTGCAATTAAATGGAGACACTTGAGGCCCGGTCAACATTAATACCATTTGTTATCGCTTCCTGTCATACAAATGCCTTATTGCATGCGCTGGTCTCCGAACTCGTGCGCTCGGGAGAATGACACTTAAAGTTCCCCTCATATAAGTTATTCTCTGGAAATATCACGACCCCCCCAATGTTGCACAAGAGAACATGACTCACTCGGCGTCCAGCTTTGTTGAACGTTTACTGGCAAATAGGCAACAGTCCATATGGAAAATGGTGAAACCTTGTCTAACTGAATGACTACTTGAGCAACGTGAAAACTTGTATATAATAACCTGTTCTTACGACCTACATCGTCGCCAAATAACGTCAACTCTGTTGACAACAAAGCCCAACATGGCTAATCAACCACCGTTCGCAATTCTTTCAACACCGGTTCCTCTTCCTCCCATCAAATCCACGACCGAAGCTATGACTTTTAACTTCTTCGGCACTGTCGATAATGCACTACCTATCCGAGCGTCCCAATTTCTCGCCAAATACTCTGATGGCGCAGCAGAGGATATTGAGTCCGCGATCGCGACGTTCATACGCATAACTCAAAATGATTGCGTCGGAAATGCAGAAGAGAAAAAGGCATGCTGGTTCACTATCAGAGCCACGAAGCCCCATGACGAGTTCGAAGTCCCAAGATGGCATCGCGACGGACGCATGTATCCTTCCGACAAAGGGCGCGAAGACGTTGTGCGCAGCAAATATGCGATTACTTTGCTTGGACCATCGACGCTCATGCTGATACCGTCGGCGCATACATTCGCGACAGAACTTGAAAGCTTTCAGCGCTTTCGATGGCGATCGAGTCCGGGTTCATCTCCACCTCCGTATGCAAACGAAGAAGAAGCAGGCATAGCAGCGCGAGAATGGCTTGAGAAGAAGTTTGAGAATGAGCCTAGAGTTGAGGCTAGACACAATCAAATCATTCGATTCAGCTGGGGAAGGGGTGATAGTCCGCTCCACTCGGAGCCTGATCTTGTCTGTGATAGGGTCTTCATGTCGGTGTTGTATGGTAGCGAGGCGGAGATACGGGAGATGTGTGAGTGGAGGGATGCTCAATTTGGGGTCTATGATTTGGAAGAGGAAGATTAGTGATTATGGGCGTGACATTTGTCGCCTTTACTACTCCAGGGCTGCTATTCTTAGGACGGACTGGATGATATGAAGCCCCAGACCAGTGGAGGTTAGGAAGTTCCCCACAGCGCTGGCGCTCAGATTTAGCGAGCCAACGGGTATTGATGCCCGCTGCTTCCCGTGTGCAAACGAGCTTTCGATATCCATAGCATACGAGTTAAAGTCCACCTGCATATGCTTTCTTCTTCTTCTGTCTGCGCGCGTGTTGTTCGTAATCGCCATGATCAAGTAACCTAGGTAGGCAAGGACTGGCCCCCGTGCCTTCCTTGCCCATGCGTGCCTCACTGGGGAACAGGGAAGGCAGGGCGGGTCGACAGCCTAGGTAACAGGCATCACCCCCCAAATCCCACCGTGATTCACGCTCATTGTCTTCCATTGACGCTTATCTCACCTCAACATCGTGGCCACACCGCGATCCCTCAATTCATGCTCTAAAATTCCTCATGAAGCTTTCCGTCCCGAGGTTTCAATTTGAAGCAACTGCGAAGTGCTTGCACAATGCGATCTCCAACGCCCGACAGCAGCCATTTACTGGGCATGCCAAACGAGATCCTGCGCCTCTGTTTCAAACAAGTCGCCCAACTCGACCGTGAACTGGCAATAGGCTACGAATACTACGACAGCCGCTATAAAAGTGCGAATATTGACAGCAAAGAGCATACCCGAGTCGGTCTTCATCAGGGTCAAAGCAACGTCGAAGGACAGTACGCCCTGGCACTCACCTGTCGGCGCTTTCACGATTTAGTGATACCGATCTTGTACACAACTGTCCGGCTAGATGCACATGAATTCCGCCAAAATTGGGCGCATCAAAGGGCTCTTTTCTTCCGAACTATTGACAACCCGTCACTCAAGCTTCACGTCAAAGATTTGACAATAAACTGGGATTTTGAATGCGTGGGGTCGAATGCGATACGATTTCTGGCCAAATTTCCGAATCTGGAGCGTCTGTCGGTTTGGAAGAAGAAGCTCGAGCCAGGAATGATGGATGGTCCTTTGCCAGTAAGTTACCTATCTCTTTCTCTTTTCTGTGCGAACTTCATGTCAATTTGTCCCTGGAGATCGATCAAGGTTACCACCAGCAAGCTTTCCTGCCGCATGGGAAAAGAAGAAATGTCTTCTAAGGTCTATCATAAAAGACCCTAAGCGCTAGTCTAAATTAGCATAAATGGACGAAATACTTTCGTCTCTTATGATTTCAACGAGCAATTCTTCTAAAAGACTGTTACTAACCTGTACGAGGAAGAGAAGGGGACGTCTAGCTTGACCGATATCAGCTTCAAATCGCTGTTCGCCAGACCTGGAGAAATCAAACCTCTGCTGGAATGGCCGCGAAACCTTCACTCTTTTGACTTTGGCCATATGTCGTTCGATGATTACGATTTAGATGAACCAGAAGCATGGAACTACTCCAAGCTCACCAACGCACTCGAACCACACCGCCAATCACTACGTGTCCTCAAGATCGGATACCTACCAGGTCACGCGTTTGACATGGATACATTTTCGACACGAGTCTTCCCCCAATTGCACACCTTGAGCTTGAACATGATGGGAAAACAACCATCCCCCACAGCGTTGCGCAACTGGCTTAGTCCCTCTCTCCACACGCTCATCCTCGATTTTCATGGGGACTCACAATGCGGACCCTTCAGCACATTCGAAGCGGTAGAAACTCAAAACATGATGAGAGTGGGAAGTTGGGCACGGAGAACCAAGGAGCGCGGTGGCGGTGAAAATTTGAAAAGGATAGGGATCCGAGTATTTGCGGATGACTCGGAGGAAATTGGGGATGTTGTTGGGGAGGAGAGGAAATGTATACACGAGAGTAAAAGCAAGAGGCTTCTCGTTAAGGCATTGGAGTGCTTAGAACATCATGGGTTTCAGTCGTTTTGGATTGGCGCGAGTGGCGTTGAGCATACACACCAAAATATCCGAGGGTTCTGTAAGTGCGAAGATGAGGCACATGGGCAACAGAAGACTTCTAAGGCTTAGGGTATCAAGATAAAGTAGCCTAAGTGTTGGTCTAAACTAGCATAAAGTAATCAGGTGTTTTCGTCTCTTATGCTTACAGCAGCCGATTCTTCTAACGTCCCAGTGCGAGGCCAGTTACAACTTGTCGCAGCGGGAGTCCTTATTGGAAAAACATTAAGTCCACAAGGGATCAATCATGATAACACGTACTTCTGTCATGGTGGACCTTGATACCTGTAGGGCTGCTGCTATGAAGACGAATTGCGTGCCCATATGGATGGAGCCGGCCAGATAGATCGGTTCCTCAGAAGCAAGGAAAGAAGAGCATTTGATAAGTAGCCGAAACCTTATGGTAGGGCAGGGCAGGAAGAAGAAGGAAAAAGGTTCTGTATAGGCAGAGGAGTCGTGAAGCTTTACGAAAAGTGTAAATATGTGCAAAAAACGTCTTACGATGGATATTAGGTAGTTTTTTTTACCTCACATGGAGGACTCCAGGTATCAGTTTTCATAATGGGTATCCTTTCGCTCAAAACGTTGTGGGCGACATACCGCCGCCCACCCTTGTTCTGCTTGAAAGGGCCCGAATGTCATTGCAGAAAAATACATCACTTTTATGAATCTCTCATAAAGGTTTTCCGGACTCCCAAAGATGACAGCTGCATCTTGCGCATGCCGGACGAAATCTTGTGCCTCATTGTCGAAGACGTTGCGCAACTCGACCGTAAATTGGCGATGAACAGGGACTACTACAGGAACAATTACAGGCAGCGTCAAGCCAGAAAAGGCGGCCGTCCTCGTCGGGGTCAAGTTGATGTCGAAGGCCAGTACGCTCTCGCGCTTACATGCCGCCGCTTTCATCGTCTGGTGATGCCCCTCTTGTGCGGAAGAGCTGTCCTCGATTCTTGCGATCCTTTCCACCATTGCGCGCCCCAGAAAATGCTCTTTTTCAAGTCCTTAGACGATAATCCAGCGCTTCGATTGTACATCACGGATTTGACAGTGAAATGGGACGGAGAAACGATGGACGGTAGAGTGATACGGTCACTGATCCAGTTGCCGAATTTGCAACAATTGACACTCGATTCGTTCAACCTTTATCCTGGCAAACTGGACTTGGGTCCTTTGCCTGTGAGTAACAGTCGTACCTGAACCTTTACTGCCGGACCTCAGCTGACTTTGGACTACAGGAAGAGAAGGGAACGGCGAACCTTTCTACCCTCAAGTTCTTGGCTCTTCGTGCTAGGCCTAGGTCCATCAGACGTCTACTGGAGTGGCCAAGGGCGCTTCACAGTCTCGATCTAAACATCACAGTGTATTTTGAGGACCGGGTATATGGTCACCCTAATTCTTTATACTGGACGGCGGACAGGCTAGCTGATGTACTCAGGCCACAGCGAGAGTCCTTGCGCACGTTGAAGCTTGGGTGGTTAGGATTCGCCTTTCGGCATAACAAATTCACAACATGGCCGTATCCCAAGCTACACACATTCACCGTATGTGTCACAAGCGCAAGGCCATCCGCGGACGGTTGTTCCAGGTGGATAAGCCCCGGCCTTCGGACGCTCATCCTCGATGTCCACATTCCTTGTAATTACGGGGACGTTATCTGTAGTTATCTCACTGAGCGCGATGTCAAGTGGGTTCTGTACATCGGTGCCTACGCTGGTATGATCAAGAAGCAAGGGGGGAGACAACTCGGGAGAATAGGTGTTCGAGTATTTGCTGAAGAATCGGAATACCGCGAAGCCTTGTTTGAGAAGGAGCGGGCAAATATGCATGAGGATGGCGAAAAGCATAGACTTGTAGTCTTGCTTGAGGCTTTGCAGAAACATGGGTTCAGCACTTTCTGGATTGGAGCCAGCGGTGCTGAGTACACACCTAGAGAGATGCGGGAATCATGCAAGTGTGCGAGTTGTATAGACTAGTTTCCTGCCTGATGTGACTTGCACAACTGACCTATTCAGATTCGACTTCACCAGAAAGGTCACAATTGATGATAGTTTGAAAAAAACAAAAAAGATTTGTTTTGGGCTCACGGTTTAAAGATATTCCCGGCGTTCAATAGCCTATCTTCCAATAGGATCCTCCATCAGATAATAAAGAAAGTAAGTGAGATCGACATAAGATGAATATGGACACTAATCGTGGCCTTGATTCGTCATGCTGTATAATATGCTTGGATAATTGCTGACAAGTGATTCGCGATAGTTTCATGTGGCGTCGCTAAGCCAGTGACTGGCTGCATCAATATTCTAGCTTCGTGACTCATTGGAACAACACATGAACAAAAGCAAATAAGACAGTTGCACATAAAGTAAGTGACGCAAAAGCCTGTTCAGGGAAGGAAGTGCCTGTTCACGTGTGTATCGGCCTTCTAAATTTGAAAAGACTGACGCCTCAGGATAACGTTCCTTGCCGAACCACGCAATCACAAACTTTATAAATAATTTCCCCTCCGAACCCTCCCTTCTATCCGAGATACTCACAAACACTGATTCAAAATGCGTCGAGTCCCCTATCACGCGTGCCAACCCATCATCATCTCCGGCCCTTCGGGTGTCGGGAAGGGCACACTCATCACAAAGCTACGAGAAACACACCCCGAGCAGTTCGCTACTGTCGTATCACACACAACACGTCCACCTCGCCCCGGCGAGATTGAAGGCACTCACTACTATTTCACCAGCGTATCCGACTTCCAAACTCTCTACGCCCAAGGGATGTTCATCGAGTGCACTTTTTACAACGGTCATCACTACGGCACGTCCCTTCAAGCTATCGAGAATGTTATTGACACAGAGATGACTCCTTTATTGGACATCGATATGGAGGGGGTCAAGAAGATGAAGGCTTTCAAGAAGATGAGCGTGAAGTATGTCTTCATCCAGCCACCAAGTTTGGAGACCCTGGAAGCCCGGCTTCGGGGCAGGGAGACTGAGGATGAAGAGAGCATCAAGGCACGACTCGCGCAAGCAGCACTCGAACTCGACTACGCTGCCAGGCCAGGGATCTACGACCTGACCATTATCAACGACGATCTGGAGACCGCATACCAAACACTCGAGAAATTCGCTCTCTCAACCGAACCACTCCCGCCAAAGGAAAAGTCCCTGCGAGGAAAGGTGGAAACATTGTTCGAAGAAATCAAGCTACGATGGGTCCACTGATACTCCTCCTCAGACGACTTAGATCCAAACAGTTTTTTATTGATTCGTTCGTTGCTTGCTATTCATATCCAAGCTCTATTCCTTTGAAAATGACAATCTAGTATGTATGATTCCTAACAGTTCCTAACGAGTTGTGTGTGTTTCCTCATGATGTTGATGTTGATATTGTATGTCGTTTGACTAAAATGCCTCCCAGAACGCCGTATTCGTTATGCAATAAATATGTCCAAATATCCTCCTATTTCGTGATGGGTTTAGCGACTGCCTCGTCGGCGCCAGCGGCGTTTGCGACCTTCATGCATGGGGATCGACTGGTGTTTGTTGACGACGAGATCCATCTGTGATTCGGTGGCAGCTCGTTTGATCATATCCGTTCCTGGGTCGTTTGTGATTTCTTGGATCGTCATTCCAGGCTTCTCGTCCTCGATCATATTCATCTCGATCGTTTCTCCAACGCCAAGCACTCGTGGTGTATCAGAGATCTGGAGCTTGCCCGACAAGCCCATCCACTCCAAAGCCTTCTCGAACAGACTCGACTCCGGGGGACTCCACATGCCGACGTCGAAGGTGAAGTGTTGCTGGTCGTCGGGGAGGTTCAGCCATACGAAGGGCCTGTTGCTGTTGATTCGGCCTTCGATAACGAAATCACCAATCTCCTCGGGGATCTTGATGCGGTCGGGGATCAGAATAGTTTGGTAGGCTGGAATGATGAGATGCAGCTGCACGGGTTTGCAGTGCTGTCGTCTTCGCGCCTTGACCATTTCTCGTTTCGTGATGCGCTCTCGGGCGGCGAGCATGAACATGAAAACGGTGTCGAGCTGGTTGGTGTATCCGCAGAATCTCGGGCTGAGCTTCTTCTCTTCGATAAGGTGGAAGAACTTGGGATACCAATCGGTGTCGGGATGCCAGAGAAAGAACCAATGCTCTCGGTCTTGGTCGACGCTGGTTTGGCTGAGTCGCTCTCGTATCATGTCGAAAACATATTGTGGAAAGTCTCGCTGTGCTGTAAGAGCCGCCTGGGCCTGTAGAGTATCCGAGATATCACCCAGCTTGGCAGCGATGAGATTCAGAGCTTGGATACCCTGGTACGTCTGGATGATGTTTGCCCCCGCGCTCAACGTGGTGGCGACAATGGAAAATTGGTGAAAGAGCTTGGCGCTGTCGACGAGGGATTGACCCAAGATGTGCATCTGAGGGAGGATCGCCTGTGCCGTTTTCACGGTCTGGGACGCGCCCGAAAGGAAGTCATTGGCATGACCAACGACATCTCCAACCTTGGCGAGCTTGTTGGCGGCCTGAACGATCTTGATGACGGGCGACGCCGATGCGCAGGTGCTTGCGACCTCTAGAGCAGCTGATTGGAACCTCTTGTCGCGAACTGCTGTACCGAAGAGTTCTCCGAGGCCCATGTTTTAGATAAAGAATGTGAAGGAAGTATCGATTTGGTTAGTAGAATGAGTGAGAGACGAGACGATGGATATTGGATGTCCAGTCCAGTATGTAGGAGCAAGCGTCCAACGTGGATACTGAGCCAAAAAGGCGGTAACTGAAGATGGATACGCTTATCGAGAGGAGGCCTCTCATTGGACAGGGGATGAGAGGCCACCAATCATTGCGCGCCAGCTGGTTTTGCGGCCCAACGCGGTAACGTGTATCATGGAGAGAAGAGGGGAGTCATCATGCCATGGCAGTAGAATCTCTAGAATGACGCATACGAAATGAGATCTGGGGCTTTAGCTGATGGACTCAGTAGCTGAACTGAGGTTTTTAATGTGGATTTGACTTGTCTCGCTACCTCGTTGAAATGTCCACCTTGGCGATGGCGTGAGGTACCAGGGAGGGAGCTTCAGTGGGGTGCCAATTTTCAGGGGATGCACAGAGGTCTGATTTTTACGTCCAAGCTTCACCAATCAAAGGCGTAGGGTAGACTGTTGACAGCCACAATAAAACCCAGGCGTACACGATGTAAACAAACAGGGTATTGATTAACGAAGTCATATTCAGTCAAACATAATATTACAGGTAAATATACAAAAGCAAGTCCAAGTTCATGCCTCCCAAGCTAGCTCATGCAGACCCCGACGCGTCTGCTTCTGCATCTTGGCCCAAGCAATCGTCCCACCCAATCTATCTCCGGATTCATAAAATAAGTAAGTGTTGTCCCCAGACGTGACAGGTTCAGGAGCTGCAACACGTCCAACGTCCTGTCCCTGTCCACGAGACTGGTAAAACACGATCGGTTCCGATCCAACCTTTCTTAGCGTCGCATCAATTGTCCGAGCGTACATCTTGCCCGAAGATCCATGGTAAATGATATAAGCTTGTCCTTTCCAGACCCAGTAGTTGGCTCCAGAGACATTATCACCTTCAACGCTACCGCCTGTGACGAGGTAGTTTGAGTAGACGTCCCATTTGCGACCGTCTACTGACTCAGCGAGTCTTATCTTGCGCTTGTTGTTGCTCTCGTTGGCCATGTAAAACATTGCGTAGTTGTACTTTGATGCTCCGTTAGGATGGTTGAAGACACGAGCGTAGCTAGTCTCTGTGGTGTCGGAGCTGGTCATGGCTGTTGAGACAGCTACACCTCCATATCGGAAATTGATACCGTCACTTGATTCTGCCCAGCGAGTCTTCGTGTTATCGCCGTGGAAGTAAAGGAACATACGACCAGTTTCCGCATTCCATGCAGCATCTGGACTGGACACATGTGGAACAGAGTAGTATGAGTCCCACTTGTTCTTGATGATTGGGTTGCTAGCATACTCTTTCCATGGTCCCTCAAGACTATCAGAGTAGGCTAGCGAGATACCACCAGGGTTTTCATGTGGTGCGTAGTAGATGTACCATTCTGCGAGAGGGTTCTCTAGATATTGTCCTGCATGAAAAATACTTGGGAAGATAAACTCGTTTGTAGGGTTGTACTTGAAGGTTTCTTTGTTGGTGACATGTCCTTTGAACCAGAACTTGGGCCAACCAGCAGGTGCAGCAACTTGTGCACTTGCTAGAGTGACTAAGAGTGTTACGCCCAGTAGACGAAGTGTTGAGTAAGGACGCATTATGTAGGGAATTATAAGATAAAATTAGAGTACATGCAAGAGTGATACAGCAAGATCTACAGCAGACCGTCTGGAAACAGCATGATTTTCTATCCCTTATATACAAATTCTTCATTGATTAACTACCTACCATCTACACTGATCACTGATACTAAGTTGCACGGCATCAGACCGACACTCCCCGAAGGACGTCAGTTATGCCAGCGCATGACGGTCGCAATGTTGGATCAAGCTTGCATTATGCGCATTTCAGGGCAGAGTGCTCAGTGGTCAGAAGTGAAAAAGAAACAAAAGGGTGGCCCTGTCGGGCGGTAAGGCTAATGAGTGCAACGTCGGAAACATTACTCTGATCTGCAGTCCGGGGTAGGTACTTATTCTCACATACTAATTTTAGTGAAAGGATGGCTAGGATGGGTAGTGTTGGGGATGGGTCGTGTGACATTTCGCATGTGGTTTACAGCCCCTGCAGCATTGGGGATGGGGAATAACGCCGAATGACTTGCTGCATGTTTAATGAGCTTTGGCATGTGGCTGAACCCTTTAAAACGATGACATGCGAGCTCGGATCATGATGCCAGTCATAATTTAATTGCACTTAAAGCGCATACACGAAAATAGATGTTGGGTCAAGCATTGCCTCTCATTCATGGGCTATATCTGTTTTGTTAAGGACTCGGATCCCTGACAGTGACATACTCGGGTACACTAGCCAAAGGATCAAGCTTACCAGGAGTATTTACGAGAGCTTGACTCCTGCTAGCCATTAGCATGGCTTCGAAACGTCATAAAAAATCCTCTGATTCCTCTTCATCCTGCTCCATGCATCTATATGTCAGCACGGACATAACACGGGGCTGTGTCCGACTCACCCAGACAATTCCCCAGCAATTCCAGTCCTCCTGTAAGCAATTATGCAGACTGCAATGGTATTTAATGAATAGTCATCTCTGAGTCGTACAACAACCTGTCACCTAGCAATAATACCACTCTACGGCATATCTCTGCAACTAATTTGCAATATCGGTATTATGTGAGAGTTCGATTATAGTTCGTCAGAAACCTCTTTAGGTAACGACCGAATCTATTGATGCACTTTGCTGCGTTTGAAATTATATCGTCATTAAACATAATGGTGTATTGCTGGCCATCTTATCTGATGCCGAAGCCTGTTGCCAAGCGCCTCATCGTCAATACTTCTAATGCATCTTTCAGCATCATGCTCGTCCTCCATATGACGACAGGAAACAACAGATCCACGCCATCAGGAGCAAAGCCTCTGGACAAGTCCCGAAAACAAACTTTCTCTCGTTCCCAGCTTCCTCTCTACCGACAGCTTACCCAGTGACGTGGTCAGCATTCCTTCTTTTGCTACTGACGTGTCCAACTCTAGCGGCATGGTAGGAAGAAACATGAAACACGCGAGGAACCTATAAAACCAGTCACATATCATCAGTGTGTCATTCGTCGACGCGAACACTTGGCGGCTGACACCGTCCCGGGAATAAGACGTGAAAAAGGACGAGACTTAAACTTGGAAGAAATGCCCTTGGCTTTCATGCACTACTTCCTGAATCGCGCAGGAAATGTGTCAGCAGCTGAATGTAGTGAAATTTTGCTTTTCTATCTCGTGATACGTCATAAGCTGATTTCGGAATAAGCTGTCGCACGACGCAATCCGGGAAGCAACGTGAGAGGATTAGCTGATGCGATAGGATTATTGTTTTACAGCAAACTGCTCGCGAAGCACAGCTTACTTGGACAAAAATAGAGGAAGGAAGGCGGTGCAAAAGAATTTGGATTACTGCTTGCCAAATATCAAAACTCGCAACTATAACCCATCCAGTCATTTCCAACGTAAACCTCCAAACAGCCACAACCACTCCTTGACTACCATTCAATCCCACCCAGAGACCTATTTCTTAAGACCGCAGTTGCTGATAGCAACCTGAGTAGCTGTCGCATCAACCCTTCCCAGCTGAACAGCTTGGTTGTTGGTCAACGCATTCATAGCCGCTGGTGAGATATTGAAGCCCGCGGCAACATGATCGATCGCCAGAATATTAATACTCTTCCCCTTGTATGTCAATTTCCAACAGGTTCCACAGTTTTTACTGTTCCATCCTGCAATTGCTTGTGCACCGCCGATGTAGGGGAACTTGGGAATCTGGCCTTGCTTCGTCCACCCGTATCGGGGGATGAGACCGTTGGTACCGTCGGAGCAGGCGACAGCTGTCATAGCACGGTTGGCATCTCCGTAACCTGGGTCGTAGCTTACTAAAACAATTGTTAGTCTATGAATATTTTGTGTAGGTAGTGGTTGAGGTGGTATTTGGGAGGGGGCTTACCGGTTATGGCTGACACCGAGGTCAGAACGCCTGCGAGACAGAAGAGGTTTGTCAGCTGCATGTTGATTGTATTGAACTGTTGAATTGAATTGTTGCACGAGATAAAAGCTTCGGACTACCGCTCACTATTTATCCTTTTCCCCATCCATCCCTCACCTCATCCAAGCCGCTCGATCCGAGAATAACCTCGTGTTGTCAGAACACCAACACCATCACCATCACCCCGCAATGAAGCTGCAACGCCTCGTGTTACCCAGACGCTCTAGGTCTAGCCATCTCACATGTGGGGTATTTTGCGGTTCGGACCGCTTCAAGTTTGGCACTATCAGATCAGCTGCGCTTGAATCGTTCGTAAATGAGTTTGCTAGTATGGTTCGTGTCTATTTGATTGGTTTGCGGCTGGGATTGAGTTCGTATTGTGATGTTCTCGAACTTCTCGTATTCTACGGCACGGCAGCTGGTCATCAGATGGTTTTGGAGAATTAGTACGAGTGAGGTGGCATTGGAATGAGGGGAATCGTATAGATCTGCCGGGGTTCTTGATGTGACGTCAGAAACGTCCAGAAACGTAAAAAAAGAAAGGAATTATACGGAATAGCACGATTTACCATGTGATGTAAGTGCCGGTAAGTGGAATTAGCGTTATGTGTAAGTTGAGACGATGGTGAGAGCTAGACGAGGTGGCTGTCATGCTGGACCACAGTCTAGATCTGGGGGCTGACACCTCCAATCAAACTTCCGCTGATTTCCGGAACAAAGTCTCACAGCTCCTCGAGATGAAGCTATTAAAATAGATCTGTATGCAACACGTGCAATTGGGACTGGTTTAAAAGACCGAAAACTCGATTATACGACGAAAGATTCCACTTTGTCGATCATGCACTTCTACTTCTATCACGTTCTCACCGCCAAGCACCAAGACCTCGTATATGTACCTAGCCCTCGATAGCATCGATAAGTGTCATCTTAGGATGAACATATGTCCCATCAATCATCTCTTCCTCCGCGCCATACCAACGCACTGAAGCGGTCCAATCAGCAAGTGGTCACAATGAGGAACAAAGACTGGGTGACTTACTAGTTACTGATATATTTCCACCACCGGAGTTGAGCGGCAGCCAACTGTCATATTGTCAGTAAGATATTCCTTCTCGAGTCATGGATTACCTACTTGTTGGTCCAGTTGGATGGTGGCTTGATGTTCTGATCTTGAAGCAAAACGTGGAACACTCCTTCACCCCCAGTTTCAACAGGACTGCCATCAGGGAATGTCAAGTTACTCCTATCTCCAACCATGTATTTGTCCAGGTCATTGCGAATCAAGTCTTGATCAGGTCCATACGCGGTAAGACTCCAGAACCCACCGTCTTTGATCTTTGGTGGCGCGGTAAAAGTCCAGAGAACGGATTGACCTTCTTCAACAGAAATGCTGGCGTCAAAATATCCATATGCTGGGTATGCGCACTCAGATTGCTTCAACGCGAGATAGCCCGTTAGGCCAATTTGATATCGCATCTCATAGTTGGAGTCGAAACTGCCGATGTATTCTTCTGAAATGAGAGTCCAGCCATTGCCAACATCTTTGCTAACCTCTGGTCTTTCTGAAAAAGCCAGGGCTGTCTTGTTCGCCGTTCCGACCGCCTGTGTCAAGTCTGTACCAGCCGGCTGGTGGAACTTCCCGTTCTTGAAGCCTGCCTTCTTGAGGTCGTTGGCAACGCTCTTGCGATCAGAGACGATATAAGGCGGGAGGTAGGGAGTGAGAGCTGCAGCGGTGTTCATGACGGCCTGATACTGGGATTGGTTTTCGTCTGTGTACTCGGGCTCAGTGAACATGGTGAGGTTGAGTGCTGGAGCAACGGGTTTTCCAGATCGTCGAACTGGACGTACGCGGAAGCCCTTTTGGAGTTCGGCGACGATGGCGACGTCTTCATCTGTGCGGTCGGTCACGATTCTTGCGTTTACAAGCCCGTATGCCATGGGAAAGTTGACGACACCGACGTAGCCTTCTGGCACATCATCGGTTTGAAGACCGTAGCTCTTGGAGTTATACTTGACTAGGTAGTCACCGGGCTTGCTCGCACCAAGGTTACCAAGATTGATCAAATTGTCGCCATAACTGTAAATGGTTAGCTGTCGGCTTGACTCACTATCGGTTGGCTCACGGTGTGCAAAAGGGAAAGACCCAGTATCGGCCCTCAGGCACCTCTGGTACAGTCACCTTGAGATCATTAGACGACAGATCCATGAACAGGATTGAGTACATGGTATCCGCGTTAGGTCGGACAACACCAACAGCTCCAGGCTCGTTCGGCTTGGAGGAGGGGATGTTGATGTTAGGCCTTAGTGGAAGGCCCTTGGCGAGCAACGGTCTGGCGATATCTCCAAAAGCGTACAGAGGGAAGCCATACTATTACATGTTAGCTAATGACAAAGTATCTGTGCATTCATGCTCACCATGTAGGCGAAGGAAAGTGCTTCTTGGGCGCCATCATCGGGGTATGGTGTTGGTGATGTCGACGAGACACCGAGGAGGGTGCAAATCACTGCAATTGGTGAGACTTTCATCGTGAAACAGTAACCGCGAAAGATTGATGGTGATGAGTGAAGTTGTCAATGCGAAAATGCGAGCAATGACCATTCTTATAGAGATTTGGCCAATTGATCAACAGGCATATCTTGCTTGAATCGTCACCACAGCCAAGCCTCTCGTATAGCTATAATTTTAAACCCGACAAATAAGCATTTGAATAGACATTACTGCCTCGTCGCAAACCTGGGATTGGGGTGAAGGATCCGACGATCTTGTCAAAAGTGGATGTTTTTGCTGACAGGTCAGCCTTATCGCGTCGTCTAGATAGCGATACGATAAGCAATGCCGCAAACATGGCGATCTTGACCCGATTGACAGAAGAGAGTAAGATCTAAACTGTAGCGGGAATTCGATTCAATGTGGTATTCATGCAATTCAGGTACTTTTTGCTTATTCTGACGTCGAGTAACCAGTTTGCGCCCGTGCTATACGACTTGCGCATGTGTATGATGGTGATGCTACAAAATGGAGGCGAGAAGAATTGACCTCTGAGACTTAGGCGACCAAAACGAATAGCCTAACAGCGGGTCTAAACTATAATAAAGTGCCTTAGCTAATTTATCTCTTAGGATAAGTTGAGGAGATAGCCGAAAGACATATCATCAGATAGACCCCTGTCCCCAGAAGACACCTCTGCCGTTTGTACCGACATACACCAGCCCAGCCTCATTCCCACTTCCAGCCAACTTCGTTGATTCAATAGATCCAAAGCCCTTAGACCCCTGAATATCCTTCCACGTCTTACCCAAGTCAGAGCTACCGTACAGCCTTCGTCCAGCAGATCCGGCACCGAAAGCGTATAAGTTCCATTTACTTCCTGAACCCTTACCAAGAGCAATTTGCTGTGTGTTGGTCAGAGAAGATCCGACCTTGGTGAATGTCTCAGCGAAGTCGGTGCTACGGAAGATACCGGCGTCGGTTGAGACGTAAACCTCGCCTGCTTTTGTAGGATGAGCGGCGATGTCGCGGATGGACTTGGCTGAGTCGAGGGATCCGGCCTTGGAGAACGTTGACGCGGTATTGTTGGACACGTAGAATGTGGAACCAGATGCGCCGTAGAAGACTTCGTTTTCACGCTTGTCACTAGCGATGAGCGATCCAGAAGGCAGGCTAGATACGGAAGAGAAAGACTCCTCTTTCTTGGAGAGCAAAACGCCCTTCGTCTCGGTCGACCAGAGAACAACATCTCCATCAGCAGAGATGGCGATATGGCCTCCATACTGACCAGCGCCGGCGCCACCGTGCGCCTTCCAGGACTTTCCTCCATCGGTGGACAGGGCAGCCATGGGTGCTTCACCATCAGTGTTGCCAGCTCTAACAACGTTGCCAACCTTGTTGCCAGCATAGTCAACACTGACAGAGGTTGTGAACTTGGGGTTGTCCCAAGCAGATTGAGGCGACTTGTTCAGTGCGGCCTTGTTCGCAAATGTGAATCCACTGTCGTCGCCCACGGCAGCAAGAAGGTCGCTGCCTCCAGGTGCAGACTTGACATCGAGCACAGCAAACTCCTCGATACCATCGGCCAAAGACTCGATGGTGACTTTGTGCTCAGTGTCCCACTTGGTCAAATCATGGCCACCGTAGACTGTAAGACCGGTAGCGTATAGCCAGTGATTGCTGTCGAACGGATTGATGGCCAAAGCTTCAACCATCCAGCCCAGGCGCTTGGTGTCTTGTGATACAAAGTTCTTGTAGATCCAAGGGGCTTTGGGTGTGGAAATGCTGTAGTGGTAGTCAAGAGTGCCCTGAGCGTTGTAGTTCCACAGTGTAGACCACGTTTTGCCTGAGTCGGTAGATCTCCAGAATTGAACGTCAGGGTACCATGAGTTCAAGGCGGCGACAACCAGAGTTCCGGGCTTCTTTTGATCAAGTGCGAGGCCGCCGAAGCCATGATAAATGTCTCCGGGCGGTGTGATATCCTTCCACGTATTGGCAGCCAGATCGTACCGTTGGACGGAACCCTTAGTGCCGTCAAAAGGTCCAGCACCATCGCTGTAAGAGAGATACAAAGCCTTCTCCTTGACTGAGATCCGACCCTTGTGGGGCATAAACTCCTTAGGTTGGCCTTCAACAGGCTTCCAGGTCTTACCAGCATCGTTGGTAACATACAGAGAAGCAGTCTTCTTGTCAGCCACACCGACGAAGATTCTCGATGTAGCACCGTTGACAAGGGAAGAGGTGGAGTCGAAAGTGACGAAAGTTAGACCATGAATATCGTTGTTATAACCGGACGAGTCGCTAGGATCAGGAATCCAAGTTCCAACATTTGTGAAGGAAGAGACCTTAGAAAAGCTCTTACCACCGTCGGTACTCTTCCAAAGACCATTACCACTTCGCGCACCGAAGTAAATGATCTTAGAGTTCTTAGGGTCAACGGCAAGACGTTCACCCGTGCCGCGACCGGGCATATTGCCGCCGACCTTGAAGGGGAGGGTGGTGAAGGACCATGTGTTGCCTTTGTCATTGCTGATACCGATTGCTCCATTGTTGGGGTCCCTGTGGCTTTGTTAGGTGTGCGTTTAGTAGGACGAATGGCCTGCTTACCAACTATTTGTGTACAAGCCTGCGGCAGTGTATATCTTGTTAGGGTCGTTAGGATCCATGGCCATGGCATCAATGCCCCATCGGCTCCTTTAAGATATGAGTCGCTGATCAATATGTAGAAGAGGTTGAATGAGATCATACCATGTTGCATCGACTCCCGTGTCATCTGTGAGAGGCGTCCAAGAATCATCGGGATTGAGACGATACAAGCCACCGATGTCTGTACGAAGGTAGGCAACTCCCTTGGCATTAGGATGGAACTCAATGCCAGGAGAGAAACCGCCGCCGCCGCCCATCTTGACATTCTGCCATTTCAGAGCGGCTTGGACGGCTGTTGCCGAAGCGAAAAGAAGAGAGAGTAACTTCATGATGAACGAATGACCATGCACCAAGAGATGTCCTATATTTCACCGTACTATTACTGCCTTCTTATACAATTTTTTCCTGCTGTATACTAGTATTGTCGGTTTTGTGATCAGAGGTCATCTGGACCTTCGGATATTAATGCTCCGTGCCGAAACAGGAACATATGCAGGGGTATCAGCTTTTTGCGATGCTCAGAACTGAAGGTTTACGGAGCTCGGCAGCCTTGCAGCAGTTTTAGGTAACGGGCATGTTATGTCTATTTTTCCACCTACCAATTGGACCTAGTATCTCCTGATTGGGTGGGCGGCGGTTATTCGAGATGACGCCAAATTCGGGCTGGCGGACCGTGATATATCGCGCGACTATTTAGCGATGCCGCGCCGGCAGTGCTTTTCAGGCTGAATGGATTCATCTTGGAGCGCTTTCAATAGAAGCCGAGCTTCGTAAAGTTCTTTGAGAAGAGTGCAGTAAAATAAAATCATTTGAGTCACCCTTGCACTTAAATACGATTGTCTGTACTGACTGCCTCTAACCGCTTCAACTTTAGTATATCTCACGAATGGAACCTTCTATTGGGCGTAGGATATATAGTACACATCTTGATCTTCTAAAAGAGTATCTATTTTGATACCTATAGTGTAAGTTTCGTACTTGTTTAACATAGAACGAATTTACACTTTCGTTGAAGCATTATAATTCTGATGTCTGCGCAAAACCTTCTTTTTCTGTTTTACCTTTTCTCTTTCAAATTGCCACGGTTCCACCAAGCTATAAAACCTCCTTCTTGCTAGTTTTCTTCCGGTCTGGTTGTCTTCTTTCCTGTAACATTAACAACATCACGCAAACCACTCATCTTTTAGACAACTACCAAACACAATGGCGATCTTTCATGTCCTTATCACTTTCTTCAGAGATGCTTTCGAAGAAGGGGTTATGATGTCTTTCGCTGGAGGAGATACAACCCCTGATGAAAACGCCTTGGAACTCGAAGAGGCCCCTCCTAACGTTTACACGTTCTCGTTTAGTCTGTCATAACTTCGTCCCCACAGGAAAGCATGGTTAGATATCTGGGCACATGTCAGTAGATATTTACATCTGCTTTAGCGCTCGGTTTCACTGCAACTGTCGAAGTTGACGCTCTCTACATCACAGCCTTCAACGTCACGCGAATCTACAGCTATCATGAGCCAGGCTTTCCAATGCATAAGCGCTTCTTCGA
This sequence comes from Fusarium clavum, assembly GCA_004367155.1. Classification (NCBI taxonomy): domain Eukaryota; kingdom Fungi; phylum Ascomycota; class Sordariomycetes; order Hypocreales; family Nectriaceae; genus Fusarium; species Fusarium clavum. The sequence goes on from QGEC01000009.1 coordinate 170,950, forward strand.
CCCCTTATCATTTAACCTTTGACGAAATGCAATATGTCAACCTCTATTCGACTGGTGTTTTTCTACCTGTCTACCGCTCCTCACCGCCGAGGCAGTCCTCCTCAAGTATACCAATCCCAGAACCCAACCCCATTCGGTCCATCTTTCCAGACGCCAACAAACATTCCGCCCTTTCTCGCCATGGCACCTTCGGACCTTGGGGAGCCACACCTCGCGCAATGAAAATTATCTCGGTGGTTTTCTTGCAAGCATCGTGATCGAGGGCCATTAGGTGTCTCTCGTCGGCACACCCAGGTTTCGTAGTTGTCTTCGGACATGATGGAGAAGCCTGTTTTTCTTTTTTGTGTTTTTTGTGTTTTGGGGTAATGCTTTTGCTGTTGACTGTTGTATGAGTGTCCTGGTTACATCCTGACTCCGTCATGCTTGGTGTTCATATACGCATAGGACGACCTCACGCTGTAGTGACGAGCAGTAAGCCTCAACTCTGAGCAAGCTACTTGGACATAATGTCAGAGCCATTGATGGCAAATATTCACTGGGTTTGGCATTTGACTGCGAATATGTGCTTGTAGCGGCATGCGATTCAATGCTTTTGTTCTTTGCGACAATATCAACCCAAGCGTCAGGGTGTCAAGGGATCCACCAAGAAACAGACATGGAGTTGTGAACCAGCGACCCAGCAAAGAAGGCAAGATATTCACATCTACTAAGCCCACATTGAGCAAGCCGAGCCATAGGCATCACCAACTACCAACATAGCCTTCGAGTTCCACTGAGCATCACTACCCATCGCCGGTAAGTTATTCCGGCCCAGTGCCAAAGCAAAAGCACAGGCAGTTCTGTATGGCCCAATTGGCAATATTACTCTATAGGAGAAAGGCAATAACAGGAATCCCAAAGTAGGGAATGCAATCTAGGGTGGTCAACGAGGTGCTGGCCAAGCGGGGACGAACAACACCAAGACGAAAAGTACCATATGGGTATTACAAAAGTGCTGGCACGGACATAAGAGACGAAATAGGTTGATGACCTTTAGCCGAGTTAGACCAGTACTTAGGGTTATTTTATTTTAGCATAATTACGATTAGTACTCTCTGCTCCAAATAATTGGCTAAAGCGTGGGAAAGGAAATCGCAATGACCCAGCACGTACACGAGACAATGCGATCCACAATGGCCATTTCTCGAACATTAACCCAAGAAAAAGTCTCGTTATTAAGTCTCCGGTCCAATCCTGCATTGTCCAATCGAATCATCAAATGCAAACACATTGACGCGTCCACAAAACTATTGACGATAGTGCGACCTCTCACATCACATTTACGTTCAATAGTTCCACACGCTTGCTGAGCTGAACCCCAGCTCCGATCATCACTCAATGACCCCTCCATTCACAGAACTAGAACCAAGACAACCTTCCCCGCTCGGCCTGAGACAGAGTTTACGGTCAAGAAAGCAGCTGAAATTCTGGCCTGTAAATCAATTCTCAATCGCGATGATCTGTGGAGATTCTACTGCTGTCAATGACGATCTTATGATGGACAGGATTGGCATTATAGCTCCAGCTGCAGCTTTACGACTTAGTCTTATGGCCTCACCCGGTCGAGGCCCGACCCGCGATCAAAACGGCCCCTCCAATAGTGCGCGGCATTTGAAGCAATCCACATTACGAAGTGTCATAGCGACTCCCCATCTTTTCCTCTTTAGGCGACTGAGGCTGGGCTGAAATTCTTAGTCTGGTGTGATCATCCAAGACATTCCCCATTAGCATGCGTCTTATCTTTGGTGGCTTGAAGACATCGTCTTAGCTAGCTTCAATTTCTGCGGGGTATCAAAGACATCACAGACGAGACGAAATAGTCAGGCCACTTCATACAAGTGCTTAGTCGATATTATTCTTGTAAGCTAAGCTGTAGGTCTCAAACTTAGACCGGAGAAGCTGCGGGATCACGTCAAGATAGCTCCCTTCGGGCGCACGGGCTAGATGAGGTCTCTCAAAGGTATGCTGAACCGGGGACGCGGCTGATATCCTAGACAAGCTTTGGCGAATTAGATTGCTTGCAAATAAGCACTGTCTTGATGTGATCTGTAAGAGAAGAAGAGTGATAAAGAGCTCGAGTCCCAATGCAATGTAAGGTGATGCTGCAAGTATCGAGCTCTTCTCTGATTGCTTGAGAGAAGCTTTTGTGTAATATTATACCTTGTACCATCACTTATGGAGACATAAGAGACTTGATCATCCTATCTTATCTCTTATCTGGGACTTGTCATCATGTCTCAACAGTCCCTCCTCAATGGCCACACCAACGGCTACGCCAATGGTCACGCCAATGGTCACGCCAATGGCCGTACAGCAGAGGCTTCTGATTGGGAAGCCAAGATCCAGAAGCTCAATGGAGAATTGAGAGACGCCAAATATCTTGCTGGCTTCCATGGCGATGCCCTCATCGGAGTAAGTTGTCTTCGTGGTGAAGTCTCGCCTATACTGACCCGCGATAGGACAAGTTTAGACCTGGTGTTGGATGGTTTGCCGATCTGAGAAAGATCCTCACCTTCCAGCATCTTCCTGCCATCAAGAATGTTTTGATCCACTATATCAAGACAAAGACTCTGGACGTAAGTTGCCATTACCACTGCGTGTTTCAATACTAACGGTATCAAGAAAACGAATTTGGCAGAACTAGTTGGATCCATCTCCAACGACAGTCTTCTACGTGCCAAGTTTATTGAGACAGAAGTCAAGGCCAAGTACGAGCGCATGCTTCATCCACCAATTACCTACCTTGGCGATGCCTTCAAGTACCGTACCGCCGATGGCAAGTTCAACAGTGCCATGCACCCTCAGCTTGGTCAGGCTGGTGCACCCTACGCTAAGACAGTGCCTAGCAAGACCCACCCATTGGGAGCTCTGCCTGATCCAGCGGATCTCTTCGATCGCCTCATGGCTCGTGAAGATCCAGGACCAGATGGCAAAGGTCGGCCCAGCACTTCGGGCCTGTCAAGTATGCTGATTTATCATGCTACTATTATCATTCATGACATTTTCAGGACGAATGATGCTGACAAGAACATCTCGGACTCGTCATCCTATCTTGACCTTTCACCTCTGTATGGCTTCACTGAGGAGATGCAACGCAAGATTCGAGATGACAAGTACAAGCTTGGTCTTCTCAAGCCTGATACTTTTGCGGAAGATAGATTACTACGTCAGCCGCCTGGTGTTTGTATTTATCTCGTTATGTACAATAGGTATGATGCACGGTCAGCTTCAATGTCGAGATGCTAGCTAACGATTAAAAACAGGTACCACAATTACGTCGCGACTCAACTCCGACGAATTAACGAGAACGGCCGTTTCTCTGTGCCGACCAAGTACCAATTGGCACCACTTGCCTCCGCTGCTAAGGAATTTGTAAAGAACCCCGACGAAACAGTCCAGGAGGCGCTCTGGAAGCAACACAACACATGGAAGCACCGTCGCTCAGCCGGTATTGACGATGATGACGACAGTGATGAGGACTATGAGGATGTCTGCGACTTCCTCCGCCAACGAATTCTCACTGCAATTGAAGAGGGTCTGAACAAGCAGGGTGAGCTGCAGAGGGAGCTCTGCCGTTCCGTCACTGGCAAGGAACACGAGGTTGAGGCTGATAAGAGACTGAAGAACATCAACCCCGAAGGTGTTCTTCAAGAGTTTCTCAAGGCTCATGAGGCTGCATGGGATAAGCTTGATGAGGACTTGTTCCAGACCGCGCGATTGTGAGTCTCACCACCATGCCCAACCCCGACCCCAGCCCGACTATGACTACGTGCTAACATATCGCAGGATCACTTGTGGAATGTACATCCAGATCTCTATTCACGATTATCTTCGAGCTCTGATGGGCTTCCATAATTTCGACACCAACTTCACGCTCGGTACGTGTTGACGTCAAGCGACTCAAGCCTTCCGCAACCTTATGCTCCATCGAACTAACACCTTCCTAGATCCCCGAGTCGACATGAAGAACCACAAGAACGTTTCACGAGGCTTAGGTAACCAAGTTACCGTAGAGTTCAACCTCCTCTACCGCTTCCATTGTGCCATCTCGATGAAGGATGAGAGCTACGCTGAAGCTTTCATGTCTGAGTTATTCGAGAAGGACGAGGGTTGGGATCCCAAGTCCATGGGTCTGCCTCAATTCATGCAGGAAATGGGCAAGACCAAGGCTAAGGAAAGGATGAAGGAGCCTCTCGAGCCGTGGCAGCAGGAGTTTGGTCTCCGCAAGGAGGGGCACTCTCGCTTCAAGCCTTTCAAGAGAAATGAGTATACCGGTCTGTTTAATGATGAGGACATGGTCAATGAGTTGACCAGCGCTATGGACGACCCTATCGGTAAGAGCCCCACATGACTTTATCGCAATGAAGCTAATTTCGTTCCAGCCAACTTCGGTCCCCTCAACGTCCCACGCTGCCTCAAAGCCGTCGAGATCCTCGGCATCATGCAGGCTCGTAAATGGGAGATCGGAACGCTTAATGATTTCCGAGATTTCTTTGGCATGAAGCGTCACGCTTCGTTCGAATCCATCACTCCCAATGAGCAGGTTCAGAACGCTCTGCGCGACTTGTACGAGAACGTCGACAAGGTTGAGCTTTACCCCGGTATCTTCTGTGAGACAAACCAGGCCAACCGACAATTGAACGCGGACCCTGGTCCATCGGACTTGGATTCTGCGTTGTGGGCGGCCATCTTCTCTGACGCGATTACTCTTGTTCGCTCCGATCGCTTCTACACTGTTGTGAGTACTACCTCTTATTAGCTGACTGCGATCACATGACTAATACTCTGCTAGGACTGGAACACCAACTCTTTGACCAACTGGGGTATGGCGGAAGTCACTCCAGACAACGACGTCTGCAAGAGCTCTATGTTCCATCGCCTGATCCAACGAGCCTTCCCCGAGTGGTACCCCTACGACTCAATCCGCTTCTTCCACCCCTTCTACACAGCCGAGAAGAACGCCGAGCTTGCCAAGGCACAGGGCTACGACAAGGAGTTCTGCATCAAGACCACTCCCTTGAGGAAGGCCAAGAAGAACTCTCGCGGAGAGACGACCAAGTTTGACTTTGAAGTGACTTCTTCTAACCCTCAAAAGCCAAGCAAGACGGTGTACTTGACTCACAGCAGTGACATCAAGCGTATTCTGGAGGATACTTCTGATATTCTTGTTCATCCCGCACGAACTAGAATCTCCGATCTTCCGCCGGTAATACATGATGTTCTGAAGCCGGGCCAGAACAACGACCCGAAGAAGAATGGCGTGTCGCAAACTGCTGCTGCGAAGCACTCCACTGTTGACCATGAACACATCCAGTCGTACTTGGTTAACATCGCTCGTGACATCATCAAGCGCGAAGTTGTCACTACTGATAAGAAGAAGGGCATTTACCAGCTCGACATCGTTCGAGAGTAAGTTTTCATTCTCGCTCGCTCATACATATCTAACACGAAATAGCTACGCCATCCCTATCGTCACCCGCTTTGTCGCCGACTTCCTTGGCTTCGGTCATCTCCTCCGTAGCGACACCAACTCGCACGCTCCGTACTCCGAGAACGAAGTCTATCAGCACATCAACAACTGCCAAGTCTTCCTCTCCTACAACACCGACGAGACCAAGCTTCTCAAGCGTCGCAAGGCGTTCCGAGACTCGATGACCTTCCTTCTCGGGTTAGCTGAGGAAGGTAACATCCGCGAGGCTGGCAAGTGGCGTACTACACGATGGATTCAGGGCTTCTTTGGAACCGTTGCCTCCCTTGGTCAAGACAAGCCTAACTTCATGACGGCTTTGGGTTACCGGGTTGCTGGTGAGGTACTCCAGCGGGAGAAGAACACGAGCAAGGCGGCTACCATCCTTCTTTTGACTGGCTTGGATAGTGCTTATAACGTGGTCCTCGCGGTAAGTCCACTTTTATGACTCACTTTAGGGAATCTGGACTAATCATTATACAGTTTACCTCGGTCATGGAGTCCTTCTTCAGGGAGCTTTACGCGCAGCATCCAAGTAAGCCCTGGGGTAAGGAGATCAGGAACGCCTGGCTCGAGATCCAGAAGCTTGCCTTCAACGATGACGCCGAGTCCAACGAGCGCATCCAGGCTCTTGTACTCAAGGTGCAGAGATGGAGTGTTAAGTTGCCCATCGTTCGCAAGGCCTCTCAGGAAACGACGATCCAGGCTACCAACGATAATAACAAGCCTGAGCAAATCAAGCTTGCCAAGGGGACAGTAGTTGTGTGCGACATCGTAAGTTGAGGTCTAAACATCTTCCTGCGAGCATTTACTAACATTACTACAGAGAATGGCGGAGGAGAATAATAATTCCACGAATGCTGATGAACGTAAGGAGCTCAATTACTGTTCCAGCTTCGCCGAGGCCTTCAGCGAGTACCACCCCAAGCATGTTGCCGCGACTGGCCTCGTCACCATGGTCAAGGTTCTGGCTCAACTCAAGAACCTTAGACGTGGCCATGATACGCAGGGTGTCTCTAAGAAGATCAACATTGATTCATCCAGCGTTGGTTACGCCAACTACATGGCCCCCATGCGCCTCACGGAGATCGAGTTGAAATTGGAGCAGGCTAAGAAGGACAACAAATTGACAGAGCAACAACGCGAGGCAATCTATCCCTCTGGGATCAGAAAGCCTGCTACTGCTACTTATCTTACCACGGAGTGGGATGAGATGGTGCCTTTCCCTACCAGTAAGTTCAATCATGCACCACTAATTATGTTCCAATACTAATTATCTACAGCATGGAAGCTACGCTTCGATGGCTATGGTCTCTCAGACTACAGCGAGAACAACTACGAGGCGCTTAAGGTGTTTAGGATCCCAGATGACATTCAGCCTTTCTACCAGCCAAATGGACCTAGCCGCATCGGAGGATCTTTCGCTACTCCTGTTTGTGTCTGCCATAACTCATGGAAGAATAAGGGCAAGGCTCACGAGGGTCATGAAGAGACTGAGGCTGGCGCTCATGAGGTTCTTTCTGCTTGTGGACATGCTCATGCCCCAATGCCGGCTACTTCTGGATGCAAGATTGGTTAAACCTGTTGGCCATAGTAATTTGATGTACTAAATATTGAGAGCATGAGAAGATTGGCTAAACGTAATGTAACATTTATTCTGAAATGGCTTGAATTGATCAAATTTCTCTTCTCTTACGTTCGGAAGACATTTCGTTTACTTTGCTGGCCTAAGAATGGCACATTCTGATTGAAGTGACTATTTACATTATCAGAAGAACGTATATACAGGTACTCGACATGGATCCTATCTCTTCACGATACGCCAACCTCGCCACTCGATACCTTCACCACTATCTTCTCGAGGAACCTCCCACCTTTCCAATACTTAATACCGGGAATATCCTTAAGCGCAAGCGGTTCTGAACTGGGCGTTCCATGGGCTGACATTGGAGAATTTGCCTCCCGCATTGCATGGCTTGTCTGCGAAGAGAGCCCGCGCATTCTCACAAGTGGCCGTGCATCCTGCTGGGGTGTTTTCCTGATCGGTCAGTCATGTTTTCTCCATGGGCGAGATCAAGGAATTACATCAACGCAGCAGTGAGAACCGTCGGCATAGAGACACTGGCAGAAGGCTGCAGCTTGTACGCCCATGGCGACACTGAGAAGGAAGGCGACGGTGGTGAGAAGGCGGACCATGTTGACTGAGGATAAAGAATGATAAGTAATAGTATAAGTTCAGTGACTGATATCTTATTAGAGTGAGAAGGTTGTTTACTGATGACAGTGATAGTAGCTGGTTGTATGCCTGGACTGACTGTTCTTATAATTCCGATACACCGCCAACAACTTGCCCAAGGCTCCATCGGGCTAACAATTCGCGATGATAACAAACGGGTTCTTCCGACTTAGAATAATACCACTGGAAATGAATGCTGCCTCACTTGAGTCGTGATATGTGGGGTGCAGGGACAGGGTCTAGCTATACGCTACGGCAATGACCAACGACAAAAGCACGAGCCCGTCAAGTCGGCAAATTCGGCAATGCGTATCAGGGACCCGAAGTTTAAAGTTTTGACTACAATATCTGCCGATAAATTGGTTGCAACGGTGCGTTGTTACCCACGTGGAATGCGAAAATTGGACAAAAGCAGCACAGGTAGTCCCTACTTCTCAACAACATAATCGGAGAGGATCATCTGAAGCATGATCATTCCTACAAGCGTCCAAAGTCTTTCAATTGGAACAAAACTTACTCTGAAACTGTAGTCAGTCCATAAGGCTGACCTACTAATGGCACGACTTGAAGATCGAGTAGGGATCACCCTAGTGATGAAGGCCATAGCTCTCCAAGTGACAGCCCTACTATATCTCTCAATTTCCCGGGCATTTTGTAATATCCCAATATAGACAATGTAACGACACCGATAAGACCATTGAGAACCCTGAGAACTGTCAGGTGCCAAGCTAAAAAAAAGCGGTAAATGAGTGTCTACAGAGTTGATTCGTGGAAGAATCCCAATAGTACGGTAACCGCTGATTCTCCACAACGTTGGAGAAGCTCCGTTATCATCATAGTCGTTTGTTATCTAGCTAAGGTGCCGTGTCGTTCCTACATATAAGAACATGAACGACATCCAAACTTAACACCTCAATCCAAACAACTCAACTTCAGCCTTCTCATCTTCTCAATCATACAAGTTACCAAAATGGTTCGCATCACCTCTGCTATCACCTTCCTCCTTACCGCCGCCCTCGGTGTCCAGGCCGCTGCTACTTGCCAGTGCCTCTTCCAAGACGGCTCACACTGCTGTGTCTACTCTGTAAGGATCCCCTTCCAAAGAATTATAGAACCAAGTGCTAATAACATTCTAGGACACCCGAGGCGGCGCAGAGAGCTGTGACAATGTTTGTCGGGGCGCTCGCCGGGTTACGGACAACGTTGCTTGCAATGCCAATGGCAAATGGTCCAGTGTCAGCGCATGGAATGCTCAGTGGCGAACTGGATGCGCCAGGTAAGAAGCCTTGGCTTCAATGATTTACGCAAGAGTGTTACTAGTTGATTGAAGGAGCCGCGATCTGTCGAGGCGGCAGTGTGTAGTAGTGTTATCTGGGATGAGTTGTTCAGAAGTACATAATAATTGATCTTTCTTCAATTCATATTCCCTTGTTCCACATATTTGTCCATTCATTTGAGCACCTGTAAACTACTGTCCCTACTCCCTTGTTTATCGATGAACACCTATGTTTTCCGAGGCAAACACGACTGTTCCACTCCATTCGTTGTTCCTATGATCAACACCTGGATATACATGTTCTTTGTTCTTTCCTTCAATCTCAACGCTCTATTCACAGTGATAACCAAGCCCTATTTCTGTATAAGCACCCCTGTTTCGTGCGACAGTTATGTTTGCAACGAATAGCATACTATGAACAATTGGTCTTCTCTTTATATAAGGTAAGACTCTTCCGTCCGACAGTCGTTTTTCTCATCACATCAATTACCTGATACACCAAATACAACACTACAACAGATCAACTCTTCTTGCTCACAATTTATCAAATCGCCAGCCGACTCTGAAATCTTATCCACGATGTCTTCCACCGCCGAATACCCGCATGGTGAAATCTTTGCCAAGATGTTTTCCCCCGTCCAAAACCCGCAGGACGATGAATCCTCTGACATCAAGAGTATCAGCGAGCATCACTCGGAACAGGAGCAATTGGAATCCGAATCTCACTGTGAGCCTCTCGACGATGAGACTCTCAAGCACATGCGTGAGAAGAAGAGGGAAATGTTGAAGCGTAAAAGAGCCAAGACGTGCAAGCCTGAGTATATCAACAAGAAGAAGAAGGACAGGGCTCAGCGGAAGGAGGATGCCAAGGAGGAAAAGGCCGAGGCGAAGGACATGGAGTTGTTTCGCTTGTACGCTTCGGCTTGCTATGCCGACGGAGTAGCCGACACGATGGATATGGACGTTTAAGAGTAGTAACTGGTCGAGATTATGCGCTGGACGCAACAATGATCTAACTCAACTTCTGAGAAAGGTAAGTCTGGAAAGATATTTATCATCAATAGAAATTCCTCCGCCTGAAGAAATATTTATACATGCATCTCTGAATTTGGCATAAATACTCTCTATTTTGTACTATATACAGTGAAGTGAATGATCATGAACTAAGCCATAACTCGGTATACAGGATACTCATCGCCCACATTAACAGGCAAGATGTTGAACGTAGCATACGAATCGATGTTCTCAGGTTCAAGGACAACGAAAGCATAAGCAGCTGCAGCTTGACGGGTAGAAACCCAAAAGCTACCCGCTGGCATAGTAATCTCCTTGCGCTTAGTCTCAGTAGTCACGGTGTTGAGGACAGTACCCTGGTAAACAGTCTTGCCCAGCTCAATGCTAGTAACGTTGAGAGCCTCGACCTCGCCCTTGAACTCGGTGCGGAGCTGCTCGACCTCTACACCGACGAGACGAAGACGGTCGGCGGCTTCCTTCCATGCTTGGGGGAAGACGTAGGCTTCGGGGCGGGTGCGGGTCATGTTGGCCTTGACGGGGGTGGAGCTCAGGAACTTGACGGGAACCTTGACCAGTTTGCCGGTCTCGACCTCGATCATGTCCCAGGTGCGGTTCTCGGGTGGGTAGATGTCGTTAATGACGATCTCAATATCTTCGTCACCTTCAATGTACTTGCGACGGGCTCCCTCGATAACCTCGTAAACCTTCTCAGCGTTGTCGGCGGCGGTTTGGACGATGGTTTCAATCATGGTGAGTCCTGAGGCGACACGTCGCTGGAAGTGCTGGCTTCCCAGCATGATACCTCGAGTCTCAGTCAGGAAGACCATAGCCTGAGTGAGAGCAAGAGAGACATCACCTGCACGAGCCTGGGTGTCAAGCTGGGTGAACTCCAGAGGCTCTGAAGCGCTACCAACGATGTAAGGGCTCCAGCGCAGGTTACGCTTCTCCATGGCACCAGCGATTCTGGGAGCAAATACGGATTCAGAGTACTCTCGGATATCCTTGTGAATGTTGAGGTTCTTCATAGCATCAAACTGGCCGTCCACAGCTTGGTGCCATTGCTTGTTGTCACCGAAAGTTCGAGTAGCGCTGTACTCGTGGGCGTCAACAGCGATGTGAGGGTGGAAGTCCACAATCAAGGCCTTCACGTCGCGAGTCTGTTGAGCGGCAAATCGGATGTGATCTCTGTTGGGATCGTATCCTGTGCCGAGGAAACGCTGGAAGTAGGCGACGCCATCGGGGTTGTATCGGGGAAGGATCAAAATGTCCATCTTTTCCAGAATTGACGCAGTCCATGTCGCGTTGGCATCGAACTTGCCCAGCAGAGCAAGAAGAGCTTGGTCACCGCCGGGCTCATTTCCGTGGACGCCGCCCTGGAGATACACTCTGAGCTTCTCTGTCGCGGAGGAATTGGCCTTGATCTCAGGCTGAGATGACGTGGAGAGGTAGACGTAAGGCATCGAGCGACCCTCATCGGACTTGAAGTTCGGGTTCTTGTACGTCAACCAATCATTTCGGTTTGCAAGACTATGAAGGAAATAGTCTGATCATGTTAGCAGTGTACAATACAAGGTGCTCTTCAACATACCCAACGTAGCATCGTCAGTTGGACCAGCTGTGCCATTCTCGAACCCAGCAGGAATACTCTTGGGATCAGTGAAGGCAGGGGAATGAAGCTCAATTCCTTCGACCTCGGGGAAGTTCTCGGAAGCCTCCTCACTATCCTTGACGACAGTCACTTGGTTATGAGCATAACGCTGCTGCGCAGCCGCCAGGCCGGCGTACAAAAGCCCAGACGTAAAAACAGCACGGATCGACATGATGCAGAGTATCCTGTCACACTACAATTACATATGAGGGCTTAGACATTTTATAGCTCGGCTAGAGGTACAAAGCCCTTCCAATGTTTCCAACATCTCATCAGACTCGCAAATTGTTACCCCGCCGATCAGCAAGGTAGCTTATCACTCTAAAGTTGGCCGAAGATAAGCTTAAACCGTATAAAGCAGGTAGCAAAGATCAATTGGGTCATTAAGCTCCGGAAGGTTACAATCTGCAAGCGGGGAATGGATTGCCAAGGCTTGAGGATTGGGAATTATTTACCGCTTCTTGTTTTCGAGGTCGGGCCTTGATTTAATCCCGGCCTGGTTCTTTTGTTGTTTTTGTGCTGATAAGATAAGCCCAGCCTCCGCTAAGAGCGCGATGGATTAGCGGGGTTGGGAGAAAAATAGTGTGTGGTTTTAGTGACAGCTTCTGAGCGACATTCTGTAGGGTAATTGACGGACAAATGGGTAATCGCTCGCCATCAGTCCAGAATGTACCAGAAAGGTGAATAAACGATAGAATTGCTTAAGAATGATATGTAACAATTACATTCTTGTCATATACGCTCAGAGAGCCGTAGGCTGTGCAGTGTTCTGGATCTTCTGATGATGTTGCTGGCAGCATAGCAGTTGATTCAGTTCCAAGGCCCCTTGCGTTGCTGTGAGGACAGTCTTCCGTAACCGCAATAACAAGATCTCCAATTATTTAAAAATAACTAGAATGAGTTAATTCAAATTGATCTTCCTGATCCTGGATCCCATACTCCAGGCATTGCGTTGTCGGGTGATCTTCATCAGGAGTTTGCAGCTGTATCAATATATGACAACGGAATGAGAGAACTACGGTCCCATCGCCAGCCAGGTTAACGTCACTATATATGCTCAAAGTTTAGCGCTCAATCCCAGCAAAAGACAACGTGGCCGAGTGGTTAAGGCGATGCCCTGCTATCTCTTCTGAGACATCATAGGCATTGTGTTCGCACGCGTAGGTTCGAATCCTGCCGTTGTCGCTCCTCTTTTTGCTTTTTGCACAACCCCTCTTCCACACACAGTCAGCTTGAACACTCCCTCCCTTTATCACTCTCTCACTCACGCATGCTGTTCCAGCGACGCAATGCTATTGTTCCAGCGTGTCAGCGATATTATCACGTGTTCTGTCTTGGATTTTTCCAGGTGCTTGCAGTGAACACAACAAAGCGCTGCCTGTAAACCCTCCTTGTGCCTTCTTCCCAGCGACAAACTAATTGACCAGCACCCAAGAGGCCAGTTTTCACGCAAGGGCACTGGGCTTGGGGCTCTCAGACCGAAATTGGAGGTCTACGCTCAACAATCATTCGGGCGAATGGTTTAGTGGTATAATACTCCCTTAGCATGGGAGTGGTCCAGGGTTCGATTCCCTGTTCGTCCAATATCGGTGGTTAAATTCCACTATTATCCTCTCTTTTTGCCGAAGTCACAACATCGATTGGGTTACTCTGGTTCTTTTTTTTGGCTCAATCATCGTGATGCAATTCGTAGCGCAGCCTTTCTTTATGACCAAGGAACTGTAGCACCCTTCAAATGCGACTCCCTCGCTAGCTCAATAACCCTCAACACGTCGCGCGATTGCGTAGGCTTAACAATCAGCTCAGCCTTGCCATTGATCGCATCGGCAACATTCTCATAAAGTCCCAGCCATCGACTTGGAAGAGTCGGGTAGCGCCCGACGTACTTCTCCGAAGCTGGATCCCATTCCTGCACCTTACTGTCGAACTCTTGGTATGTGCTTAGAACGCCTTGCATGCTCTCGTATTCGACGCCGAAACCTTCGTCAGTGGGTTTGAGACCTGCGGCAATGTGGTCTTCTGTTATGCAGGTGCTGCGCTGCTGGAACTGGAGCATTGGTCAGCATGAGGCTTTGGACTGATTGGGCAAGGAAAGTACCTTGATGAATGAGCCTTTTGTTCCGCGAACGAGCTGTTTGAGTTGTTGATCCATAGGCGTAACAACTGCTGTCTTGACCGTGACGAGGAGATCCTTCTGTGCGCCGTCGTACTGAAGGATGATCGTGAAAGAGTCCTCAACTTCACTTTCGGCATCGCGCTGGACACGAAAGAAACCTGTGACAGACTTGGGTCGTCCGAAGAGTACAAGGGCTTGGTCTAGACTGTGTGTGCCTGCCGTACTATAAGTAAGCGACTCGGCAAGCCAAAGTAAGTCACGTACCGAGACCGTAGGACATGCCAGAGCCAGGAGTAAACTTCTTTCCCATACTGGACATCCAAGACGGCGACTCGAAGTCGTAGTGTAGTTCGGCCTCCTTGATGTCACCCAGTGCACCCTTCTCGATTAGATGGCTGAGTGTTCTGAAATCGGCGTCCTTTGAGAGTCAGTGTCGTGTACAGCGACAGGGGACCAAGATCAAGCGCGTTACCCATCTTCGATTCTGGAAACAAGTGACGATAAGACCCTTCTCCTCAGCAACCTTGATGACTTTATCTGCTTCCTCAGAAGTCATGGTAAAAGGCTTATCTACGATCACTATCCCGTAATCAGTTTCACTCAACAGCTAGTGAACAAACCGTGCTCTACATACCGTGTTTTCCAGCCTGGAGCGCCTGCTCAGCAAATTTCCCATGCGTATCATGATGCGTAACAACCACAACGAACTGGATCTCAGAGTCGGCGAAGAAGTCGTCGGCTTCACGATAGTGCTTGATGTTAGGATAGTCGACGGTGCAGTGTGATCCTTTCGGCGCAGACGATAAATCTGCCGGGGCTTCAGCGCGTTGTAAGATAGCTACGAGTTGGAAGTCCGGTATCGCGGTGATAAAGGGTAGATGGAAGGTTTTGGCGGAGTTGCCATAGCCGACAACGCCGACTTTGATAGGTGACATGTTTGGTACTAATTACAGGGTGAGCTCAACAGCAGGCCAGCACTGGCAGGAGAACTGTTTTATCAATGGTTTTCTATACGAGTATTGGTTGCAACGAAGTCGTCATGACTCCTGAAATGACAAATCAAACACCCATTTTGCCGTGCCATACACATTCACCCGGATATATCGTCATTCACCACTGTCCCCCGCATCAATTTATCCTGGTGGTGCAAGACCCCACATGTTGGTATTATCATGACATAACCTTGCGGCAGTTTTAAATCTTTCGATGTTAATTTACGACTTTCCAGTTACTGATTGTAGCATTAAATCATATAGGAGAAGTTGGAACTGAGTATTCCGAGGAAGAATTGTATGTTCGTTGACGCTCTCCCCAAGAGCATAAGAGATGAAATAATTTGGTCACTTTATGCCAGCTTAGACCAGTACTTAGGCTACTTTATTATGGTAGCCTAAGTCTTAGAGAAGCCAATGAACAGCTGCACCGAAGTCACCTTTGCTCCACTTTCACTCCGGATCATGCTCTTATTGGTGTTGCACCTTATTCTTGCCCCGCTCTCCGGGCTTCGCTCCAATCCCCTCTGGTCATGCAATAAATAGCCAAGGGTACATCAAAAAGTCACGCAGTTCGATATAAGAGACTATCTTTCATTCATCTCATAGACCACACCCCGAGAAACTCATCGCACATCTCACAGTCATGGCCGACTCTCTTCCTCACGTCCGATGGGGCATCCTAGGCACAGGATGGATCTCAACAATGTTCCTAACCGACCTCCTCAAAACCCGTCCCGACGCAAAGGCAAGCCATACAATCACAGCTCTCGGATCATCATCCCTCAAAAAAGGCAACGCATTTGTTGAAAAGCTTTGGAAGGATGCTTCGGATAAGCCTAAACCTCAGGTCTATGTAGACTACCAAGGCGTATACGACGACCCTAACGTCGACGTCGTCTATGTCGGCACACCACATAGTCTGCACAAGAAGAACTGCCTTGATGCTATTGCGGCGGGGAAGCATGTGCTTTGTGAGAAGCCGTTTACTATCACTGCCAAGGAGACGAGAGAGATTATAGACGCTGCTAAACAGAAAGGTGTTTTCGTTATGGAAGGTAAGTCATTCTCTTGCGTCTCAGAGTCTTGAACTGATATGGAGGCTTTTAGCTGCTTGGGTGAGATTCACCCCCTTCTTCGAAGCCCTGCACGAGGAAATCATGGTCAAGAAGTCCATTGGTGAAGTCCAACGCTTTTCCATCGACTTCGGAAACTACTTCGATCTCTCAACCCTACCTGATGAGCATCGTCTCAAAGACCCCGCCCTCGGTGCAGGTGCTCTTCTCGACATTGGCTTCTACACTCTTACTTTTGCTTCGATCATTCTGGGAGACTGGAAAGTGGGCAAAGAGCACCCCAAGCCTACAAAGATCCTCTCATCTCTCGATATGGCCAACGGTATTGATGAGGCAAATGTCGTCGTGCTCGAATATCCCGCTGCCAAGGGCGTCAAAACGGGAGTCTGTACTTCGGGTTTCCGATACAGAGGTCCAGAGGACTTTGGTCGCATTGAAGGCTCCAATGGTAGTATCGTACTGTTCGGTCCAGCGGTTAGTGTACCTGGTGGCTTTCATGTCACGGAAGGGCAGCGACCTGGCCCTCCTGAGCCAGACAACCGAGAAACCCGAACCTTCAAGGCGGAACGACATGAAGGAACATTGGGCTTCTATTGGGAAGCTGATGCCGTAGCACAGGATATCGCTAATGGTCGAACTGAGAATGCTATTATTCCTCTAGATGAGACGTTGAGGATGATGGAGCTGATGGATGAGATTCGAGCTACAAATGGCTTCAAGTATCCCCAGGACGATAATTAGACACATACTTTAGACAGTCATGATTGAAGACAAATTCCAACGCATTATATTAAACAATATCTAATCATAAAGATTCATAAATCACCCCTGGCGATCTGCTCCAAACCGCCAACGCCTGCTGTTCTCCTTAACGAACCATCTCGTAACAAAAGCACCCTCTTCCGCCCACTCCGCGACTTCACGTCCATACTTTTCATCAACGGCGTGTATAAAAGCTGTGAAGTCCAAACTCTGCACTGAATCATGCTCAGCCGGATCTTTCGTCAAATCTGATAGTCTCCAATCCACGTTTTCGATAACCGGCACAACGAGATGTCGGTTGGGATACCGCGCGTCGCGAACTGTGAGCATCGCACGTCCGGGATTTATAACGGTGAATTGCCAATGGCCCTGCCCGGTGGCATTGTTCATGGCGTTTAGAGGTCGAAGGAGGGATTGGCCTTCGTAGTTGCTGATTAGGTCGGTGGCTGCTTTGCGACTTGTTTCGCTGAGAGAGCCTGTTTCGAGGAGGATGTCGAGGATAGTGGGGAGGATTTGAGTTGAGTGGACAGCTTCGTCAACGTTGAATGGAGGTAATTGCGGGTGCGAAAGGATTAGAGGGACGTGGTCGACGCCGATATTCGGGTTATAGTATGGTGATGCGTAGTCGTTTTCTGGTAGTGATGTACCGTGATCGCCCTGAAAGATGACCAATGTCTCGTTGGCGATACCCTGCTTGTCGAGAACGTTCAGGACCTTGCGGATCCATTTGTCGTCGTAGCCGATTGTGTTGATGTATCGGGACATCATGTCCAGGCCCTTGGCCAGAGGCGTGTATGGCTCGGTCTTGGGCACGTGGAAGCGATGGTGGCTGGTACTCGTAAGATGAGTGAGAAATACACGACTCTTGTCCTTTGCCGCGTCCTCGAAGATATCGGTGATATAGTCCTCCAAAGGATCCTCCTCGAAGGCGAATTCGTTGATGTTGGGCAACGTCACAGGTCCATGCTTCGCAAGGTCGCTACGAAGATATTCGCGTCCAATAGTGTGGTTTTTGGGAAAGCCCATGGCTGCCATCAAGTTCATCTGATTGTCGTAATCGATTGTCGCGGCTTGGAAAAAGTACGAGTTCCACTTGTCCTCCTTCTCCTTGTTTTCTGCAATGTTCATGGCTTCGAAGATCTGCGGTAAACAAGGCTGATACAGGTGGTGGCTGTGTTCGAGGTTAAAATCTGCAACGAGGGGAGAAATTCCGCAAACTGTAGCGGTCAAGCTCTTAAGCGTATATGTTCCGGCTGTGTGGGCGTTGGTGAAGTGAATTCCTCCGCGCTTGGGCTTGTCGGCATGCTCAAAGCCATCCTCATAATCGCCTGTGATGAAATTCGCTGTCGGTGTCAGATTGGCCAGTTTGTCCTGGACTTCTTGCGGCAGCTTCTTGTCGGGAAATGTATCGGCGAATCGATTCCAGATCAGGCCATCCTTCTTGATGGGGAAAACATCGTTTCTGGTGCTTTCGAGGAAAAACATAATAACGTGTCGAACGTTAAGATCCTGCAACTTGCCCCGTAGCGATTCTCGTAGGGGCTCCTCCAGGTTGGAAACCTTCAACGGGTCGGATTTGGCGCTGTATCGTGGTTGGTCGCCGTACCAGTCGCG
The DNA here is from genome assembly GCA_004367155.1 of Fusarium clavum. NCBI lineage: Eukaryota > Fungi > Ascomycota > Sordariomycetes > Hypocreales > Nectriaceae > Fusarium > Fusarium clavum. The sequence continues at coordinate 189,190 of QGEC01000009.1, forward strand.
GAATCCCTCAGGTTGATCGGCTGGCAAGAGAGGAGTACCCTTTGGAAGCCAGTCCAGAGGTGCGGGATTTTGAAGGGCAGTGCGGTCGTCCCAGGTGCGTTGCACACCCTTGCCGAAAACCGAAGGAAGATCATCGAGGAATGGCGAAGTTGAGGCAAAGTCGACAAAAGGCAAAAGTCCACTGGTCCAGGAAAGGAAGATGAGCGAAGGATCCTTGGGTCGTAGTAGTGTGAGGGTGAAAAGAGCCGTCAAAAGAATGGTGACGATGGGATAAGGCAGAAATCGGAGGAATCGCATGCACTTCGAGCGCTTCGATGAGTTGCCGCCGCCGTTGTCATATCCCCTCGATGAACGACGTGTCGCAATCGTAATCTTTTCCTTGTACTCGTCCTCGGAAACCTCATCATCGTTGGATCCACTGTCGCTGCCGTCATTCCACTGCGGCAGGTTCTCTCGTTGCGGCAGCTGATCGTAGCTCCTTCTCCAACTGTCAAAAAGTCCAAGCTTGCGACAGATAAAATTGATAGGCCAGTTGACGATATCACCACCCCAACCAAACAATCCATAACAGGCGCTCTGCAACACACCACTGAGACACAAACAAAGCGTCAAAACTCCCAAAAACGCAGTGAAACCAGACATCATAATCGCTCTAGCTGATGGATCTGCGATAAACCCGATGTTGCGCCAGTGAATTTCTGAACCTGCAACGATGTAAAACGACACCGAGACCAAGCCCAGCGCGACATTGTAGGCTATTAAACAGCTCGCGAGCGCTGTGATGCAGAAGCGTAGTTTGCCGGGAAAGCTGGGGACCCAGTGACTGAGTAGAAGGCGAATGAAAAGAAGGAGAAGAACGTCTTGCGTGAAGAAGGAGAAGAAAAACAGGAGCATGCGCTTTGGGGCGACTGATGATCTATGGTTGTGAAGATGGATGCCTTTTGCGGCGCATACTGCTAATGTGACAAGAGCAAAGGCGAACCGACGGTTGGCGAGGCGGGAGGTGAAGACCGAAGTCATCTTCTTGAAGGAAACCATCTTGAAGCCCTCCCAAAGAGTAACGATATTGATACTTGGAAAGGAGAGAAAGGCGGGAAAGATTGGGTCCCGACAGAAGGGTTGGATGGAAAGGTGGTAGTGCGAGAGCGGGCGTTGCTCGGCCCTAAGCGAATTGGTGATGCTACCTGTTACACTCTTCACGATAGGCACATGATTGGGAGTACTGGGGCCGGATACAAGCACAAAAAAGAAAGAAGAGAAGAAACGGAAACCAGGCGTGCGGGAAAAGTGACCTGGCGCCTCCAACAGTACATAAATATCGCTCATGGTTCAGCTTTCAGTGGTGCCCCAAGGGTCCAACGCCTCCTGTCTACCTACTAACGGCTAACGGACATTATTCTCGACGATCTAGAACCTGACAAGGGGTGTGGGCCCCAATTTTGACGCCCATATCCGTTTTGTTGGTTGTTCTGTTGAGCATGAGCCTATCCTGGTCTTTATGCTTCGAGAACGGCCCCCACGAAAGTGGGAGGATTGGCGGTTTACCCGTTACTGTATCCTGCAGAACATGAACGTCTGATCAACTAGATGGTGAACAAAAACTGTAGGATGCACACGAGCACAGAGTCTAGACACTCCGCTGACTGGACTGCGCCTCTCGAGGATTCTGTCCATTTTCGTTTACCGTACGGATACTCGTGACCTAGGTCCCTTAATAGTGGGTCCATGCAATCTCGAACTGCTTGCCTCATTACGGCTCAACCAACCAAGGTCCATGTCTCTGAGATACCCTGGTAGAGGTATCTAACCTGTTAAAGCTTAAGCGGACTCTCCTGACAAGGTTGCGCGACTTTCAGGTTCTGGACTTTTTGACAGACAGTGAGAAAAAGCTGGGGACCGCCCCTGAAAAATGTGGAAATTCAGGGTTTGTGCTTGGCCCGGGGCTGTTAACCGCCTTGAGTTTAGGCTGGAGTGTCCACTGAACAATTGGCAGAAAGCTTGTTCTTCGTAAACCATACGACAGCGCCTATGAGAGAATAAGGCAATGTATTGCCTGGCTGACGTGAGTTTAATTGCAAGGTTCTACAAAGTACAAATGCGCCCATCCCCCCGCCCGCTTCACGCTTCACTCGGCACATCGCATCGTGTTCAGAGAGGCTGTGCTTTTGCTGGGTTTGTGCATAATCACGGCAAAGTGCATTCGACATTGGACACTGTCCTGTAATGAATTATGGACCGACAACAAAAACCTGGCATCGAGATTAATCCTCTCTGAGGTGAGGTAAATTATCCCACTCACGTACCCACAGCATGTCACCACAAACAGCCCGTTTCAGTTAGTAGTATGGCCGAGAATCCCCAGGACCCTTGTTCGCGTATCCTGGTATTTCCGTTATCGTGGGTGATCTTACCCTGTATTTTCGCGATCGATCCTATGTCGGCGAACTGTCGAAAGAAATGGAAAACGATCATTGTCAATTGCCAATATTGCACAGTAACTCGAGTGGCTTCTTAAACTTTATTAGCGAAATAACGATGTTGCCATGAATGACTCGAATCGCTGCCGGCCGGATCAACACGCTTGCCGCGCTAAGACATTTGCCGTCTTAGCCTGAAGGATCCAAGCCGGTAAGGCTGATCCTTGACCATCACCATCTGTGTTCCAAACCAACACTTGACTTGGCTTGTTTGTTAGAAAATCCAGAGACGCCATATGCACCCCGGATTCACGGGACTAACAATTTTCAATACCTACATGTATCGCTGAAATGGGTTTCATCGAAACAGTACGAAGCGAAAAGGTTTGTATCCACTGGTTGGTGAATGCTATATCGACGGAAACATGCAAGGAGAGGAGTTCGATGAGAATGAGAACATGAACCAGAAGATAGTGAGTTTAGTTGTCCATTACCTATTTGTAGGACAGTGGAATAGCAAAGAAGATCGATGCAGTGATTCACGGAACAATGCCATCTTTTCCAAGAGCCGATTGCCACCAGTAGTCTTTGGTCCAGTGCTTTATCGCTATCAAAAGGATTGGCCCCAGGACATAAGAGATGAGATAATTCAATCACTTTATGCCAGCTGAGAATAGTTCGTGTGATCAGAAGTGTTGTTTTATTAAGTACGCATTGCCGGCATCTTTATCACCAGATGAGTCACTAGCAGACCCCGAGTAGCCAGCTGAGAATGGCAGTCTGGGATGATCTTGTCGTCTAGGACAAGCAAGTCTATAACCGTTTGTTCACAGGTGGTGGTATTGTTCTCACACTAAGCTCCAGGTATACCAGCAAGGCCACAATGGCCACATCGACCTCCTCATGGGACTTTTTCTTCGCGACTACCTCACTCGACACTAGATCCATAGCCAACCATTCTCCTCCATCTCAGGATCCTCCCGCGAGAAAGAAAGGCCAGGAGGATCGAGGAACTTGATGTCCATGGTTCGGTGCATCACGAACTCGGGCTCTGGCGGCACATGTATCCAATGTCCACCCGCACACTCCCGCTCCTTCTCCTCTTCGTGTTTCTATCAAGACGTCAGTAAGACGGTGTGATGTCATGAATAGAAGATATACATACCAGATGGACCTCTGTCTTCAAATGATCCTCTATCTTCTCCAAAAAGTCGTTGTCGAGCCGATCCATGGCCGGAAAGCCACTACAGCCCGCTGCTGGGATAAGGCAACGTCCACCGGCAGCCATCTCCTTGGTGGTCAAAGACCAATCTTTCTCGGAAAATGGCAGATGCGCCACACGGGGACCGAGTAAAGACTTGAGCGCTTCTATGTTGAGGAAGGCTAATTTGGCCTCGGCTTCCTTTGTCATATCATCAACTACTTGAAACATTAGCCAACAGAACTTTTGATGAATTCGATCTGAGTAGACACTCACGGGAGGGAGGAGGGCGAGCGAACATGTTGCCGTCCCAGAAACATGTCTCGACTTCCTTCTGCATCAAGATGGGTAGAGGAGGCGCTGGCGGAGGAGGCGGAGGTGGAAGGTAAGGGGGAGCTTCCCAGGCCTCATCGGGGACAGCCACTGGGAAGGGAGCAGGGAAGACAGAATAGACGGACATGGTGGTAACTGATTAATCGGTGGTGTAGAAGTATGAAAAAGAAGTTTGGAAGATATTTTGAAGATGGTGTGGTGACCTAGTACAGGAGCGTGACGCGTGACGCGTTTGTTCCTCCCTAGGAAAATTAAGGGGAATCTGTTTGCCAGCTGGCCGTCAGTGATTCACTGTATAAGGTGTTCGGAGCCCTTAGGCAACAGCTTAGCGCTGCCAGCCACTGTATCATAAGAGCAGATCCTGCAATGGTGATAAAACAGTATGTCATAACCAATTTGTTTTCTCATTCTAATCTAAGGACTCTATCATCTAGACTGATCCTAGACCGAACGCACTAACTATCCCAACGAGATGCCCTCCACTGGTTCAAGGCTTGCCCATGCTAAAGACTTGTGCAGGGTTGTAGACAAACATCTTCTCCCATTGATCATCTGTAAGCCATTCCCTCAACAATCGCAGCTCTTCATTTGTATCCACTTCGAGAGGTGGTGTTGGCTCAAGCCCTTTGACAGAAGCATTGACGTGAGGCCAGTCGCTTCCCCAGACCAAACCATCAGGTGCAGCCTTCGCAAAGGCCTTGATGATTGGTTCCATGAGGGAAATATCATTAGATCGTCTGTGCAAAGCGCCTACTTTGCTGTAGAATCTACCTGTTTCTAAAAGAGCCAGAAAATCCTTGAACTCAACAGTGTCGTAGTCTTCGGGTGTCGCAGAGCCATTGTGATCCGCGATAATTGTTACACCCTTCAACTTCGGATGACTCAAGATGGATTGCTTCAACTTTGACCACATGGCCAATGGTAGTTGTGCCGAAATTGTCCAGCCGTGTCGCTCGAGAGGACAATACGTAGCAACTTGCACAAACTTCTCCAGGACCCAGTCCAGGTCATCACCAGAGCCACCATATGAGCCATGGATCCTGACAGACCGTACTCCGGCTTTGTGCAGCCTATCCCATTCGACATCTGTCTTGTTCTTCAAGCCTGAATCTTCGGGGTCCCAGAAGACAGTACCAAGAATCTGTTTGCTAGGATATTTCTCACGGCCTTTGGCCAAAGTATCCAAAAGGCCGCTGTAACCATCCTCAATCGTTGCTTGTACGATCATGATATTGTCGGCTGGTGATTGTTTGATCAAATCCTCCAAGGGAGCGGCCTCTGGTGTGTAGGAACGTGAGCTCTTGAAAGGATGGAGTTCTGGGTCAAAGCAGTGTGTATGGGTATTCCATGATGATTGCGGTAACTTAGGTGTAGGCATCTTCTCCTGTGTTGGATATGAGATGGCGACGTTGGCGGCCATCATACCTAAGAGGCTGGTGAACTTCATGGCGCCGGTATTGAAAGCAAGGTTTTACTCCAGGAGTTGAAGATAGAGAAGCAATAAATCTGGGGCATCTAGCAATTTAAAGAAATTTTAGGACTGGGATCGGCAGTCATGATCGTGGGGCTGTCTGGAGTGGTTCGTGCCTGGCCTTCATGCCGATCCGGTGGATGTCCGAAGGTTTCGGAGTTTGTCCGGGGTGGTATCGGACGGTCTCTGGCAATTGTTTATACGGTTCAGTGGGTAACAGAAGGATCGTCCTCTTAAGCTTATTCTATTATAATAGTAAAGAAACAGGTAGAATGTTCTTAGGCTCAGGACGAAATAATGGTTTTAGCTGGGATGACGGACTAGTTTATTTTTATATCATTATGAGAGTCTGGGATGGCAAATGCAGAGCTACGTGGATCTTCTTGAGAAATCACTCTACTCAACTATGAGCTTTACCTAGCATCTCATCTAAAAGACTCTTCGCTTCAGAAGCATCCCAGTCTACTAAAACTCGCTCTTTCATCTCGTCCATCTTTCTTCGAACTAATATCTCCATATTTCGCTTCTCATTTTCCTCCAGTAGATCCACCCTTGTGGCCCAATAACGACCATCGCTAACGTCTGCATGCCGAGGGCCGAAGAACCGTTCGTCCAAGAACTTCCAGAAGATAGTATCGAAAGCCCAGCTCTTTCTCGCTGCATAATTGAGCCAGAAGCGGCCACTCACCCAGCTCTCACGCATGTAAGTAGATAATTTGAACGGTGATGAACCCTCCACTTCAGCGTCCTCCATGGCAAGTAGCCAAGTCTTCAACCGGCCATCATAGACTTCAGCCCAGCTGTCGATTCCGGAAGACCACATTTCAGGTACCTCCAACAATAGCCACCAAGGCGGATCCAAGTTGAACTGTGTAAGAGCAGCATATGTAAACTCCCAATCGATAGCCGCAATGATGTTATCCTCTTCGTTTAAAAGCAGGTTGACTGGTCTGAAATCATCACAGTATAAGCGAAAAGAGTCTGACCCATCCGGTGCCGCGCAGGTGAACTCGGAGAGCTTGGACTGAGCCGACCAACTGTCTTCAAGGAATCCAAAATTTGACAGCCGACCCTGTCTTGCAAGTGCGTAAAACAAGCAGCGAGCCACAAATTTGTTTCGGCAGTCATCCTCTGAGCTGACAAGGTCATTGTGTTGAAAGAGCAGTTGTGCCATGTGCATCTCTGCTAAGGCGACATACCACTCATCTGCGGTTTGGTACGTCTGGTTTGGTGCCGGAAGCACTGCTCTAGGGATGTTGGCAAGTTGGATCATATTGTTCATGTTCTGAGTGATAGGTCGCCCAACTACCGAGTATTGCCCGTTATCAAGCTTCATCAACGACCCAATCCTTGGAAAATCAGGCTTTGAGAGCTCCAGCATTAGTACGGCGATCCTTCTATACAGCTTTTCCAGAGATTCCTCGGCGATGGCGGGATTAAGGACTGGAGTCTCATCCGGATCCTGTCCGGGTATCGCAAGAGCATCTGACATATCCCGAACGCTTTTTATGCGTTGCATCATGATACAAGGCCCAATTTCTGATGATGAAGTGTGGTGGATGAGGGTTGGAATTGGTATGGTAGTGTTTTGTAACAGAAAGGCCATAGTTTGGGCCTCGTAAAGGGTTTTCTCATCTGGGAACTGAACCAGGTCCGGGCAGGGTACTCGGACAATTATATCGGAGGGATCTCCTTCTAGGGATATCTGATAAAGAACATTGAAACCGCCGAAGAATATTGGAGGGACTAATGTTGCTGGCTTCCCAAGGACCGATTCCGCGAGAGCCTCAATCTTGCGGCAGATAGATTTGAGTCGGAGTCTCTTCTGGGATTCTTCTGAAGCCTCATCGTTCTTATCCCAAGCAACATCGTCGAAGTTCTGTCGCGCTTTAGTCATTCTTTAAAATATAACTAGCAAACACTCCATCGATTGCGAAAAAGAGCCGGTGAGATAGATAAGTGAGACAAAAGTTTGTGACACGGCGGGGTTGTGAGGCCTCGAGCTCTTACTACCACTATGTCACCTCGCATTATCATTGTTCCCAGGCTGTAAAACTCCTGCGCCACAGGAGACCTACTTCTGCACCCTTTCCAGAATATCAGCTGGTTGTCCGTATTGAGCTTGTCAATTGACCCCGGAAACCAGACCTATTATAGCTCAGATATTTCTTGCCTTGGCCAGTTTTTGTCTTTGCTAAGGCTAAAGGATCAGTTTCTATCAGTCCTTCTAGAGTATAACCCAGCTCGGACCAGAAGACTAGTTTTCGTATCGTCAAAGAAACATGACTGCCGGGATTGACGAGTCAGTGGGGATAGTCATCAAGATCGTGGATTTGAGCGACGATGGCCAGAGTCAAATTCATGTAGGCAAGAAGATTGTCAAAGGAGGCCGCCGACGATGGGGTGAGCTTTTAGTAAATCTTCAATTTATTACTGGGCAATAGAACAGTCCTCCTCTAATGCATGGGGTGTCAAAAGTGAGACAGCCTAAGTGTTAGTCTAAGCTAGCATTAAACAACTAAGATATTTTGTCTCTTATGTTCCCAGCAATCGTGTTCAAACGTTTCAGATATCTATTATCTCAATATTATACAGGATCGCTCCCATTGTTGCTATATATAAACAAAAAGATGTATGTATTACTTCTCATCATGACCAAAACTTGAGCTTATCCATCCATCCAGCCGCCTGTGCTGTCTTATTCGCATCATCAGCATTACCAAACTCCACTTGCCTCGGTCTGACATAGTACCGATCAATCTCCCTAACTGAATAATCTACGCCCAAAGGCGACGGTAGCACCATTTCCCACGGCGAAGGGGCTGCTGCTAGATCACCACTGTCATCACTCCTGCTCGACCCCTCAGACGATCTTTCGTGAGGGTTCTCGTATTCGTGAGGATTCTCGTAGACAGTTTCGGGGCGGGATACGTCAAGCGATGTGATGTGACGACTCCTGCTAGAAAGACTTGATATCGATCTTGTATGTCTGTCTGAAAAGGATGATATTGATCGCTTGGGTCTTGCAATTTCGTATTGCTGATTTCTGTCGGAAAGACTTGATACTGAGCGCTCGGGGCGGGGAGAGCGGAAGTATGTGCGGAGCACTTCTGGTGAGACGGGCTCTGAGTCTCGGTTCGACGACGAGTTCGATGATTCGGGTGTTGAGTGGCCTGAACTCGATGAGCTATTTCGGTAGTCGATGATACCTCTTTCTGAGAGGTTGGTCCTATTAGTGGGACGTCTTGCGAGTTGACGCAGACCAAAGACCTGAGGTTGTGTCGAGTCGCGATGTCGGGGTGGAGAAGTCTTCCACTCCTGAAAGCTAGTAGCAGCAAGTTCTCCAATTTGAAGAACCGAAGGAACCAAGAACATGCCGATGATGAAGATGGTGTGAAATATCAGAATTATGTAGCCGAGCGCACTGGCTGCTGTATGACTCCAGATTTCAGGAATCATCCCCAGGCAGAGCAAAAGAACGATGAGTCGTGCGCCAGCCATGAGGACAGGTTTTGATAACAATCCAGGCGCTGCTCCGACCCATGCAAGGAAACAGATCTGGATGACTTCGCATGCAATAAGAGAGCACACTTGCGCGGTGCCGAAACGCTGTAATCCACCGATGATGACGCCGCGGGCGAAGAGAAGGATGAAAGTAACCCATGTATAGTAATCTTGAGTTCGAGATGGCTCGTCGCCAGTATCTTGCTTGAGGATGTCGTCGATGAGCAGGTATCCCATATTCTGTGGGCTTCTTGATGCTAACCCCCACCAACTTGCAATTACAAGTAAAACAACCACCAGAATCACCAGGATGGTGTAGTAAATAGGTCGAAACCTCGGGTCGCTGAGTTGATATGTCGTCCATGCCGTCAGAGGAAGCAAGAGATAGCTGAGAAATACCCGTAGAGCAGCCCAGATCGTGGCTTTATGCCGCTCTCTCGTGGAACTCTCGAGGACCCAAGTACCGGTTTGTCGGAACCAATCTTTTGTCCATCTCAGATGCAAGCCGATTTGGAGAGTGCCGTAGATAGCGACGAGGATGAGAAGGGCCAGAGTAGCGATGTTCGTCCATGTGTTGACTGTCATCGGGGCAGCCATAACTTGCGTCATATGTTCCAGGCCTGTTGTTCCACCAAAAGTGCCATTAATCTCGTGAATACCATCGTGGATGCCATAATAATGAGAATCTCTCCACACTATTCCAGTTCGAAGCATGAGAGTTGACCAGCTCACTCCCGTAACGACCGGTTGTAGAAATCCAGGCTGATTGATGCTAAGGGCGCTCGAAAAAAAGATGAACTGGAGGTACGTAAGACAGTCGGCGATTCGTGTAAGATGTGACCGGTTTGAACTTCTTTCTGGACCACTTTCATCGTCATCTGTCAGGGGATGTACCAGATTATACCACTCTCGCCAAGCAGCAACAAAAACAACCAGGATAAACGTCAAAACAGGTCCCCAGAGCGATATATCCTGAAACGTCGGTCCAATATCTGGGGTTACAAAGGCCCTCATACAAGCCGCTGAAAAATGATCTCGTCCATCAATGTTGAGTTCAACCTCATAAGCCGCCAGCGGCGAAGGATTGTCGATATTAAACAAAACATCCACAACTTGCAGATAAACCACCTTGTTGATCTGCTTGAATTCCATTGTCTTACACGTCGTGTTCTCGATTTCGCCATTATACCGCTTCGTTCCTCCCACAGCCCCTAAACTCACCTCAACTGAGGCATTGTCGAGTAATGAGCGTTCACAAGCCGCTGGCGTGAGATAATTGGCCATAAGTCGAAAAGAGAGAAGTGTCTCATCATTCCTCTTCTCCAAATAGGCCTTCAAGGTGTTTGGATTGAAATGGTCATCTGAGTATTGGTCAGGTTGACCGTTGCAGTGCTTAAACTGCACATGGGCCGCGTAAGCCTGCCGCGTAAAAACAAGAACCAGAGTAAGGAAAAGCCATGGTAATGAGTGCATTTGAGGTAAAGGAATGAAATTGTGATTATGTAGACGTCATTGAAGGAATGGAGCTGGACTTAGATGAGTATCTCGGTTGTGCTCTGGGGAACTCGGAAGGACGGAGACAAGAGAAAAGGAAATTTTTGATGCCTTGGAGCTTAGGGGATGTTTTGGGGGCGAAGTAACAAGGTTAGGGAGGTTTTAGGGGGACGCTTGGACGAAAATGTCGGTCCGAACTTGGCTTTGGTTGTTAGCGTTGAGATGAAACAAGAAATACGACCAAGCCGAGGCATCAAGAAGAAGGAGTTTTGAACATCAAGGAGTCTACAGGATGGGCAAGATTGATTATAGACATTAAAGCTCACACCTGGATGAATATCCGTTGTCATTATGAGATTCGATGAGATTTTGCGGTGACGATGCTGATCTTCAATGATCTTCTCGAACTAAGGTAGGGCTCGGACTTCTCCGCGTGGCGAAGTCCCAGCGTCACATTTTGAAGCTTGAACGGAATATTCATTCATCCGAACTAGCCCCGAAACTCTCCGGTACCATCGACTTGAAACAAAAGGCCGTAGGATCTGGAAAAATAAAGAAATAAGAAAGACCCCGAACGTAACCATTCAAAGAGGGGTCCAGGAGTGGTCGCGAAGCCTTAATCCTTGACTCTTGGCAGGGGTTGTGTTGGTCTCGGATAATTCAGCTTCCAACTTGTTGGTTGCCTCTTTCACAGGCGGCCAATCCTGTCTCTGCAATTAGACTGCAACACTGGGGATCACTAGCAGTGGGACCTGAAAGAAACTGTCAATCGAGTCAATTGGGCCATTGAAGAGAAGACCGTTTCATGAGTAATATTGAAGTCATTGAACCGTTCCACTGGGTCGGGGCAATTGACAGTGCGGAAAGAGACGCTATCCGTGTTTTGAAGCAGTGCAACCCATTATGCTGTTCTCATCGATACTCAACTGCATCAAGAGTCTCATGACAGCGCCATCAGCATTGAGAGGCCAGAATGTTTGTTGCATGGCGTTATCCCTACGTAGCTCACTATTGTTCAACATTCCAGTGGCTGGAGACAATGGCTTGACCAAACAACCACTAGCCCTACCCTGAAAGGCCGAACAGAAAACTAAAATACCCACTTTCCCGGACCACTTCGCACCGACCGACCGATCTTTGTTTCCACCGCCTTGACTCACTCACTCATACAACTACACATCAACCCATCCCATCATGTCCTGCTTCGCCTCACTGCCCTCCCAGCCAACAGACGAGATCTTCGATCTCTTGGCCCTCTACAGAAAGGACACCAGCCCAGACCGCGTCAACCTCGGCGTCGGTGTCTACTGCACCGACGATGGCAAATCGTGGCCCCTCGACGTCGTCACTCGAGTAGAGAAGGATCTCTTCGAGGAGGCTAGCTTGACCAGACACGATTATCTTCCCATTGAGGGTGATCAACAGTTTCTCAAGGTTGCGAGGGATCTTGCTTTTGCGCATCAGGATGATTTGAGTATTGCTTCCGTGCAGACCGTCTCCGGAACCGGAGCCAACCATATCGGTGCGAGGTTCGTGGCGGATTATCTTCGACCGCAAAATATTTGGGTGTCGGATCCCACATGGGCTAACCACCATATGATTTGGGAGTCTGTTGGACTCAAGCCCAAGTTGTACCCCTACTACAAGAAGTCTGACTGTTCATTGGACTTTGAGGGTATGATTAAGACGCTCGAGGAGGAGGCTCAACCCCGAGATGCTGTTTTGCTTCATGCTTGTGCGCATAACCCTACTGGCCTGGACCCTACGAAGGAACAGTGGAAGAAGATTGCAGAGGTCTGCCAGCGAAAGCAACTCTTCCCCTTCTTCGACGCTGCGTACCAAGGATTTGCCTCCGGCGACCCAGCGGAAGATGCCTGGGCTATTCGATACTTCTACCAACAGCAGCCCCGACCTGATATGATCGTCGCTCAATCCTTCTCCAAGAACTTTGGTCTCTACGGTCACCGAACAGGAGCCATCCATCTCGTCCTCGCCGAGCCCTCCCAGGAAATCAAAAACAACGCTTACTCGACACTTTCCTACCTTCTTCGATCTGAAATTTCCATGGCACCTAAGTACGGATCTACGATTGTCAAGACTGTTTTGGAAAGTGAAGAGTTGACTGCTGCTTGGATGGCTGATCTGAACGTCATGAGTGGTCGTATCAAGACCATGCGACAGGCTTTGTATGATGAGTTGATCCGCTTGGAGACACCCGGTACTTGGAACCATATTGTTGATCAGGTGAGTAATGTCGAAAAACAAATTGTGAAAGAAGAATGCTAACTCGGTCACAGATCGGCATGTTCTCATACACCGGCCTAACTCCTTTCGAAGTCAAAGTTTTACGAGAACGCTTCCATATTTACCTCCTCAAGTCGGGACGTATTTCCATCTCTGGCTGTAAGAATACTACGTCCCATCTCCACGGAAAGACCACGAGCTAACAATTCCACAGTGAACAAAAGAAACGTCAACTACGTCGCCAAGGCCATCCACGATGTCCGATCGAACGGTACAAATGGTACAAATGGTACCAATGGTACAAACGGGGTGAACGGGCACTGAATCTTACCAGAAAACAATAGTTAGACTACAGATTTCTTCTCCCTCCCGGGTTTATAGATGTACATTCTCGAGCTCACTGTTTCTCATTTCCCTTAGAGTCAGAGTGAAGTCCGATGTCGGCCCGAACTCGGCCATTGTAAGACCTTGCAGTTTGCACAGAATTATTCTTGTGTGACTCCAACCTCGCTACGGTGATTTTGGCAATGCTAGTAGATCGTTCAGACTGGGTGATGAGAATGTAATGCGTTTCGTGAGTGACGCTGACGGGGGAACTGAGTTCTAGGGGAGCCAACAGTCTAGGTATATCACCTTTCATTGCGAGCGAGATTTCCACGACTTCCCTTTCCGCAGATACCCAGGCCCATGCCAATTTAATTTTACCAATCCGTTTCCTTGATCACGGCTAGCGAATAATGGATTATCAGCTCATGACGTTGACGTAGATACAAGCACGTTCCACCCGCCAGACCCATTGCCCCTCATGAAGCGAATACGAATACTCCAACAACCGAACTCAAAAACAAGACCACTTTGTCGATCGAATATGATCTTATCAATCTCGCTAGAAATCAGCTGTTCATCCCAGCCTATCAATTCAACGTCCTCAGCTCAGTTTCCATGTCTCAGCCCAGTAAAGTCGGTGAACAAGGGTGTAAAAACAATCTTCCGCTCCGCAGCGCTCCTGCCCCGCAAACGTACGATCCGTTGAGGCCACTTTATTAACACTTCCCTTCGCAACATCGCATGAGAACCGCATCTCTCAATTTCTTTCCAGAATGGCCAATTGGGGTACTTACGCTGCGGTAACGACGCTTGTCGTCGCTGTCATCACCTACGGCATCCCTCTGTTTCTGCGAGAGTACTTTCCTTGGCAGAGTCTCTATAAACAGCGTCATGGAAGACCTACCGTCACGACAAAATCGTGCAAGGGCAGAACCGCACTCATCACCGGTGCGAACGGCGCTTTCGGATCGAGAGCGGCGAAGCTCTTTGCCCATCGCGATGTTGATACACTCGTGCTTGTTGATGTGAGGGACTGTGGAGAGCTGAAGATGGAGGTCGAGAAGGAATTGGATGCTGCTGGCAAGCCAAAGCCTACTATTTTGGTCTGGCAAGGTGATTTGATGAGCTTCTCGGGATGTCAGGAGATCGCAAGGAAGGCGCAGGAACTCAAGTCGCTCGACCATGTTTTGATGACGATGGGTATTTTGTCGTTTAACAAGAAGCTTTCGCCCGAGGGCTGGGAAACTTGTAAGTCTCATCATGTTTCGCGATTGAGAAGATACTAATAAAGTAAGCCATCCAAATCAACTACCTATCCGGTGCTCTCCTCGGCCTTCTCCTCCTCCCCCTTCTCAAATCCAGCCCCCTCAATCCAAACCCTCCCGTCATGACCTTCGTCACGTCTTTCGGCATCTACCCCTCCTCCTTCACAATGGGCATGCCCAGCAAGGGCTCTTACCTCAAGCACCTCAGCAACAACAAGGATGGCATGCAACAAGCCCACCAATACGGTCGCTCCAAGGCTCTACTGCTCTACTTCACCCGCGAACTGGCTCAGCGCGCTTCCAAGCTCCCTCACAGCGTGACCATCAACAGCGCCGACCCCGGCTCTGCATGGACTCCTCTCACTGCCCCGAACCAAGATCAACTTATCCCACGACTGATTCAGAACTTTGGATCGAGGGCACCGGAGATTTGTGCTGCTGCGCTTGTCAACGGTGTTTCGGTAGGGGCGGATGCTCATGGCAAGATTATGCAAGACTTTGATACTACCGAGTAAGTCTGTTGAGATTTAATATGATTTGTGGGAGACTAACAGACATAGGTATCCTCCCTTCTTCGAGCGCAAGAGCGGATGGGCTGCGCAGAAGCGTGTTTGGGAGGAGACGAGGGAAGAGTTTGAGGCCAAGGTTCCTGAGGTCAAGGTTATTTATGAGATGTTGGACTAGTTTCGATCCTGTCTCGTTGTGTCTGGGTTTTTGGCTGACGAGTGGAATCATGTGAAAAGGGCCAATAAACGATAATATGGATCAAAATTCTGTCCCAGAAGCTGTATATATCCTGTTCATCCGAAACATTGCCGTTGTTTGTAGGGAACCAGCGAACATCGCTCTATATGAGATATCTCACTGTTCCCTTAATCCGCATATCGAAAGAGTATCCTGTAATCGCATTCACCGTCTGAGAACTGATGGAACACGGGTCTTGAGTTCAACTGGGTCGGCTTTCGGGAAAGATAGTCTAATCACTGGAAAAGGTAGGGTAAAGTCGTATTGACGCTTAGGGAGGCTGAGGGTATTACATATCGTTATGAATATAACGCTACACTAAGGATAAAGAATTGTTAATTTAATCGGTTGTGTTCTGGAGCCTACGTAGTGTTGCCATCGAACAAGTTGATATGTTGCCCTCGGTCAGGAACACGAAGGATACGCAAAGTATGTTGTTCGGTGAACAACAATAATAAAGTTTCTATAAATTGGTCAGGTTATCCTCTCAAACATCGATCTCCAACAATAGTTCAACAACCGGATTCACTGACTACAGGTCTCAAGAAACTACATGATTAACTTCCAGCAGTCTTCGCGCCGCATCGCCAAAATGGCTGACGCAAACGCTGCCTATCTCATGATAGAGCTTAGCGCTCGTGACCAACAACTCTCAGTTCAAGCTCAGGATGCTCGCCGTCGCAAGCGCTACCACGTAGCAGAAATGCAGGAGCAGAAGATCATCATTCAGGAAAAGGACGCCCTGATCCAGAGTTTACAGGAGCAGATTTGCGCGCTCAAAGGTGAGGTTGAGATACTAAGAGAGACCATGCAGAATCTGCCACGAGGCAGACCTAGCCTTCCCTATGACCCCTGTCGAGACTAGTCATCTATGACAAGTTGTGTAGTTCCCGGGAGACAGTTTGATATGCGATAGAGAGGGCATGAGGCGTTAAACTAACATTGGTATTTTGCTGCAGGTCGTGAAGAGAGGATGTGGAAAGTAGAGACGGAGTATCTGGGCTGGCTCCTAGGTAAGTAAATGATAGCTATTGATACTTGACATACACCACTGGATGGATATTCCACACTTGATGGGAATCATTGATTTGTCTACAGAGCGAATGTGATATTGGTGCAACAGATGAAATATATATTCCGTATTATAGATGGTAGTGTCAATGGAAAGTAATAATACACAAAAAGTAAATAGAAAGTTAAATCTTCGCTGGATCATGCATTTGGCAAGCGCGATCAAACCACAAGCCATCAGATGTCGGCTGCTCGTAGAACCCAGACTTGAACAAAGACTTTTCAAGAGTGTAGCAGCCTTGGAAACTAGGGAAGTAGATAAAAGATCCACAGTTGGGATCGCTAGCGCATGACTGCTGGCAAGTCTCAGCTGTATAGAAGCCTGAGACGGCCATGGGAAAACATTTGCTCTGGTTGCAGTCTCCATGAGCACCACAAATGGGGACAGGCTCGCGCTTCTCAATGTCGCAAGCGTTGTCCCACCACTCAAACATTGTAGAGGAAATTGTGTAGAATCCTGAGTCTTGTGCGATATTGGTGTTGAGAAAGCATTGGCCTTCTTTGTTGTTGTATAGTATGGACTTGCAATTGGGGTCGGCGCGGCACATGTCTTGACATTCTCCCAGATAGAGTGTACTACCTCCTGGGTTGCGAGATCTGCAACCACTGCTACCAGGCGAACATGTTCCATGTTGACCACAGACGTTGTTAACTGGCGCCGCAGCGGTGGTGGTGGACGCTTCGGACGTGGTCGACGACGGCTCAAGGAGTTGAGAGGTGGTGATGATGGCAAAGGTAGATGTCTCAGCTGTTGTGGATGTATGCACGATGGTTGAAGTTTCGGTCGCAATGCTGGAAGCAACAGAAGAGACAGTGCTCAAGATTTGACTCTCGGTAGACAATGACGATCGGGGTTTGCAAGCGCTAGCGTTGGCACCTTGGACAAGGCAAGTAGCCAAAGCCGCGGCAAAAATCTTGGCTCGAACCATCTTGTGCAAAGAGGCTCAAGGTTTGGGTGACAAAAAAAACAAAGAGAGATAGAAAAGGGGATCCGGAGAGACGTTTATTAAATAAACTCTTCTGTCAACAGCGGAAATGTCGGTAACAATGCCAGGCGGAAAATTAAATAGTGGCTGAACTATTGACAATTGAACTGAACTATTGATTTCTGACAGTGCATGCTATACCGAGATCAGTTTGGTGTCGCGGGCCCAACAGGCCACTGTCAGGCGACCCCTGGCTAAGTCACCCCTATACCAACTTAAGTTCCAGGGTAAACTATAGAGTACTAAAATATTGTACATGAAATCTCGAACTTCCTCCCAAATGCAAGCGTTTTTCGTCTGAGGGACTCTAATAAGCAGTTAAAGCAGCAAAGATGTGAAATACAATAGAAACCCAGATCAATCTAAAGTTCCTCCCCATCAACGCAACGGGATGGTCAGTCCGTTTGGTGTGACATTGGATGGCAGGATCGTGAGATTTAGAACGGTAAAGGCTTACAAAGAAGTATAATTTCCATTTTGTTTACTGATGCAAAAACGAATTCAGTTAAAGAAAATGTAAAAACAAAAACATACAACAGCGGGGATTCGCTGGTCGTCACCGACCCAACTACTAATCCGCCCCTTATCAGCTTATCTATGGGAGAGCGGACGGGATCCCGAGTTCTCTGATAGGTATGGTCGTATGTGTTTAGACGGTAGGTTAGAGAAGCATATAATGCATGCCTCACAGCGAGATACATTGGCGAAATTGCGAAGAGCCAGCCTCCCAGAAAACTTATCTCCTAAGATCTGCGGAACATCACACATCCCTCATCCTATTTTCCGTTCAGAATAGGTACACCGTTCAAAAAAGACCATTGCCGGCCTTTTGCGTTCCTTATGTAATGGCTCTTGTCTTCGGACTTGATAGGCTGCAAGATTCTGGAGATTCTAAGATTCTTGGCGGCGAACAAAACCTCGTCTCCCTCCATGAGCCTTGGTCGCCCTCCTTACAACTCTGACGCCGTCCAGGTTCTCGACCTTGACCACCTGTTCATCAGTCATTACCGCTGTCCATTTGCCGAATCTGCCATCCATCACTGTGGGCACCCTGAGCTTATCCTCAAGAATGGTCGTGAGGATGGCTCCAGTTGCATTGCATTGGTCCAAGTTTTCCCCATTGATGGGACGAATAGAGTACTTGGTCTCGGAGAACCTTCTTCGTCCTTCAGGCGTCGTGACGTCCCGGATAGGAAATTCGATCTTGGTCATAGTTACAATATCCTTGTTCCCCTTCAACGACTCAATCTGGCTTGGCATGGCCTTGAATTCTGCAGAAACTGACCCATCGTCTTCAACTGACCAGGGAGAGATGTAGTCATGTCCAACGGCCGACTTGATGAGGTCAACGACTTCGGAGGGGTCAGTACCCTTCTGCAAGAGCACCCGGTAAAGAGATTTGCCGTTTGGAACAACGCTACTGATCGCACTACTCATGTTAGCACTGGTATAAGCTGTAACAGGAATCAAAAGGAAGGCAATGGACAGACAGAAGAACAGTCTCATGTTGACTTTCTGAGTGTTGTTCGATTTCAATCATCACTCAAATCTTCCAAGACATTCCAATGAACAGTGGATGCTTTGACGCAAACATACCTTGATTGTTCAGCCATCGTAGATTGAATCTGATCTGAAGTGCTGATTGTTCTTTTGCTTTTAAGGCGATGCGCTTACACAGCGATGCATTGGGGAGAAAGAGTTGTAGGTCGTGGACAGTTCTGTCAAAAAGAAAGGCTGGGAGACACTTGTTTAGCGACCGGGAATTATCGATTTATGCAATCCATGTGGCCTCCGCTTCATTTATGTTCATCATCGATAAGGTTTGGCCAGCCACTTCCTCGGGCGTTCTTCGGTCAGCCATAGAGTAACTTGGCATATTTACCTTTGGACTTGGACCTTGATTCGCACAAGGTAGAAAACAGTGTTCATGGATGTGTTGTTTGTCCAGGTACATCTTCAGAAATTGCATCTGGGGAAAGTCCAATAAGTAAGAAATTATTTATGACCATTGCCTACCTAGTTGCACAACACTACAGTAGCCTTACGATTGATTGGGCTTCCTAGCAATGACCCAGAGAAATTCCTCTTCCTCATCTCCTTCCAAGACAACCTTCTCGATAGCCAGTCCAGCATCTTCGGTCAATGTCTTGGTTAACTTGTCCTGGCCAAGACTACTCCAAAACATCCACCCTTCATCATCATGCCATTTCTCATCCACAATTGAGGGAGCTTCTTCGGCGGTGAAGGTGGCTAGGAATGTACCACCTGGTACTAGCCAATCACCGATTCGCTTGATCACTTCCTTCTGCTCATCCTGTGGCAGGTGAATGATGCTGTACAAAGCCACAACGGCCGTTAGGGAACCTGGTGGAAACTCCAACCTCATCATATCGCCCGGACAAAACTTAACGCGGTTCCCATACTCCGCCAAGTTGCCACGAGCCAGGTCGAGTTGAACATCAGAGAGTTCATTGGCATAAGCTTGGACTAGTGGCGCCCGTGCAAGGAGCGTATTGAGAAATGGGCTTCCAGAACCACATCCTAATTCGAGAACAGATTTCTTCGAAAAGTCCACGCTGCTAGTCAATTGTGGGCAGACATCGAGTAATTGATTGAGATATCTGAGACGAAGCTCGTGATGTCTTTCGGTCCAATCGTTGTACTTGGGCGCGATGACATTATAGGATGCTCGCACGCGTTCTTTAAGTTCGTTTGAGATATCCATAGTCGCGATGAAGAGCGTAGCTATCAGAAATATCAAGATTTAACTGTCGAACCCGAACAATTGGCATTCCCAGCACTTTATATAGCATTTTATATAGCTCTACGTGACGAACGTGGTTAGAATGGCGGTATGACTCATCGTCAGGATCGCATCAACAGAAATCAACGAAGCACTTCAACTGTGCCACAGGTCCGCGGTTCCGGCGCTTGAATAATAGTTTTAGTATCAACAGCCGTAAAATCGAGAAGATAAGGCTGGTTGATACGATTATCTACGACAGTCGCCGGATAAACAGCACTTTGGAGTCTAGAACTTCAATTTGGCCGCCGAAAGAGATTCTTTCCATCTGAGGGTGCGTCCGTTAGCGCTATGAAAATTGATTTCGTCCCAATGAGGAAGGTTGACGGTCAGCCTCTGCCGAGATACCGGTCAGGGCTGTTCTGAGAATAAGCGGCAACTATGATACTTGAGCTAGTAAGATTGAATATGCGTATTCGCTTATTGAATATAACCGCTTATCTTGTAAAATAGCCAATTAACATGGAGTTGTCCGTCATGGGGCTATCTGAATGTCGAAAGCATATGCTACCGGCTGTTGTATGGTGCATCACCGGAATGTGAGTGCTTAGAGATACGGCTAGAACGGCTAGTCGACTCAAGGAAGTGACTACAAAGGACTTCACTTCGCCTCTTATTCTGCACAATCTCAGGCTCGATACAGTCACCAACCAGCTCTATCTTTTATAACCCTTCCAATCCTATCGAACTATTCAAACATCATGGTAGCCCTCACCAACTTCCTCGTCCTCTGTACAGCAGCTCTCACAGCAGCTACTCCTGTTGCCACCAGTGAAGATTTCAGCCAGTGGCTTGGAGGAGAAGTCCTCAAGCAATGCACCGCTGCCGGGAATTGCCAAGAGCAGCTCCAAAACAACTATTACTGGGTCCAAGCCAACAAAAACAAAGGTGGCCACCAGAAGCGCTACAACTGCAAAAATGCCGGTATGCATACCGTCGTTACCAGTGGCACCAGCTTCGTCAAATTTGGGTCTACCAACCCATACGACCTCTTTCATCACGTTTACGACTTGTGCCATGACGGTGGATGCGACAATGGTGGAGAATACTCCGTTAGCACCAAGTACACCTCACCAACGGGACTTTTCTCCACCAACATCAAGGTCACTGCTCAAGGTGTCATCAACGGTTGGGACATGCGCAATGCTTTGGCTGATTCTCTGGCAGAGGCATCTAGAAAGAACCAGGTCTGGTCCAACGAAGTGTACTGTCCCAGTGGAGGCCGCGCTTGTTTCTTTGGGAGGGCTTGGCAGGGCTGGGCGCCCAACTTCCAGCAGGCAGCCCTTTACAACAATTGTAACCAGTACGGTTGGATGAGCGCCAAGACAGATGGGCTTACTGGGGTTACTTCGAATGGAAACTGTAAGGATATCTTGTCAAACCTTGCAGGTATCGCAGGTGCTGAGGTACCTTGGGCTGGTGCACTCATCCCGATCTTGGGTTGGGCTTGTGGTTAAGTTGTATGCTTGATCATGGGTTCCCGGCAATATACACTCTTCTTGGCTCCGCCATTGAGTAAACACGTATCGCGGGAGGCAAAGGTTATCTATCGAAGTACCGGGTCTTTTGATGAGGTGTGTAGTGCAGCTGCGTCTATAAACAGTTGGGTTTCGCTAGCCAAATACTCCATAGAGTGTGGTTTTATTTAGTATTCCAATAGTCCAACACAGCGACCATAATCAATGCATAGAACGCCCTGATTAAGTTGCGTATTAGACCAGGAAAGGAAAGTATCTCAGGCAAGAACGGGAGTTAACGGAGCGGAGGCAGCATAGGGAGGAGGTGGGGTGGAAGACCGAGTCGATGGATCAGAAGAGAAGTCGCAAGAAGCCGCCAGTCTAAATGGAAGTAACATCTTGCCTAGGTTGACAGAGCCATCTCTTATCTGCCTGTACACAGGGCATGTAGACTGTAACTCTAATCTTTCGTCCATTTGTGAGCCATCAATTATCCCCTCCATCTGGTTGAAATCGCCAACAAGTGTCTCTGCGTCATCATCTTCCTCGTTCCAAGGCTCTGCTGGAAGTTCTAGAAGGTCTCCGTACGTGTCGTAGTCATGCCACTTCTGCGATCGTCTTCGACTACGCTCCAGACCCCAATCAATTTGTCCATTCTCTCCGAGTCCTTTCTCCAGGTCACTCAGCTCGTCTAATGCAGGGAGCTGATGTTCTCTTCCGGGGTAGAGTCTGTCGTTGTCTAATAGTCCCCAGGCCCGTTGTCGGTAGATACGAAGCTGGAGACTGTGTAGTTCCAGCCACCGTGGAACTGGTGCGTCGGATTTGCCACCTTGGTATAAGGCAATGTCGACGTTGATAACCCATCAGCTCTGTCCAGATATACAGTCTGTCCTTGGAGTAATCGATCGTAAGCCGGATATCGGATGTAGTTTTCGCCCGCATGTTGGTCATCTATCCACGGATAATACGCACATGGCCGCGTTCTAGAAAGTAAATGAAGCAACTTTCGAATGTGATGAGCGTGGTCGCCTCCCCGGTTTAGAGCATGAATTATTGTTGTGAGAAAGTCTATCCCAAAACAGGGAAGCATTTTGACGAGCTCTGTGTGATAAATGCCCAGGTCTCGCAGATGCGCCTTCGTATCAAGAAATAATGTGTCGGGAAAAAGCAGGCCATAATGAAAGGAAGATTTGTCCTTCCGAGCCTGATCAGGCACCCATGCATCCCGACAGTGTGCAAAGACAGCTCCGTACAGACCCTCATAGTACTCGTGGACCGTGTTCAACATGCCTGCGTCCATAGCTTCCTGGTCTCCAATGCCTGACATGATCTTGGCATACATGCCCTGTTTCTCATACATGGTCCAAGCCGCAGGATGGTAGATCCTAGAAATCAACTCATATCTCAGGAAAGCGCGCAGAAGCCGTCTTCGTTCAGAAGCTGTCAAATTTGAAAATTCGATTCTAGGGCTACCTAAGTCCTTTCCTTTGAAATAGCTTCCTCTGCCCAACGAGTCGGGAATGCCCAGGTAAGCCCTTGGCAAGTAGGGACTCGCCGCCTTGGAAATAAAGTCGACAATGAAACTCACCAGCCGAGATAATAAAAGGAAGAGTGGCCAGAAATGGTTTGGGCGCATCAATTTCCTTGGCTCCATGAATTCCACCTGGCTGTAGTACTCTCTAGCCAAGTGGGCATTCTGGATATCCAGGATGCGCAAGGCATCATCCAACAGCCGTCCAGAATCATCTACAGAGAGAACATCTGTAACAATGCGGTGGGTGATACCTTTTTTGTACTGGACCCAGTGTGACGACATCGATGGTGATGCTCTTATCAACTGCGTGATACTTGTGGTATCCCCAAGCTGGAAAAAGACCTCGTCTAGAACTAACGTAGGGAGGCCGAAGAAGGGGTCCATGGTGCGTGTAAAATGTGGTGTTTTGCTGAGTACGTCTCTGAGGATCTGTTATCTCAAGGATATATCAAGAGAACGGAGCGTTTGTGGGCGGGTTGCAGAATGAAGGCTTAAAGAAGAAGTGGTCGGGCAGGCCTCATACTTATCTTCACATAGAAACATTCTCCACTTCCCAACGGAGCTGAGTCATCTATCATGATGAGACAACTAAACTTAATTACGGGAGCCTTTGCAATAAGCTATTCAGCAAATGAAATTATAAATAATGATATGGGAATGGCCTTGATATGTTGAGAGATTAGAAGTTTCTTTGTCTTCTAAATGTGACTTGAAAGCTTCTCTAGTGAAGGAAACATGATAGATTGCTTGATATTTCTTCCCTGTCAACCTTTATGTGTTAACATATAAAGTTCATTCCTACGTACACGCGGGCTTATCGAATGTAACCACGTTTACAAGATTCTCAATTAGGAAAGTTCTAGAAATGGCTGCCTTTACTATTCGAAGATCTCAATTTGCGCACGTGGGATTTGATGAATGTGGTGGGAAAGGTTTGAGCCAAGCCGTCGACATCAACCACTCTGTCGACTCAGACAGAAGCCAGCGTATTGGAGTTTCTTCCCCTTTAGTTTATGCTTTTCTAGGGTCAATATGACAATGCATCTGTGTTTTTTCTGTATACTTTGAAGACCTGTTCCTCAAAAATACTCAAAATCACATGACCATTTTACTAAGAAGGAAGCTGTTAAGTGCAGATATAAGAACAGGAATCAGCGACACCACGCACATATGCAGGTCCGCATCAATTACTTCCAAAAATGCACCAATGGGAATCGTAGCCGGTCACCGTCAGCAGGGGTTCGTCCGGGTGGCGGAAGAATAAACACCAAGAGCGCAGGAGACGAAATGGCTTGTCCATCCTATGCTAGCTTAAACGAGCATTTGGATTGTTTTATTTTGGTCGTCTAAAGTTTTGATCATATGCACATGACAGAATCCGCTTGCAGGACCCTTGTCTTCCCCGCGTTGATCTTGATATAACTTGACCGGCTAAATGATCCTGTTTTAAGCGCCCTATGAGGCATCATTCGGAACATCTATGACCGAACAGCTCGGCATAGACAAATCCGACTGGTGTTTTTGTCGTTAAAACCCCCATTTGCCTTGACTTGTTGTATCTTGAAGTAGAAGCTACTCACATATCCATCATGCTTGTCTTCGGCCTCAAGCGATTGGCATTAGCCGCTGGGCTAGTGAGCCGTGCGTGGGCCGACTTGAACACCGCAGAGAATTCCACTCACATCTCTCTTTCCAATGATCGATTCGCCGTCGTCCTAGCCAAGTCCAACGGGCACATCATCGATGTTAGACTCGACGGCCAGGACCTCCTCGGTCCAGTCAGCGGAAACACCGGCAAGGGACCTTATCTCGACTGTTCTTGTACACCAAGCGGGTTCTGGACTCCAGGCAGTACTGCCCAGCTTCGTCTCGTCAAAGGGACCGATTCAACGGGAACAAAGTATGCAGGGATCATCATGAGCGACACTTTCCAGGCGACCAACCAGACCTTGTCGCAGTACTTCTTCCTTCGTGGTGAAGAAACGGGTCTGCATGCCTTCACCCGGCTTACATACTTCAACCCATCCAAGCCGTTCCTACGCGACTTAGGAGAGCTTAGGACATTATTCCGTCCGAATACCAAGCTTTGGACTCATTTCTCCACAAGCGACGGCAACTACGGTCCTCTCCCTGACGCTGCTGGAGCTCTTACCGTCCAGGATGCGACATGGTATGTCGGCGACAAGACCAACGACCCTTACGTAAAGCAGTACTCCGACTACTGGACCAAGTACAGCCTTTCTGAAAGCTGGCGCAACCATGATGTTCATGGAGAGTTCAGTGATGGCTCTACTAGCGACGATGGTAGTACGTTCGGTTCTTGGCTGGTTCACAACACGCGCGAGACATACTATGGTGGTCCTCTACATTCTGATCTGGTTGTCGATGGCATCGTCTATAACTACATGGTCTCTGGTCATCACGGTGCTCCTATGCCTAACATCACCCATGGCTTCGACAGAACCTGGGGTCCTCAATTCTACTACTTCAATAAGGGCGATAAAGATACATCACTGGCTGAATTGAGAGCTGACGCCGCCAAGTATGCTGATCCCACTTGGAACTCCAAGTTCTATGACAGCATCGCTAGCCATGTTCCCAACTTTGTACCCTCGGCGAAGAGAACCACATTTAGCGGCAAAGTCAATCTTCCCAAGAATGCGAAAAAGCCGATCATTGTTCTTTCAGAGAATAAGCAAGATTTTCAGCTTAACGTCTTCAACACAAAATCGCTCCAATACTGGGCTGAGATTGATAGTTCTGGCAAATATAGCATTCCGCAGGTTGCTGAGGGGACTTACAGAGTGACTGTCTATGCTGATGGAATCTTCGGATGGTTCATAAAAGATGACATCAAGATCTCTAAGTCGCACAATAAGGGCAGTTTCACGTGGAAGGAAGAGAGTGCTGGAAAAGAACTCTGGCGTATTGGCACTCCGGATAAGTCCTCGGGCGAGTACCTCCACGGCTACGCCCCAGATACCTCCAAGCCTCTTGAGCCGGAGCAGTATCGCATCTACTGGGGGAAGTACGACTTTGAGAAAGATTTCCCCAAGGGAGTAAACTTTCACGTCGGAAAGGATGACGAGGCGAAAGATCTAAACTACGTCCACTGGTCCTTTTTCGCCGCCAAGGGAAATCACCTTCGCTCTGAGAACTACTACGATAATGTCAACAACTGGACCATCACGTTCGACCTAACCAAGTCACAACTCAAAAGTTCCAAAACGGCTACTTTCACCGTCCAAATCGCTGGATCGCGAACAGGAAACGGCAACGCAAAATGGACACCTGTCAACGATCGGTTCAACAGCAATTTACCATGGACTGTGAATGTGAATGGAGGTTATGAGGACACCTGGGTTATTCCATACTGGAGAAGTGGTTCCTGTGCTGTTCGCAGCGCTGTTGCGTGTCAGAATATTGAGCACAAGTTCCAGTTTCCGACATCGGAGTTGAAGCAGGGCAGAAATGAGTTTGTGCTGAGTTTGCCTTTCAATGCTTCGAGTATTGAGACGGCGCTTCTGCCTGATACTCTATATGTTCAATATGATGCCCTTAGGTTAGAAGTCAAGTGAGGTGGCGTCAGGAAGGCTAGTTACTGAGGGATGATCGACGAAATAACTTGATCATTGTATGCGAGCTTAACCCAGCACTTGGGCTGTTTTATCTCAGCTACCTAGGCCTTAGAGGACACTTATTCTGTTGCCCACTGGTGGGTAGAGCAGGAAACACGAAATCCTCCAAGCTGTGATAATTTCAAGACCGTCCGCAAATACGCTCAATCAATCACCTCAATCCACATTGTATTGTGCTATCGACCGAACTCTAATTTCCAGCTCCGTAGCCCACAGAGGTTGCGTGATAATTGTTTTGTAACTCATGTCACGTCTCTGAAATCATGTCCATTTTAATGAACAGTACAACAGCCAGACCATACAGTTGTGTCAAGATACAGCGCAGTATACCTTTCTATCAGGTAAAATACTACAAGAATGTGAAGAGATCCAACACCTTCCAGCTCCTTGAACTTTTACAAAGTCCGTGCTTGAGATGTTCCGATGCATCTACTTACTTTTAAGAATGGACGTACCCTGAAGCAGAGGTGGAGGATAAGATAAGTGATACAAGAAAAGATTAGCCGGATGCAGGCCCGATAAGAATAGCGACCTAACTCGAAGTCGCCTAGCGCTTACTCTTTAGCATCATAGCAACGGTTGCCTATTGGTTAAGTCCCACTCACCCCTGAAAGAGGGACCGGCGATTACTGCATTCGGCGTGGCTCGATTATGGACAAAGCGCGCCTTGATTCTGTCCCCCTGACATCGTTGCCTAAACCTGAACCTCGAACGCCACGGTCGATTGAGAGTATTTGAACATCTCACTGCCTTCGCATCGCGTCTCTCTATAATTCAACAGAAAGACTCAGAATATTTCAGCGACAATGGGCAAGCCTCCTTCACCCGGTCCCCGTCCCTACTCGGACGACCCAGACGCTGTATCTCTGCACACAACAGTCGGGGAACCTTCATACGCCGACGCTGTAGATGAGGATGTTCTTGATGCTGGAGACGCACTTCTGCCCTCTTACGACGACGCCGTCACCGAAGGCCTTTCCAACATACCCGCACCTTCCGCCCCAGTTGGAGCTGCAATCCAAAACGAGGAGGAATTTCTCCTCGGCATCACCTCAGTCGAGAGCCATTTCGCCTTTACCTCAAAGCGCGCTTTTCAAAAACGCACAACCATCGGAAATGAAGTTGTTTATGTTCAAGTTCCGCGTTCCGATGCCGACCCGCAATTTTTGGAAAACTGGGTTCGGTTCATGGCAAAGTATCCGCCTTCACCATATATTCACATAACCGGCACGCATTCAGAAAGCAAGAGGGATAACGATGGAAAGACCAAACGCGAGCAAGTAACCGATTTTAGGATTATGATAAACTTGCAGAATTATCTGTGGCCCAACTTCGAATTTCAAAATTATAATTCCACCAAGCTTACTACTGTTGAGCCGGGGCAAAAGACGTACCGTGGTACTGTTCTGAAGAAGAGGCAGAAGGGAGCGAAAGGTGACCTCGAGGTTGGGCATTATAAGCCTAGTCTCAAGGAATGGTGTCATCGATATTGCGCCAAAGCTACAGGTACCAAAGTGTAAGCATCTTGTTCCCATGGTGCTGTATATAACATCTAATATCGTCTCAGATTCCGGTTTTCTCGCACAGTCACTGGTATAGATACAGAACTCCTCCGAGATCGTCTCTCCGGCATCATCAGATCTACCAACTACAGAGGCCATATCACTGTGGAGCTCCCTGTAGCGGATAGAGCTGTCGATATCTACTCCTCTAGCCGCCTCAACAACTGGCGACTCACCCGTTGGATCTGTTGGATTTTCTATCTCACCTTCCTCTGGATCTTCTCATGGCCAGTGCTCTTCTTTATGACCAAGAAATACCAAGTTGTTCAAGTGGAATGGCCATTCGCCCAGATTCAGTCTGATGGTCAAAAGCGCTATACCACAGTCAGCGAGGAACAGTGGATGGATCTGTATGGCCCTGCGATTAAGACGCTCTGCTTGGATCGGTATCAGGGACTGGCAGGAGATGCCTTCCTCAATGAGGTGCTGGCGAGAGGTAATGCCAACGCGGCTAACAACCCGGTTGATGCAAGGGCTGCTATGAGCGCTGCTTCTGCTGCTTTCCAAGGTGGTAGATTTACTGCTGCTAACGGTGCCAGGAGTCTGATGCAGTTTGCAGCTGTGGCGACTGATCAGGTTGGATGGGGATTCGACACCTAGTTGAACAGGGCTGTTATTAGGATATGAGAAAAAATACAGACGAAATGACTTGGATACTTTTTGCAGACTTAGGGCGGCTCCTAGGATACTTGCTTTTGGTGTCCTGGGGACGAGGGGCAACTTGGCTGCTACCTAGTCGAGTGTGTGAAATGAGGGACGTATGTATCTGGTATTATTATTCGTCCATGTATTTTCAGTCTAGTTATTATGTATCTAAACAAGCAGATTGCTTTGGAGAGAAAAATTCGTGACGGCCTGTCCGGTCATATGCCTGAGGAAATGACAATTTCGACAACCAACACGAACCTATCCATCCCAAAAGCCCATCTAATAAGTATAACGGAAGTGCTTGTTCTCCTTGTCCGTCATAGTCGACCACACCTCAGGGGTCATGTAAGCGTCCTCAACTTGCTTAGTGCGATCATCCCGTCTCTTGTTCGCCCAGACGTAATACATGAAGAGTGCGAATGTGGTGAGAGCACATCCGGCTTGAGTGCCCATAACGGCGAGTTTCGCTGGTCTAAAGTCTGGAGCATCTTTGGCTTGGAAAGTCTGGGGCCCAATGATGTTTCCAAGTGAGAATGAACCACTGACGATAGCAGCAGCGAAAGCCCTTTTGGTAGCACCACCGAAGTTTGCAGCCGTCCACTGTAGGATGTCAGTCATCTAGTGTTCATGAGAATGCATGGAACTTACGTTGTAGAAGATGGTGAGAGGGGCAACGACGGCGTTAACAAGGTAAATACCCACGAGACAACCAGCCTTGTTTGTAGCAGGGAGGAACGACATGAGGGCACCGCCGATGATACTAATGGTGTGTTAGCGAAGGGCCATGGCCATCAGTTAGGAGACTTACGCAGGGATAATGCAAGCGATGATCCATGCCCAACGATGAGATTTATGGCGAATACCAAATCCAACAGCTAATGTGAAGAAGATGCTCACAACACCAGAGGGCATGTTCATCAGAGCAGCCCTCTTGGGATCATAGCCAAGATTGCGGATGAGAGTAGCGGAGTAGGTAGTGACCACCCCGGAAGATACCGAAAGCTACATCTCTTGTTAGTAACGGACGTCGAGGTATGGGCATTTGATACTCACAAGAACGACTGAGAGAAGCATGAGATACAACTGAGGATCGCATAGAGCCTCGGCAATCTCCTTGGGACGGAACTTCCTGCTCTCAATACCAGTTTGGTTGACGCTCACATGCTTCAGAAGCGCAACCTTCTCACTGCTAGACAACCACTTGGCCTTCATCGGCGTATCAGGAAGGAAAGCAAGTGTGGCCAGGCCAATGATAACAGTGATGAGACCAAGGGTGATGAACATGATACGCCATCCGGCAAGAGCAGCACCAGGCCCGATATGCTGAAACGCATGGGAGACGGCACCACCAATGATCTGACCCAGGCCTAGACCTAGGTACCAGAAGGAGAAGCGAGGGGCCTGCTCGGACTTGGTGTACCATTGGCTGCTGATCAACATCAGGGATGGTCCAATGGTCGCCTCGAAGATACCTAGGAAGATTCGCGACACGAGAAGAGTCTGGTAGTTATGCGCAGCGGCACCACAAGCTGTAGCGATGCCCCAAGCTACGACGTTGGCTCCTAGCCACTTGCCAGCGGGGACCATCTGGAGGAAGTAGACTAAAATTTGTCAATTATGATCATCGGCGGCGGCGCAGGGGCACGGACTGTTGGGGATCTCGAAGCAGAGAAGACCGACGAATAGGAAGGTAGCAATGTTGGAGAAGTCGTTTCCTTGAAGTTTGAGATCTTGGTGAATACCCATGACGGCGGAGTACTGTAACGACGATCGTTAGATAGAGTTTGAAGAGTGGGAAGGGTAGGTGCACTGACGTTTAGGATGACCTTGTCGAGGAATTGCATGGTGTAGCAGCAGAACATGAGAGGGACAATGTGCCAGTCAATCTTGCGTCTCATCTTGTCAATGTCGACATCTTCAGAAGCACCAGCGGCCTCACGGTTCTGGTCGAGGAACGTCCACGCAGCGTCGACATTTCCGGTGCCTTTCCCGGAGGAGAGTGTGACTTGAGGTTCCTCCTTGGTAGGAGTACTCGGCTGAGACATCTTGAACAACGAGGCCAATGAAGAGACGCAATGTGGAAAAAAGAAAAAGGTATGAGAGAAGAAGAAGAAGGAGAAAACAGCGAACAAACACAATATTAAGAACAGCAATTAGGAAGGAGGAAAAATGTTTGCAGATGAAGCTGCAGATAATTAAACTGGAGCAGTGTAGCAAACACGGCAGAGACAACAAGCACATGAAGTTGTCTCATCGGCTGCACAACCGAATTTGAAACCATTCCGACATCCCCGGCAAATCCCTTCCTACGCCGCAAAGCAATCTACATGATAATCGTAAATCTAATTGGGTCGATACGAAGCACAGCACAAGGGTTCACACACAAAAAGTCCCCCTGCACGACAGATTCATTGTTCTGTTGGTTGTACCCTTGTCAAGAATCTGCATGAGCAAGGGTACGGACAACACAACAATGCAACTGCATCTTGCAAGCGAGAGTGATGCGAGAAGAAAAAGCAATGAAATTACTCATCGTTAATGCCCTCTAGACAAATCACATGGTATCGTCTGGGTTTGCTGTCTGAGACGCGGCGCAGCAAACAGAAGGAGAACAATGGGATTTGTTAATTTTCAAGCATTAACTCCTTTTCTTATTCCGGCAGGTGATGGATGGTATGTTTTACGTATGAGGATCTTGCAGGCTGTGCCTCTTGTGATGTTGAGATGAAAGCTGAGGGTGCCAGTCGCCTCAAAGACGAATGCCGAGAGTAGATTAATTAATACGACTGTTCGTCTCAATACGTAGCGGCTCTTTTGTTTTCTATCAATTGTTATTCGAAAAACGACCGTCAGAATGGGCTGGGTATTGAATGCCTCCCCCGAGGTCGACGCCTCCTCGCAGTATCCTATGATTATAGCGATTACCATTGTTTTGACCATCCTCTCGCTATCTGTTGTCAGCGCTCGACTGTACATCCGATGGAAAGCTCGGGGCATGGCAGGCGATGACTGGATGTCGGGCTTGTCTATGTTGTTTGCTCTGATCTACTCGTGCATCTGCATCGCGCGTACGTCCAGCTGGTCACCCACCCTCTTGCACATTGACTGACCTAGACAGAGACACGATATGGCCTCGGCCTTCCTATACCCGACCGACCCAAAGAGAACCTCATTCCATATACACGCATCAATTTCTCTGGACGCCCGATCTACCAGCTTGGAATAAGCTTCTTCAAGATTGCCTTGCTGATCAGCTACCTGCGGCTCTTGCGTGGCACGGACAATAAGACGTATCGTAATGTGATCTGGTTTACCATTGCGTTGGTATTCATGTCCCATTTGGGTTGCACACTCGCCCTTGTGTTTGCCTGTAGCCCGGTAAGTCTCCCTGCAGAAGACAGTAAGATGGTGGCTGACTCTTGCAGGTCGATAGATCTTGGAACCCACTCAAAGAGGGGAAATGTCTTCCACCAGGACCATCGTTTACCGGCTACGCTGTAGTCACAATTGTCGCTGATGTTGTTGTCGCTATACTTCCAATTCCTGTATTGCTGAAGCTTGAGATTAAACTTGCAAAGAAGATTGGTCTCATTGCGATCTTTACTTTGGGCATCTTCACGACTGTTTGTTCAATCCAGAGATACCGCCAGATTGACCGCATTCAAGATTCGAAAGACGGCAATTCAACTATGCTGGTGCTTTGGGGCACAATTGAGTTCAATGTCGGGGTAAGTACCGCCCGCGATGGATTATTTGTGTTGAGTCATTCTAACTGCCGATAGAATATTGTGTCATCGCTCCCGTTCTTAGCACCAATATTCATCAAACGCGCTAGACAGTACCGATCGAAGCCTTCCAGTCACAACACTCCAAGCCGAAGTAAAGGATTGAGGAGCAATGGATATAAACTCAAAGACCTTAGTCACACAGGAAAGAGGGAGCCGTCAATCTTTACCTCGGTCGAGAATGATTCTGGGACTGGATCTCAGGAAAATATTCTCAACCATGGCGGCATTGTCAAATCAGTCACATACACTGTCGAGGTGGACCAGGCGAAGTCAAATAACGACAGCATGGGGTCAAATGGCATGCATCGTTAAGCAGTTGCCCATACAAGTCTAGCTTATCCCACACAGACCGGCTCTGGCCGAATAGTTACCATAAAATAATTTCTTCTGACACCAAAAAATAATCTCCCAACCATCCAAAATATTAGCCTATTCTCCGAAACCCCTGTACGTTACCAGGGCTTCTCAACTGCCAGGTCTTACCCTTGCTCGGCACCCGAGCTCCCCGACCCCTCCGGGCCGTTTTGAAAATCCCAGTGATCCGATCAATCCATGCTAACCGAGGCGGAGGAATTGCTTTGTCGGCTCAAACCCAGGGTCCAACCAACAGTAAGAATTCCTTCTGCATGAGCGAGAGGAGAAAGGATTTTCTAGGGTTTATAATTACTGGGATCGCCAAGTCGTCAATCAGACACGACGGTACAGCTACTCACCATGGCAAATCAACCTGTCCTTATTATAGGCGCTGGTATCAGCGGCCTGCTCCTTGCACAAAGTCTAACACGGCATGGGATTCCCGTCAGGGTATTTGAACGCGATGCAGATCTTGAAACTCGGGGTGCAGGATGGGGTCTCACATTGAATTGGTCTCTTCCTGCCTTGCAATCTCTTCTCCCAGAGCATATCTTCAATCGCCTTTCAGAAGCATATGTTGACCGGGAGGCTGTCAAACAGGGGTTCTCTTCCACCTTTCCATTCTTTGACCTTAGCACAGGAGAACTAAAAGCTTCGACACCTAAAGCGCCCGAGGCAAGTCGGGTTCGAGTTACTCGGCAGGGTCTCCGGGGCCTACTTGCCACGGGAATTGATGTTGAGGTAAGCCGTTGCTGTTCGTCTGGATCTTTTCACGTTCTAACAATTGCGATGTAGTGGAACAAGGCCTTGAAGGAGTTAACTTCTACTGATGAGACTACCACCGCCATATTTGAAGACGGAACCTCGGCGACGGGGTGCCTACTGGTAGCATGCGATGGTAGTCATTCACGGGTCCGACGCGCACTCTTTCCTGACTTGAAGCTTCACGATATACCAGTCCGAATGCTTGGTGTTAAATTAAATCTGACACCTGAACAAGCAAAGCCTGTTCGAGACCGAGATCCCTTCTTCATGCACAGCACTCATTCTACAGAGAATATGTTTGTATTCTTGAGCAGTAAGTCCCAACGTCTTCTCATATTTGATGAAGCTCATCGCTAGTAGTGCTCGATGCTCCCGGCAATCACCCAGATGATGGCCATCCGTATGTCTTGCAGATGTGCGTCTCTTGGCCTTACCGCGGGGGCTTCTTCGGTAGCGACAATTCAATTGAGATTCCTGAGACAGCTGAGGAGCAGAGAAATTTGATTTACGACTTTGCTAAGACTTGGGCTGAGCCTTGGCGGTCTCTTGCGCTGGGCGTCACGGTGGACTCTGATATAAAGGGTCTCAAAATCCAAGATTTACCGCCACCTGCTAATTTCAAGACGAGTGGTCGAGCCGTCCTAATGGGCGACGCTCTTCACGCCATGGCAATGTGTAAGTACATCACTTCTTCAACCACATATTTATACACTGACAGCCCAGACCGAGGCGAGGGTGCGAACCATGTGATTTTGGACGTTCAGGATTTTGTGAAAGAACTTGCTCCAGTCCTACAAGGTGGCTCCGATTTTGCAACCCTGAGGTTAGCGTTGGACGAGTATGAGAGAACAGTTGTTACAAGAACCCGTCCTGCTGTACTAGCTTCAAGACAAGCGTGTCTACATGCTCACAACTGGAGCAAGATCAACAATCAGAGTCCTTTGCTGACAAGACGAATGCCTTTCGTCGAGTTTGACGAGAGTCAACTGGAGTCTCAGTAGCAATAGCACCCAAGGAAATCCATTCACCCTATGGTCCACCAAATGGAAAACAAACCAGCCTGTGACATGAGGAGCGATATGGTGATCGGTCAGCCATCGACTAGTAATGGGGCGCTGGCGCAATTGGTAGCGCGTCAGATTCCAGCTCATAGAGAGTGAGGTGATTCCTGAAGGTTATCCGTTCGATTCGGGTGTGCCTCATTGCATCCTTTTTGGGTCTCTCTGTCCGTCATGGTGGATCAAAAGATGACCCATCTGTGAAGGCCACAATTTTACTAACCAAGCTGAGTAGCTACAAGAGACAGCTTGTATCTAGTAGCAACCGCCTGTAGACAACCTCATTATGTTGAGAGACAGAATACTAATCTTACTTTATGTCAATTAGCATTTATCTCCTTGACTATTGGGTCTTGCGCCTTGTCCATGCCATGTTCTGCGTCTGCCGAATGCTCCACCTTGGCTTCCAG
This sequence comes from Fusarium clavum, assembly GCA_004367155.1. NCBI lineage: Eukaryota > Fungi > Ascomycota > Sordariomycetes > Hypocreales > Nectriaceae > Fusarium > Fusarium clavum. The sequence continues at coordinate 224,264 of QGEC01000009.1, forward strand.
CTTACCGTTAGGCTGTTCCACAAGCCGGAACACCATTTGCCTAATTAGGCAATTTTGTCCTCAACAGATAAGTCAGCGGTAAATTGCACAGCCAGTGGAACTCGCAATACCTCTTTCTCATGCCATGATTGGTGTTTGAAATTTCTTTCTTGATATCTCGGTCTCCGGACCAGATATTCGTCCTCGAGGTCGGACGAAATGTGGAATTGTTGGGAAGAGGATATTACTCCTAATGAGTATAAAAGGCAACGACATGTAAGGACAGACATCGTTTCTCTTGTTCTGACATTATGATCAACATCCTCTGTCTTCAACATCATGGCCGACACTCTCAATCTTCAAGGCAAAGTCGCCATCATCACCGGAAGTGGTCGTGAAAATGGAATCGGTGCTGGTATCGCGCTCGCCCTTGCTCGAAACGGTGCCTGGGTGACGGTCAACTACGTCTCTGACTCAACCAAACACCGGGCTGAGAACGTCTGCAACCTCCTCCGGGAAGCGGGCGGTAAGGCCATCGCGGTACAGGCCTCGGTTGATACCGTCGAGGGAGCTCAACTTCTTGTCAACAAGACGCTTGAAAGTTTTGGAACAGACCACATCGATATTTTGGGTAAGGAACTCGCCCTACCAGACATCTAAATCTGGGCTAACCTCACGTACAACAGTAAACAATGCAGGAATCGCTCACTTCTGTCCCATCACCCAGGAGCCTAACGTGGAAGAATTGACAAAGACCTTCCAACTCAATGTCCTCGGTGCTTTCTACATGGTACACTACACTATTGCACACATGTCACCTGGTGGTCGAATTATCAATGTCAGTTCTACCAACTCAAAGAGAGGAAATTGTCACGTCTCCGCATACGCCGCGTCGAAGGCAGCGTTGGATAGTTTGACATGGAGCTGGGCTGGAGAGGTAAGCGTTTGATCTTGGCTCTTCCAAAACTTCTAAAATCGGCGACTAATCGTTCACGTTGCAGCTTGGTCGGAGCAAAGGCATTACCGTCAATTCCGTTGCACCAGGTCCCGTCATTACGGATATTTATCCTGAAGGAATGGAAGAGGAGTTGACGAGAGAGGAGATTTCTTTGACCAGGGCCGCGGATCGGGCTGGTACGACTGCTGACATTGGTGATGCGGTGCTTTTGTTGGTGAACGAGAAGTCGAGATGGATCACGGGACAGTATATCGGTACTAGCGGCGGAGTGACTTATTAGTGCTTTCGGCTATTAAAGATGTATGATGGGAATATTCCTATGTCTATAGTAGTAGCTTTTCAATGTCCGACTGGAGTTGCCTCATTTCTAACGGGGCTAGATCCTCAATCCACACCACCTGTCGTAAACAAGACATCAAATCATCCCATGACCTCAGACCCAACAGTTTCATGGTGTGAGTAATCTGATCCAAGTACCACAGCCGCGAAAAGCCCGCTACCATACACATTTGAACGACCAGCGCCCACAACTTCAGCTCCAATTTTCCAACCCAGAAGCTGTCATCGATTTGTGACATAAGGTACTGAAATGGGTTCTCCCGACGCGCTATTTTGAACACCACATCACCAGAAGTCTGCGACACTACCATTGCGACTATCGAGATGGTTGTAATGCGCACCAGTTCTGCTAACGCCCAGAGACTAGGTGTGGTGCTCTCTTCCGTGACAAAGTCCCACCTCTGCAATGAGAGTGCTTGATGATCGATGGTACAAAGTGGCAAGATGAGGTCTGCAATTGTCGCATCATCTGTAAACTGTCTTCTTAGAATCTCATCAAGCGAGGCTACATGAGAGAGGGCATCGCTGATGACAGCAATCGGCGTTCGGTCTACAGGGTCAAGTTCCCCCAGAGATGTCAGTAACCTTTTGGCGAAAGGTGATGTAAGCATTTGTGGCTTTGGGTGAGGATCAAGTAAAGGAAATATCGGCATAGTATCTCCTTTCAGCGAGCCCAAGACATCGGCGCTGCATAATCTGGTTAGACGAAAGTATCGTGGATGTTGGAGTAGACGTACAGAAGTAGAGACAGGCGTAGAGACGCGTGAGCCTGCAGGAAATGGAACCCGCCAATTGGATCAAGTAGCCTTTGTAGACCCAACATATGCATCCTCCATGAATGTAAATTACCAACTCTTTGATCGAAAACTGCTAGACATATGATAGTTGCGATGACTCCGTCCTGACTCGTTTGACCCTTTGGAATGATAGACCTGCGCACCACGCTGAGAGTTTCAGTATACTTCTGGATCTCCCTCAAAGACGGAGGACTGTCAACACTCCGACTGATCTTTTGCCATGACCTCAGTTTCGGATCAACCACTGCCAAAGATACCACTCCTTCAGAAACCATGTCCATAGCCTGCATTAGTTGCTTGAAGCTTACACAAACTTCCACGTCGCCCCAATGGGTCGGCATAGGCACGAATTGGTCCATCGGCTTCGCTACAGCCAGATCCGGTTCCTGGGTTTGACCTGATCGTCTCGATTTTCCAATGTCTTTCATTACATGGCGACGGACTTTGCGCAAGGTTGCTTTATCTTTGGACTGTGCTGGATTGCCGACGTTAATGAAAGTAAGGCTGGATGGTTTGGAAGTCTGTTGGGTTCGACGAGATTCCAGTTTTGGTGTCTCTTTCAGTTTGAACTTCAGCTCCATCGTGGGGCAATTCTTTCTTCGGCCTGCCTCTCAGTCGATGTAAGAGTTGAGTGAAACGGTTGTCCTCAGTTAGGCTAGTAGAGTGGATTTTTCACGTGGGTATCACATGTGATACTAGATCTGTGACGACCAGTTAAGCATAAATGAAGTTGTATCAAGGACCTTTTTTTTTGGGCCTCAGTCGCTGGAAATTCCCGCTTCCAAGCTCGCTAGACACCTACGTAATAAACCCCCCAAATGAGATTACGCGCTAGGGACGCGGGCAAAGGTAAGGCCGAAGGATTGATCCCGATAACCTCGGCCAAAAACAATTGAGATCTCATCCTTGTCATTGAAGTTTGGTATCCCGACAGTGTATGAATATCCAATCGCAATCTAACTATCGAACAAATTCCCTGCGAGAAGTACATCGATGCCATCCGCCCTACACGACGGTGTCTAGGGGGCCACAAATGTGTTCCATATTTTTTAGTGGTACTCCCGATCGGGCAGGATTCATTCGCATGCTGTCTGCCGCCCAAAACGCCATGCTGATAACGTGACCATATTCTATCCTCTCGCCTGAATTACCTGATCAGTGATTGACTCGAGTTAGCTCGAATCGCGATCACTGTGTAACCCTGACGTGCGCCAACCCAGTGGTAACATTGGCTATGCCGATCAGTCAGGGGCTACCTACCGTCAGCAACTTTCATCCCATCTTTTGTAAACAGATTCAGCAATGGGGAAAGCACGTGGTATCGACAAATAGATTGTTACTTTACCAACGGCGTTATATCATACAGTAGTTGCGAGTCATACGGCGGTTGCTTGGAGGTCTGTTTACAGTAGCATCGTATCTGCCACCCTTGTTTCACTAGTGGGCCAAAGCACCAATCAATCCCCCTCCCAAAAGGTTCGCCGAAATCTACACAAGTCGTTGCACCTGCAGCCTGGAATGCCACTATCACCTCGGAGACACACCCAGTTGGGGTTCCGAGGAACATGAGCCAGTGAAATCTTGACCAGAAAGCAGGGCATGTCCGCTTATACTCATCCAGCCTAGTCGCCAGTGCGCGGGGAAACTTAATTCTCATCCAGACCCATGAATCACGATGACAAGGCCGATTTTATATGCCGGCAGGGCAGATGTCTTGGTCTGGACGTCAAGTTCCGCGGGCTGAGATATCAGCTAGAGGCTTGGCTTGGCTTCACTAGTCACAAACCCCGGATTCTCACCCCAGGTTTTTGCCTTTTTCCCCAGATCCGTTATCCAAACCCCGCTCTTGATGTCCTGGCAAGATCAATCGAGACCTTGTCTCTATCAACTACTATAAAGAGAGCAGTTCCAAGGACCTGGTTCTCGTCTCCATCTCGTCATCTCACAGCATCCAATTGATCCCCGCCACGATGGATTCCAACGCGCATAATGAGAAGTTTCAGAATGACACGGCGTCCAACACGTCGGAGCCGGTCGCTGGCACCGTGAATAAGTAAGAGCGGCAGTGGATGGTAGTTGCGGATGTAGCGCTGACAGTTGAAGTGTCGAGAATGCTCAGTACTATATCGACCCAAAAGCAGAAGCCAAACTTCGTCGCAAGATTGACTGGATGATCGTTCCGACGGTCTGTTTGCTATATCTCTTCTGTTTCATTGATCGCGCAAATATTGGTACATCAATCTTTCCACGTTCCGCAGTGCTGTGAATTGACGCGACATCAGGAAACGCAAGACTCGCAGGTCTGGAAGACGATCTCGGGATGACCGGAAGCGACTACAATCTCGTCCTCTCAGTCTTCTACATCTCATACATTATCTTTGAGATTCCAGCGAATTTGCTCTGCAAATACATGGGACCCGGATGGTTCATCCCATTGACGTCGTTGGGCTTTGGACTCGTTTCCATCTTTACAGCTTTCGTACATAACGTCCCCCAGATTTGCGGCGTTCGTTTTGTCTTAGGGATTTTCGAAGCTGGTATGCTACCCGGCATCGCTTATTATATGTCTCGGTGGTATCGACGTTCAGAGCTCACGTTTCGCTTGTCGCTGTATATCGTGATGGCGCCTTTGGCTGGCGCTTTTGGCGGTCTTCTTGCGTCGGCGATCCTGAAACTTCCGAACTTTGGAAGGTTCCAGAGTTGGGAGATGATCTTTGGTAAGGTCTTGTTCAACGGGTTCATTGTTTGTATACTGACTGCTTTTCAGCAATTGAAGGAATCGTTACGGTCGCATTGGCCATTATCTCATTCGGTAGGCCTTACCCATTGAGCTTGTCCCTTATTAAGCTGACAGCTTACTAGCTACCCTCACCGACCGACCCGACACAGCGAGATGGCTATCAGAAGATGAGAAGACAATGGCAATCAACCGTATCAAGGCCGAACGTCTTGGTACAACCGAAGTCCTGGACAAAATGGATAAAGCCAAGATCTTCGCTGGCATCCGCTCACCACTGACCTTGTCAACATCGATAATCTTCCTCCTCGACAACATCACAGTCCAAGGCCTTGCCTTCTTCCTTCCCACAATAGTCCGAACCATTTATCCCGAACGATCCACCATCTCGCAACAACTCTTCACTGTCCCGCCGTACGTCGTTGGTGCATTCTTCACGGTTCTCATCCCTGCTTTGAGCTACAAGATGGATCGTCGACAGATCTTCATCATTCTCTGTGCACCGCTCGTGATGGTCGGTTATGCTATCTTCTTAGGCACTACCAATGGCCAAGCGCGCTATGGTGCTACATTCTTGGTCGCTAGCTCAGCATTTGCTCTAGCGCCCTTGACAAATTCTCATATCAGCGCCAATGTCTTGAGTGACACGGCGAGAAGCGCTGCGATTGGTACAAATGGTAAGTTTGCATGTGGCCAATCTAAACGTCTCAAAAATACTGACTTTTATCCCACAGTCATGTTCGGCAATATCGGTGGTTTGATCTCAACGTGGTCCTTCGTCAAGAGCGACGGTCCCAATTATCCCATCGGCAACGTACTGAATCTCGCCACTTCAAGCACCATATTAGTCTTGGGTAGCTTGACTTATCTCTGGATCAAGCGGGATAATAGGAAACGGGCGAATCGGTCTGCCGAAGCTGAGTTGGCTGGAATGACTCAACAGCAGATTCAGGATCTGGACTGGAAGAACCCTAACTTCCGATGGATCACCTGATCTGATTTCGCTTCCTGATATTCAAATCTTTCACACGTATTAAATTACATCAGTTTCCACATTCGGTGGTTTTGCTTATCTAAACTTTGCTGCATGGCTGGTCATGAGCCTCGAGGGGCAAAGTCACGGTGATCCCGTATGTCCGTTCGTTGTTCAGTCGACCGCCCATCTATCAAGCCTAAACTCCTGTTCTGGAGCGGGGTAGGTAGTAGGTCGCCACTCCTCCAGTGATCTGACAGCATCATGGGAGTAAGTTTAGTACTTGACATCTTGATTGACACAGCGTGACAACATGGCGGTTGAGACCCCGAAGGATCAAACGCTGGAAGAGCAAGAGATAAAATAGGGGGGACATTTTATGCCAGTATCTAGGCTGCTTTAATTTGGCACCATAATTCTTGATGACCTACCCAGTAGTTGTGTTCACCACCAATGACGCTATGAGTGGCCACGTAACGACCAGAAGCCTGTCAAGATGGTATTCTGACCATCCATCTGGCCATGTAATAATCTCGGCAAGCCACAGATCTCCCACATTTCGGTTAATTACCGTGCTGGCTTTTGCCTCACTCGTCTTCACCATTCAAGTCGCTGTCTGGATGCCAACCGCCCATGTTCAGCAAGTCCGAGGTGGTTTCGTCGCGTCACTGGGCTTGATCAGATGTCCAGCAGTCCCTGTGGTGTCCTCGTCTTCCCCGTACCTGTATGGCGTATAAGGAGAAGACAATCTTCCCTCATGTCTACACTCAATTTTACATCGCAACACAACCTCAAATCTTCTATCCGCAAGATGCGTTGTATTCCAATCTACCGTGTGCTTGTCGCCATAGGCCTCCTGGCCTGTGTCGTCTACTCCAATCCCATCGGACGCGTCCCTAGCGTCCGTGTCCCCAGCGTTCGTGTCCCCAGCGTTCGTGGCCCCCACGCCGTTGTACCCCCCGTAGGCCCCGGCATCAAACCCCCCAACTACAGTCCAAAGGAAACAGATGAAAAGAAGAAGGCCTGTGGCTGCGGTCGCAAGCGATGGGAAGGGTGCCTCGGTCACAACAGTCACGGTCTCAAAGTCTTTCACGTACCAGGAGATGACGGACACCACCACCGAAGGGATGGTGCCCCTCCCAAGGCTGAGGTGGACGTCGAGAAGAGCGAGGTCAAGCCCGAAGAGAATAACAAGAAGGGGAAAGAGTACCCCAAGATTACAACTGTCGAGGAAATCCGCGAGCAGTTCAAAAAGAACAGAGAATTGAAAGACCCACAACACGAAAAGCGATTCAAAAGACCATTCCCAAGAGCCCGTGCAGCCATCGAGAAGGGCGGGGTCAAGCCTGAAGAGAACAGAAAAAAGGGAAAGGATTATCCAAAAGTCAGAACTGTCGAGGAAATCCGTGAACGCTTCAGAAAGAACAGAGAATTGAAAGAGCTACCACATGAAAAACGATTCCAAAGGTCATTCCCAAGAGGACTATATCCCAAAGGGCAGGAACATGTAACTCGTCGTCCAGGCGAACTCACCTTTGAGGAACAACAGGACCTCCGAGCAGCCATCGAACGCATCGTGAGGGGCAGCAGATTCTGGCCAGTACGTAAAAAAGGATCACATGAAAAAGTACCACATAAAACAGCATCATTCCCAAGGGGACTATATCCCGAATGGCAGGAACACGTAACTCCTCGTTACGGCAAACTCAGCTATGATGAACAACAAGCCCTCCATGCAGTCAACGTCACCATCGAGCAGAACGGCAAAGACCCAGTTGCCATCAACATCATCATCCGGAACAACAGCAAGATGAATGTCACCATCATGGCACGCAACTCGGTCATCGACAAAGACTCCTTCCGTCTGGGCTACTTTCATGTCTCTCCCGACGACACGAAGATCAACTTTGCGCCGCAGAGGGAGGAGGCTGAGTGGTATCACACGCCGATGGGCAAATACACAAAGCCTGGGGCGAAGAAGTATCACAAAAAGTATTTGGTGGATGATCTGGTGCATATAAAGGCTGGGGAGACTGTTCAGCAGACCATCCCTATTCCCGGTGGGACTAAGGAGGAGCAGGAACAGTGGTTCAAGATGATTCGCCATGGGAAGAAGATCAAGCTCTATGTGGAGGGCAAGTGGTTTGGTATTGGAGCCTGGAAAGGGGGGCAACCTCACTGGTCCAAGGACCTCGACTATGGGTTCAAGTCCAACACCATTGAAGTTCAGTTGCCTCCAGCCTGATAAAGGTCATACGACTGAGGGGATCTCATACCAATGGGCTCGGACTCCCTGCAGAGGAGGTGAGAGTTTAGGTAGTGTGTAAACTTTGGAAGCAAGATCAATAGGGCTTGAACACAACTCTATCAATTGAGTTCACACAGTTTCTCATTCCCAAAATATTACATGATCGGTAACCTCATATTACGGCTTATGCCACTGGTAGTTGATATGATGTCTGTATTAAGTAGTTGGTTCTAGTCTCTGTCTATGACCGTGATGCTGCATTATCCTGTCCAACTAAACATCATTCCATTCCATTCATGCAATCCTCTTAGTAGACCTCTGTCTTTTCCCTTTTCCCTTTTTCCTGGTAGATGCCAAGGTTGATTGCATATGAAGTCCCCCTTAATGCAGGTAGGGGGACAGAAAGGGCATCTCATTCATCGATGCGATTAAGCAGAGGTCCCATTTACCCGGGCAACAGCAGCCTCTGTCTCATTCCAGGGAGTGTTGAAAGGAGTATAAGCTCCAAGCTCCTTGAGCTGGTTATCAGTGAGGAGGATAGCATGGCTGGCCCACCAACGAGTCCAGTAACCCTTCATAGGGTTATCGGTCATGTTGCCGAAAGCCTCCTCCTTGGTCTTGGCCCAGACACCGTACCAGTTTCCCTGGATGAGCATTCGCTTCCAGCCCAAAAGTCGGAGCGACTCCATTGCCCTCTCCCACAGCTCAGGCTTGCAAGCTCCGTTGAACACTTCCTCGGAACGTTGACAGGTGAAAAGGGTGACGGTTTGGGACTCGGATTCGCCGGGGTTGAGCTGGACGAGCTCATCGATGGACTTGGGGCGCTTGGGGATCTCTTCGCCTGGCACGGAGTTCATGCGGTACTTCTCGCCAACACGACCGAAGAAATGTCCCCAGAGCTGGGTCTCGATGGAGTAGTAGCCAAGCTCCCAACCACGCTTGCTCAAGGGAGACCACTCCTTCCAGAAGGTGATGGGGAGAGGAGTGGGATTGTGGACGGTCATGTTGACCTGGAGAGGGTTCATAGACACGAGCTCAGCTCCGATAGTGATGTTCTGAATTGCGGCACCCTCGTCACCAGGGATGATCTTGTAGCTAGGCTTGGGGTTGGGGCCGTCGGGGTAGTAGGTGCAGTTGATAGCACCACCCATCCCAGGGACTTTCTGATTTATGGTAGGGGCAGTGCGTCCATGGAAACATCCGCCCTCGAAGCGGAAGAATTGCTCCCATTCGTTGTCTGATCGTGCTGAGAGCATGGTGGCGCCGTGACCGTAACCGGGCTTTCCTTCAACTTCGGGATCATAGTTGTCGTCACCAAGGACATGGTGGGGGTGGTAAGGGTAGCCGGGCATATCCCGAACATCGTCAGGGTAGGCCCCGTGTTCCTTAGCATTGCAGGGGGAACCGCTAACCCTACATGGAGGAGCTGGAGAAGCCGCTGACAGACCAGCAAGGGTCAGGCCAAGAAGACTGAAACGCATGGTGAAGTGAATTGAAGGGTGGCTCAAGATTGTGATTTGTGTGGGATAGTTTGGGGTGAATGAGAATGTGAAAGGATGAGATCGCTCTTCTCCAGGAACTGGGCGAAATAATCTTTATATAGACAGAATATTCTACGAGGGCATGCATTAACTTAGAACTTTCCGCTGTTAACTTTTCCTTCACTTTTAAGACAGTTTACTTTCCATATGTTTAGACCTTATCAATATTACTATCTACATTTTAACAGTAGCACATCCGTAGATACAATAGTTAGAGGTATAATAGATATATTATAGTAAAGAATTTGGAATAACGTATTAAAGGCTTCATATCAGTGGAATCCCATACGTAGCTACACCACTTCTTCTGGTCACAATGGTCGTCACCCCGGGAATATTCTGGCCACTTTTCTGAACTTAAACCCAAGTCATGTAGCTCGACACCTATCGCTACGTCCCATCTTATATACTTCAAGTAGAACCTTCGACGCCTTTCTATGTCTTAACATAAATCCCTCCCATATAATGGTTTGGGGGGTTAGACCTTTCCACGCCATCCAAGCAACACAGAAGCTTTCAGGTAATCATCAGCCTCCTCAATTCCTGCCAGCTCACACTATCCCGGGCTTTTACGACGACAAAGCCGCAATGGCGCACTGAACAAACTAACCTTAAAACAATAATGCTGATTTTAAATCGCAGTCCACAATACAGGTGTATTATTCTGTGTAGGGTTCGCTTGGACTGCACGTGAAGAAAGGGCAACACTTCGTTGTGAGAAGCGCAAGAGCATCGCCCAAACATCAAGGTTTCTCCTCCAGAAATGGGCAACAATTTCGACTTAAGACTCTTATAGCTCATGGCAATTCCGACATCGCTTTGGTCTTGCAATAACGGGTAGATTGTGGATGTCCGTCGTCTTCCATCTTCCAATCTGTAGTCTTGAGAAGACGAAGGATCATTTACGAGTCAACTCCCTCTCTAATCCTGCCAAACGCTGTACACATGAGTCGTGAATTGACCGATACCATCTGCCGCCATCAATCTCCATGCCCAGATACGCATCCCACGTCATGAAAAGGCACCTACGCCTTTCTCTCCGCATTTCCTCATCATCAATTGGCCGCCTACTCCAATGGAACCCTTCCGTCTGAGATTTACAGGTTTTTTGCCCTTTGTTCGGTAGATCGCTTACCGCTATCTTCCTCTTTCGTCCAAGTCCATGCTACCTTATTCCAAAGCGACCCAATGGCGAGGGTCGCTTTCAAAGCCATATCGTCACTTGATTAAGCTTTGCTGATCCCCCGCAGTTTTACCCTGTGGGGGATCTTGGCATTTGGGATGATGGGAGATAAAAGCAATGTCTGCTGCGCTGTTGTCGAGCGCGTTTCTGTTTTCCTTCCTTGATCAATTGGGTAGAGCGAGCTGAGGTCAAAATGGCTGCATCAAACAATTATAACGTCCCGACGGGTGACGAGTCCAAGCGCGACGATGATGTCGCGCGCAACGACCATATCGAGAGAGCAGAGACAACAGCAACGAACGATGACGCTGTGTTTTCCAAATTTCCTAAGATGGACAAGGTCGATGAGTTTGGCGCTCACGCGAAGACTGATCCAAGAGAAATCGCGTTGGTGAAGAAGCTAGATAGATACATCCTTGTGAGTGTCCCAGCAGCAGTATTTCATGTCCGTCGGCTAACAGAGGCTAGCCCATGTTATGGCTTATGTACCTCTTCAATTATCTGGACAGGAACGCGCTCGTCAATGCTCGTCTTAATAACCTGGAGGAAGATCTGGGCCTGGTAGGAACACAGTATAACACCTGCGTCTCTATTTTATTTGTCGGATACATGTGAGTCGCTTTATTTGACCGCAGGGTCTCTTCGTGGCTAACATCTTTCCAGCGCTGGACAAGTTCCAAGCAATATGCTAATTAACAGAGTCAAGCCATCGTGGTACATGGCTGGCTTCTGTCTTGCATGGTCAATCGTCAGTCTTCTGACCTTCTTGGCAAAAGATTATGCGAGTATGGTGGTACTGCGATTCTTCCTTGGTGTCACCGAGGCTCCTGTAAGTAGCTTCATCCCAGAAGCTTGAGTAACGACTGGTACTGACTCTATGAAGTTCTATCCTGGAGCTTTGTTCATTCTCGCCATGTTCTACACGCGAAAGGAATTAGCCGTTCGACTAGCCATTTTCTATACGGGCAACATGGTAGCCAGTTCATTCGCTGGTCTTATCGCAGCCGGTGTCTTTGCTGGTCTTGATGGAACTCATGGCTTGGCTGGTTGGCAATGGTAGCTATACTTGCCAGGCGACATTCGCATCCGTTGACTAACATTTGTCCATAGGCTCTTCATCATTCAAGGCGCTCTGTCGATCGGGACCGCTATCTTGGCATTTATCTTCCTACCAGATCACCCTTTGACCACTCGTTGGCTATCCGAAGAGCAGCGACAGCTGGCGCACAACCGCATTTACACCGACACCACCGACGTACGAGAAAAGACGAGTGTTTGGGTCGGTCTTCGCGAATCAGCGACCGATTGGCGAACATGGGCACTATGTCTCATGTACAACCTTCATCTGTCATCCGTCGGCTTCCAAAACTTCCTTCCATCCGTCATAGAAACCTTGGGCTACAGTCGCACAATTACTCTCGTCCTAACATGTCCACCTTATCTCCTCGCCGCCATCGTGAGTATCGTCATGGCCTGGACCTCGGGCCGGTGGAACGAGCGCACGCTTCACATCACTATCTGCAAGTGCATCGTCATGGTGGGCTTCATAATCGCCGTTTCGACACTCAATCTCGCCGCTCGGATGTTTAGCATTTACCTCTTTGTAGGTTTCAGCTTTGGCATCAATAATATCATTCTTGCGTGGATCAGCGCGACTGTTGGACAGACTAGCGAGAAGAAGGCTGTGTCACTGGCGATCTGCAACACGTTTGGAAATTTGGCCCATGTCTACACGGCCTATTTGTGGCCGTCTTCAGATGAGCCAAGATATACAACTGCTTGGGTTGCTAGCATCGCTTTTTCTGCGGGCGTCGTGGCTATAGCTTGGGGATTGAGGTTTCACTTGAAGAAGCAGAATGAGAAGACGAGACGGGATCATCCTGAGGTGACTAACTTTTACGTTTACTAGAGAATCTACAGGTTGAGCGTGTTACTTGAGCTGGTGAAACTGCATTTCAGCGAGCGCTGAGAATTATTTGAATCCTTGGGTTGCTACCCTGTAGTATCTATGTATAGGAGATCGGCACTCGCGAGAACAGACCATGACCCTTGAGATTAGTTCTACTATAAGCTTAATAGCACCCTTGACTTTTTAGATCGTTTTACTGCAATCGTTTCAGCTGTTGAGATAGTGGCTGTTGTAATTAGTCCTGGGCATTTGATAACGAGATTGATGCCAAGATGATAGTCACACGAGGTTGGTCCGTGTAAATGACATTCGCATTAAAAAATGGCATTCTCAAAGCAGATCGACAATGCCTTTTTCTAGGATACCAAATTAAAATGCGATAAATAAATCTGTTTTATTATAAACGCCTTCAAAGATAAGAAAGAGTATACAATCCCCATGCCTTGGCGACGGTATGTCGATCTTGCGCCACGAACTTGGCCTGGAATGCCGGGAGATGATTACGAGGTCCAGTTGTGTTTTACGATACGGCAGTTAATTGATGAGAATAATAGAACGAAACCTATGAAACGAGAAGTATAAAACACCGATTTCAGGTTTAATCTCGGTATGTTGATAGTTGATGGCTATTAATAACGGTGGTAATATCTATCTATCACGAGACTCGACGATAAGAGCATCAGCATTGTTTGAAGGGGGGCCCGGAAGACACGGACATTATTCGGACACAACAAATTGGATAATCTGGTGCTTTATCTTTCCACTTGTTCCCAGGTTACCGCGGTCAAAGGAGGTAACAGACAACGTAACGGATGACCTTGGCGGTCTTGTCGCCCCACGCTCGGCGTCTTGGCCGGAGCCACTATCAAGCAAGCTTAACAAATAACCTTAAATGCCCAGCAAGCGCCAAGTAGCCGCCAAGCGCCAAGCGCTCATCCCAATCTGTTTAGACGACCTCTATTCGTTGCATTGACGTGGCGCCAACGTCATGGTCGGATGGTCTAATATCATTGTTACAAGCCAAGAACTGATGGTTTAGAAATTGTCACACGGGGCTTACTAGAGTCTTGTCTTGTGTCTTGTGTCTTTTTCCTGTATCTGTCCCATCCCCCATCCTTTGCTGTCCTTTCGCTCTCCCCAGTGTCCCTCTCCTTTGTCGATCAGTCTCTAAACTCTTCTTTCCTTCTGCCAGCACACAAAACAATTTTGAAGCATGAGCCTCAGTCCCGTACGTCAAGTAAAACATTGATCTACAGCGTTTCGTCAGCTGTCTTATCCTTCAGCCTCAGTATACGACAAAGCCTTATCGTGATCCACAGATGCTCGTGTACCAAGTCAAGACCAGCCACATCATGTACTGAGACGAAAGAAGGGGAAAATTAATGTCCAGCACAGCAGTAGTGTCATCACTGTATAGATCCGGAAAGGAATACGCCTCATCCTGCCACATTCTCCGGAACTTGACTCCATCGGTCAAAGGATGACATGTTTAGACTCCACGATAGAGGTTCTGGCTGACTTGCGAGCTGCGGGTCGTTGGCGTAGGCTCTGCAGGCGTACAGCAATACCACTAGCGGTATAGACAAGAAAAAGAAACCCCGGGATTTCCTGTTTTTAGCGCGACACCGTTTGACATGGCCTGCCACCTTGAATCATCCGCGCAGATCGTGTGCTCTAGCACTGACTCTCTTCATTCCCTTGTCCCTGGGACCCCCTGATATCCCCTAGTCTGCTTCTCCGTCGTCCATTTCTGGTTTCCTTCACGTTTGTGAGGGATTTTCCCTGCCCCCATCACCCCCATCTTCCTCTACCGCCGCTAATGGTTCACTGGGGACGTGCATTTCTTCTGTGCGTTTGTCCCCGTTGTACAAAAACCTTTCAGGACCCAGCTCGAGGCAGCTACACAAAGGACAGACCCTCTTTCTGTTCACTTGTGTGTGCAACATTTCTACGTACTCTCTTGCCTCCCAGAGTTCAAATACTCCATAGCTGCTGCCGAGTCTTCTTAGTCTCACTTTTTAAACGGATTGTCTCTTTTCTTTTCTCTTTGCTTTGCTTCACACCTTTCATGTCTTTTGTCATCTAGGATCTGTGTCGTCGACACGCTCTTGGCAGCGATTGATCTTACACCGCAAATTGTCATCTCATCACACCACACAACGTTTGCTATTTCATGAAGCTTGATTCCTTCTAGGATATCATCCTCTCACACAAAGACGACCTCTGCAGCCTGGCGCCGCAGATCTCAGTCACAAAACGAACAAGCGACATCAAACTACAGGCACTTCGACAAGCCACATTATATACTATTCTTGAACACGAAAAACCGCCATAATGCCGACTCTCAATTTGTCGGAACTCAATGTGGTGTTGGCAGTTCTTGGTATGTTTCCTCGCATCACCAAACGATGAACAGTCTTCTGGGCAACCCCTTGGCATGAGAAATTGCCCAGACCTTGGCGAACCTTGGCGTACTGACACTTCAATTTCTTGCAGGTGCCTTTATGACACTGTATGGTGTAATATCCGTGAAGCTCAAGCAGACATGGTACCTCGGAGAAGCCTGTAAGTCTATCTCGCTATCGTCTTGACGGTGTGTATTCTAATTTGGTACAGTGCCCGCTATGCTGGTGGGCATAATACTTGGCCCCGTATCGGCCAAGTTTCTGGACAGTGAGAAATGGGGCAGCGCCCGGCCTGGCCAGACCCAAGACATTGCCTTGGGTCTTATGCGCGTGGTCATCGGCGTTCAGATCGTGATTGCAGGCTACCAGCTGCCCGCAAAGTACAACATGACGCGCTGGAGGGAGATGTCCATCTGCCTCATCCCTGTCATGACCATCATGTGGCTCTGCACCACTGGATGCATCCTGGCTACTGTTCCAAAGCTTCAGGTCCTCGGCGCTATGGTTATCGCTTCCTGTGTTACATGCACCGACCCTGTCCTGTCCCAGGCTGTTGCCAAGGGCCCATTTGCAGACAAGTATGTGCCCCGACATCTGCGAGAAATCATCTCGTCTGAGGCTGGTGCCAACGATGGATTCGCTTTTCCCTTCCTGATGCTTGCAACATACATCATGAGGCACGCCCACGAGGGTCCTGGCAATGGTGAGGCCTCGACCAATGACACTGGAGCTGCCGCGAATATGCTGTTCGTCCGTAGTGGCGAGGACGTCGGCCGCCTTGGAGGAGGCGTTGGCGAGGCCATGAAGTATTGGTTCGTAGAATGTTGGCTCTATTACATCCTACTGGGTATCGTCTATGGAGCCACTGTGGGTTACATCTCATGCCGCGCTATCAAATTTGCGCTTCGGAGGTACGTTTCTCTTGCTTGTTTGTTTTCCTGCCCGAGCCCTGCACCTTTTCCAGTGGAGCAGGGACGCGCAGGGAGATCCTCTTTACAGGGAACATGAGCTAACAATGTGACAGGTCGTGGATCGATGAGCAATCCTACCTGCTGTTCCCTGTCGCTATCGGTCTCTTCCTCCTCGGTACCTGTGGTGCTATTGGCACTAACGACCTGGTTGCCTGCTTCGTCGCTGGCAACGCCCTCAACTGGGACGGTAACTTCCTCGCCGAGACGTATGCGCGACACGATGAAGTCAACCACTGTCTTGATGTTCTTCTCAACTTTGGCGGATTCATGTTTATCGGAACTGCTATCCCTTGGACCGAATTCCACGACCCCGATGGCACCGGTCTGACAATCGGCCGACTCTTTGCCCTCGGCTTCATGGTTCTCGCCTTTCGACGTATCCCCGCCATTCTTGCCATGTACAAGTTGATGCCCAAGGTGTGCCAGGACTGGAAAGAGGCTCTCTTCATGGGGTATTTCGGACCCATTGGTGTAGGAGCTGTGTTTTACCGTGAGCACATGCGTCATCTCTTCCCTCATCCCGAGAACGCAGACCAAGAAGAAAGAGACCTTCTTGACCTGACCGGCCCCGTCGTCTACTGGCTGGTCTTGTTCTCCATCGTCGTCCATGGCCTTTCTATCCCAGCCCTTAACCTCATCTACCAGTGGCGCGGTATCGAGCCAATTCAAGACGACGCCGTTTCAATCCGTCGCAAATCCTTCACCATGGCCACACCTACCAACGCCATTACCGCTGACGAGGAGAACTTCATCGCCTTTAACCGTTTCAGTCGTCCCGACCCCAACTCGCGCGCAAACTCCATGGTGCTCGGCGGCGAAGTTCCTCCGGCGGTCCACGCGCGAAATGAGTTTGCTACATTCTCCGGGACGCATTCCGAGGAGGATTCCGAGAGGGAACGTGAAGAGGCAGAGAAGAGACGCCGTCGACGAACCATCCAGTACGATGTCTAGATTTAGCGTGCATTATAGATTTTCTACATTCATTTAAACAGGCGTATAGACAGCGATCAGTGCAGTTTACAATACAAATAATACTTTCGTTTAAAAATATGGTCTTGCTTGATGGTCTGCATCTATCAACCAGTGCTTGAGTCTTCCTTGTCCACGGAACCATGCTAAAGATGACTCGCATCCAAATCTACGTCAGTGTGCAGGTGGATCTGGTTCGAAATGGAGTGGCGATATCAAATTGCTGATGGACGCTAATCCTACGAATATGTTCCCAATCCGCGGAGCAGTCACAGGGGTGACGACACCGTATCAAATGTTGTCGCAAGTGATTCAACTCCTCAAGACCAATTCTCAGACACAAAACCAAACTACCGAACAACTACTACGATTCACTCACTGTAGTAACTTTCACGCTAAGTGACTTTAGAAACCGCGGAGCTGTTACACCGTGATACGCCAAGAAGCAACGCCAAGGTAAACTCAGACTTGGCTTGTAGGGCCATTGAAACGCCAACGCTGGGGAAAACATTGACAGAATCGATCGAGAGGTCCTAGCTCGGTTTCCAAGAATAATCGTTTCTCGAGGGTGTTTTATTCGGATGATGGAAGTACGGGATGTGAAGTCGGTGTCAAGATGGGTCTTTGAGCAGTGAGATTTGGCTACGGCTGCGGTCCTGATGACAATGTTCATGGAGGAGGGTTCTTAGCATGATACTGGAGATCTTACATAGAAAGAAAAGGTTCATGGGGATAGAAAGATCTCTGATTTTTGGTCGCGAAGGAGTGCAGCCAGATCAGCTTGGCAAATGTAAGCAGTTTACCACAGTATCTAAATCATATTTAGACATCTTGTATTCATCATTGTCACCAGAATTCTTGAATGGTATTTTTTGGGTACCTTTGCTGAAGATGTGACATAAATATATACGAAGAGGTGGCAACCTCTCACAATGCCTTGTCAAAGGGCGATGCCTTCATATATTTGTTTGCTTTGCGACATCGGAGACTCAAGTTTGCAAAAGCATACCGCACCCGTGGTGGTAGCATAACTAATGAAGATAAGCTGGTAGCAGGCGAAATATGCTTTAGCTTTGACCAAAGGTCCAGTATCGCTCGTTCATCGTCCCTATCGCAGACTGCAAGTACAACTGTATGAGGCCCTGGACTAGACTAAATACTAAAGAGTAGAGGTGGTGAAGAGTTGAAGAACGACATATCTTTATACAGCTGTCTAATACCGATGGGCGATTGTGTATAGTCAGATACTGATGAGAGTTGTTGTCTGATAAGGTCATTGGCATACTGCGTTCCATCAAGGTAGAACGTAACAGGATCATCAACTCCACTATTTCCTGCGAGACGTCAGGTCCAATCTACAAGTCGAGATTCTTACCTATCGTCTTCACAAAAGGCTACGATAAACTCAACCAGAATTCCATCGTTTCTTGGCGCGATGAGAATCTCGGCAGTCAGAACAACTGCATCATACATATAACTCCCACCACAGCAGCACGATCTCGGAACTGGCACTGATACGGCGTGACGCCGTACTTCTTGATGATATTGTTGATCACATCGAGCTTCGAACAAGCGACCCAAAGTTGACGGAAGGCTATGCAGGATGAGACCGACGATAAGCCCGCGGTGGGAACAAAGAACAGAGCTCCCATTCCAAGTTTGGTCCAGTAACCGTATATTTGACGGTTCTTTCGTACCTCACGCTGACGAACCTCATTTATGCGCTGGCTTGCAACAAGCGCTTCGAGCTTGTTGGTGTACTCGAGGGTGTTGAAGTAGAGAGCGTCTGAGACCTTCATTTTGTATGTGTTTTTGAACAAAGATTCCTTATGAAGCCCGCGGAAAACGCCTGCTTTATATCTTCACGTCTGCGACTCTCATTGGAGGCTTGAGCAGCGCCATACGTGCCCAGACTCTCACCTGCTGTTCAAATCATGCCATGGCGCTGTGATAGAGGCGTCAGATGGTTTTGGTGGCGCGGAGTCATGAGGTTGAAGCTACACATAATTGACAGCATCTCCGGAATGTGACCAGGATGCTGTATGTTGGGTTGTAGCTGAGTGAGCTGATCATTATCGTCAAAATGTGGAGATATCTCCGTCTCTATACGGGGATAGTATAAACGCCACAGCCACCATCATACAAATCCAGCTCCCGGCAGAACACGGGCTCAACGATGGTTGACCTTTTTATGAAGCTTAAAGCTAATACCATAAGACTGTTCGTGCCAGGCTCAGAGAGATGTCTCTATCCGGACCAGGACTGACCTTTCCTCACTTCGTGATCCGTCCAAGAGCGGAGACTGAGAAAGAGTGATGAATTCTGTAGATCACCTTCTGGAGCATCATTCGAAAGATCACTGCCTCTAGCTGTGTAGGCCATGTGCTCCGTCCTCTTGACGGTCTCGTGGAAGTGTTCATGCGTAGTGCTAAACAGAGCCGACATGTAAGAGTGTACAAGATACGACTGATGGATCACAAAAAGTAATAGTTTTTGTCCATTTTTCTTGTTTCTAAAATTCACTTACCTGTGCATCTCATGAACCTGTTGTCCTTGGCCCGCTTCTAAATTCTTGGATGATTCACAGGTATGCTCAGCTACCTGGTTGCGACAAAAGCCCCAGTGTACATTGCAATAAGAGAACCAGGGAGCTGAAACGAAAGCAGGTATAAGAACAATCATGGAACGAATCAAATCTCAGCTCATTGTTTCCTCTTCTCCAATATATCAATCATATCTAAGAAATGAGGAACAAACTCCTTCGTCTCACACTGAAAGCCCTCGTGATGACCCGGAACAGTCATACGCGGACAGCCCAAAATTTCAGCCTGTGCCTCAATAGCCCTTGCATAAAATGCCTCCTTGCATCTTGCGCCTCTCATGACACCAACACTAGTCTTATTATCTTTGATGCGGAAGAAGTTGGGGGCGTAGCCAAGTAACCTGGGAAACTCATTCTCCCAGAAGTTCCGACCATTTGACGGCTCAGGAGATGCGGGCTTGGGAACTCCCTCGTCATCGTATCCAATAAGACACTTATCGAATTCTGCCACAACAGCATCCAGTCCCTTTTCTCTGTGTAATGTCACAAGATCATACATCCAGTCGTAAATCTCGGTTGCTTCAGGCATGAGCACAGAGATTCCTGCTTCATGGGAAATCAGATGAACAACCATCTCAGGATAGTCGTGCGCAAATTGATATCCGAAAATGCCACCACTGCTACTGCCAAAAATGATCGCTTTCTCAAAACCGACAGCTCTGATGACTGCTCGGATATCGCGGGCTTGTTGAGTTGGGCTTAATGGTTTGTTGACGGGGACTTGGCTAGCTGACATTTGCCGTCTGTCGAAGGTGGCGCAAGTATAGCGGTCTGATAGAGCGGCGATGATGTTGTTGAACTGTCTACCGTGGCCATTTCCGCCTGGGACGAAGATCATGAGAGGGCCGGTGCCTTGATACCAGTAGTGCAAGTCGCAGCCCTCATTGTGGACTGTTGCTCGAGTGGGGTTGAACTCCATGGTGTGTTGTTTATTGTGCTTCAGTTAATTGCAAAGTTTGGCCAAGAAATAAGAAAGCTGCGAATATATAGCAATGGCTTCAGTTGCTATGCTTACCGACGTTTATTTAGCCTAAAGTTGGTCACTGGCTATTGGAATCCTTCGATGTGACTCAGGCCGGTGTGGTATCATGCGATACCGACAAAGGTCTTAACCCGATATGAAGGTCCGCAGGACAAGTGACACCGGAAAGTATCAGTAAGTAAATCAAGTCCATCTTTGCTCATGGGTTGACTCAAAGTAATTAGATCGATGAATCCAGCTACCAGAAAGACTTTTACGTTTGGTCTATTTTAGAGCCTAAGATCAGGGTTGTACTTTGCCCAGATAAGAACTGATCACACTAATCGGCTAGATGTCCACACTGTTCTCGCTTACCCGCACCGCCTTGCCCATGATCCTCACAGTCTTTGTATCTCGAAGCCACTCAACTGTCAATTGACCTCCCTCTTTGGACTGTTGCAAAACCCTCAACGTGTTTCCGCTGAAATCGGGGTGATACTGGTTCAGTCGTGCTGTAGTCTCAGCCTTGGACAAAGCATGGGGAATGATAGCTCGGTGGGCAGAGCCGGTCTTTTAGATGTCAGTCAGATTCACAAACAGTGGGGTCTACTTACGGCGATATCTTCCGCAAAGTGATTTCCAAAAGCGTTGAGCACACGGGTATGGATATGCTCGGAAGGCGATGTCGAGATTTGGAAAAGGTACATAAATTTGTTGAGTGAAGCCTGTTGTATAAGCATATGTTGTTTGATCTCAGATAGAGACTTACTAGTTTCTGCGGATCGATGGTAAGACCCTTGAGATCAAGATCAGGACTATACTCGAGCAAGAGATACTGATCCAAGTCAAACAAGCCGACGGGCTCGCCTTGTCCTTCCCATTTAGAACCAGTCGCCTCCTCAAACAATCCTTTCAACTCTTCCCATCTGTCACTTGACTTCGAAACTGAAGGAAGGTCAAGAAGTTCTGGAAACTCAATACCCACGAGCTTCTCGTCTCCGAATGGACTCTGGTGGAGAGAGGCAGAGACTATGCCATGAAGCCTGGTCAAGTACCTTAGCGTTTGAGGTGGGTTCGTTAGAGTACTAAACAGATGCTGGGACAAAGCAAGAGTAGCATGGCCGCAGAGTGGCCCTTCGTGGGAAACGTTGAACCAGCGCACAGCGTAGTCGGGCGCGTCATTTCCTGGCTTGAGAGGAACCGCGAACGCTATCATCGGATAACCGAGTCTTGTCGCAAGTTCCTGCAGCTTCGAAGCCGGAGGGAATATCTCATATGGAAACTCTGCATCCTTGCTGTATTCGGGGCTATCGGTTGGTGCGGGAAGGACAACGACACCAGCTGGGTTGCCTTGAGCCTTATCGGAGGCGAAAGCGTTGTACGCTGTCAAAGTAGTAGAACCCATTGTATTAATAAGAAACTTCAGTTTGCTTAGAATGAATGAAAGACAACTGTAATAGGTTCATATTTATTAATATCAGTTAGAGTCATCGCAAGGGCGTAAAGATGACTCTGCCCCTCACGATGACTGCAATCGGGTGACTAAGCGAAAGATTGGTCAGAATGTTCTCGAAAAGGAAAAGCACAGTTCATCAGCATCCGACCTCGCAAAAAAAATAAAGACTCATTGCTCAGCACAATGTAGGAATGAATCCGGATCTACCAAGCCCTTGCAAACGAAGGATTAACCGCAGAAGTGATATGGCTGGAAGATCTGGACTAGACGCGAAACGGACAGTCGCAGACGTCGAATCAAACCACCGTCAGACCGAGTATCCCCGCTTTGAGCTAACCACCATCTACTTCTGAATATCCTAAGCTGGCAGTAGGGTGTCTGGTTCTGATCGGTGACGCGATGTACCAGTAAGCAATAGTGAGCACCAACAGGTAAAGCTGTAGAAGAGGAGGGCAACATTGAAGAGGACTCCAGTACATATAAGTCCGCCAAAGGAAAGGCTAGAAAGGCAGTTAATATAAGCAAATTTCAACGCTGACTAAATTTTGTTCCTGATAAATCCCCTCGGACAACGAGCTTGTGAGTTCCTCTGACAAGCGCTAGTGTAGGGCTGGTAGCTATTGCGGCATGAGGCCTTCGGTAAACGCCAAGACTTCCGAGCACGACTCCCGCAGCCAATCAGAGCAGACTCACATGTCTGTCAGATTACTGATTGTGCTGCATCCGGACCAATCCTAGCTGACAGGCATCTGTGCTTACTTTGTCGGATATCCATGTTTGCGCGAGTAGAAAGGCCGATCACTTTAATATGCATCGAATTAATAAAGGGAATGGGGTTTGAGAGTTATATAACTCGTGAAGAGAAGCTGAAGAAAGTATCATCATCAGCAACAACAATCACATCTCTCAACCACAATCAACGAACATTACAACACTCTCAACATTTCAAGAACACTTATCAAAGTACCATTAATCTGAAACATTCAAGATGGTCGCAATCAAGACAATCAAGAGCTCCAACGCCACAACCCTCCCTCAATCCCTCCCCCAGAATCTCACAGCCGTTTTCCTCGGCGCTACATCTGGCATTGGCCGTGCCACAGTAAAACAACTCGCCATCGCAACAGACGGCAAGTCACCTACTATCTATATTGTCGGCCGTAGTGCTTCAGCCGCAACACCTCTTATTGCCGAGCTTCGCCAAAGCAACCCATCAGCTACCATCGAATTCATCGAAAGAGATGTTTCGCTAGTGAAGGAAGCCGATGCTGCTATGCAGGAGATTTCAAAGCGTGAGACTAAAGTCGATATCTTGTTCATGTCTGTTGGATTCATGTCTTTTGAAGGACGAAAGGGTAAGCCACACACCGACTCCAAGCTCATTGATAGAAGACTGACCATTTGCAGAAACAAAGGAAAAGCTTGAGCCATCTTTGACAACTCGCTTCTACAGCCGTGCCCGCGCCATCCAAGTTCTTCTGCCTCTTCTTAACCGCAGCGAGAACCCTCATGTCACCAACATTCTTGCTGGAGGCCAAGAAGGTCCTCTAGTAGAAGATGATCTCGACCTCGCCAAGCCAGGAAACTTTGGTGTCGCATCCTCCGCCAACCAGGCCGCCACCATGCTCACTCTCGTTCTGGAGCGTTTTGCGCGAGAGAGCCCGAAGATCAGTTTTGTCCATGCTTTTCCTGGACTCACTGCGACGCCACTTCTTTCTCGAGGATCAAGTGGAATCATTGGATTTCTGCTTCAGTGGATTGTTACCCCGCTTGGTGGTCTACTCTTTGCTAGCCCCGATGATGTCGCTGCTCGAGCTTTGTTCTATGCCACCAACGCCAGATACACTGTTGAGGAGACTGATGCTGCGGCTGTTCCCATTCCCGAGGGACTTGAGAAGACCAAGAGGTCTGCCGGTGGAGTATTTCTGATCACCGAGAAGAGTGAGCCAGCGGATAATGAAAAGGTGCTGGCTGGTATCAGGGAGAAGACGGCTAGTAAGGTTGAGGCTCATGTGGATAATGTGTTCAAGGGACTTTTTGGACAATAGTTGGGAAAAATATGAGATGGCCAAGTCTGGGAATCATGGCGTTTTGGTAATTAATTGGTTATGTATCTGTTTTCCTGCATTATAAATTCTACCAGTCAAAATTTGAACAAACAAAATCATGAGAAAAGTTCTAGACAACAAACTACTGAAGACAAAGGCCAAACCTTTTCTCACGGCGGCGAATCTTGTGACATGTTGAGAAAGGGTTCCTTCGGGCCCGGGGTCCCGTGGGGTTTGGTTGCGGCAGGGTAGACATAAGCGCTATCTGCGCCTGTGCTTGTCTTGGTACTAGTTTGTTAGTGGAAAGGTACTGGCCCCGCGGCGGAGCGGAATCACTATGAATCATTCTAGACAGCACCCAAAAAGGACTAGCATGTCACCTTGACTCACCCCAGTCAGCCAATCAAGATGCTCCATTTCCACACCCATACTATTAAGCTTCTTCCATTACAGATCGAGGGAACATATAAGGCCTGATGATCCTCGTGTTATTCTTTCAATTCAACAAACAACCAATACATCAACTCACTTGAGAACAGAGCCTCATTTTTATCTCATCAACGCTTCTACTCTTCATCAATCAACTTCATGCTAGGAGCAACAACTACCGACACCACTACAACAACCAGCATGACCTCGCTGTCAACACTCCCAACCAACATCGAGGATACCAATCCTCTCACTCCCACCACCATGGAGTCATCTAAACCTTCAGATCAAATCGCTCAATCCTTCACGCCCGGCCAATGTCTCTTCTGTCCCATCACATCCTCAACCCTCGAGGATGGCATGGTCCACATGCAAAGGTCCCACGGGCTGTTCATCCCCCAACAGCAACATCTCACAGTCGACCTTGAAACATTCTTCAGATACTTGCATCTCGTGATATTCGAGTACCGAGAATGTCTGTACTGTGAAACAACGAGATCCACCGTTCAAGCTGTTCAGCAGCATATGATGGGCAAAGGTCACTGCAAATTTGACCTTTCGGAGGAATCAGAATTTGCCGACTTTTATGACTTTTATCAAAGTCAAGACGACGTCACTGAAGATTCTGCGAGTGATAGTGGCAGCGACAAGGATAACCGCAGGCCATTGAAAGTGGACCAGGACTCAATGCGTCTACCGTCTGGAAGACTCATCTCCAAGAAGACCTCAGCGCAAGCAGAGCCCTCACTATCTCAAATACGTCGTCGACCACGCACCACAACGCCTCAGATAGAATACGTCAATGAGCCGGATATCGAGCCCAATACTACCGACGGCATTTCTATTCCCGACACACAGACGTTGACTAGACGGGAGAGGCGACAAAAGGCTACGGCAGCACATCAACTAGCAAACATGAGTGTCGGCGATCGCACCGCTCTGATGCACCTGTCTTCAGCTGAGCAGCGCTCACTCATAGCTACGAACCAGAGATTTAAGGAGAAGACCCAGAAGGAGGAGGCTAAGAGTCAGCGAAGGATTGATAGAAAAGGAAACAAGAACTTGTATGCTTATTGGAACACTGAAACTCCGGTGTATCAATGCGGTTAGTAGAATTGAATGGAGAGGATAGATATAAGGTCCAAGCCCTTTCATAATTTAGCTGGCAATTCAAGATCTTTATCCCGTTCTGATGTCATCATTTAATGCTTCGTGAACTTGTTCTTGGAGGAACGGAGACATATCGGCATTCTAGCGTGGAGTTTCTGTTACATGAGTTATTCTCTAGAAAAGAGACCATAAGTAATCAGCCATAGGATCCTTCCACAGCAAAAGACATTCTGTTTTCTGATCATTCCACCACAGGTCATAATCCGTTCCATTATCTGCTGTCCTGAAAGGCGGTTGTGAGAAGAGTACGTACGCCTCAATGCCTTTGGGTACCAAGCCGCATACCGGTCCGAAGGACACAACAGGTGAGAGATAAGTGAATAGAGGACCAATCGAAAATACAGCAGTCACAAACCCTATGAAGCAAAAGACACAACAGCCAATGATTAGCCCAATCACCTCAAGAAGAACCCCACACACGGTCTTGGATGTCAGTTTGAAGCGATCCGCACGGGTAATGGCCATCTTTCCCAAGGTCAAGAAAACCAGAAACCCTGCGACAATGAAAAAGTAAAAGGTTGGTAGATGGGCGTTTGGTAGAAACGACTTGGCGGTTTCGAAGACGAAGGGGTAGGCAACTTCGATGTATCTCGGGAATATTATCTGGCCGTTGTATGTCGCGCAAAGTATGCAGAGAACCCACGTCATCATCGAGGTCTCCATCCCAAAGCCGGGCATATAAGGAATGCGATACCACCGACGACAACGTCCTGGATCACCTCGTAAGAAACGCAGGATTTCCTGCAATCGCATATCTTTTGTTGTGGGGGAAATAATCTCAGGTGCTTCTCTAAAGCCAGGTATCTTAAGTAAAAGAAGGATGGACATGACTGATACAGTAGTGCCACCAACAGCCAGTTCAAATGTGCGATGGTCAATCATGCTGAGGGACTCCCAGCCGTGGAGACTCAGCCTTCGTTTGTATAAGAAAATGGTAGCCACAAACTGGAACAATGTTCCAGCCATAAGCGCCAATCTTCCGATTTTCACCCAAGCGCGTTCAGTTCGAGATTCAACTCTTCTCTCTTCCGTCAAAAGTCCCACACTCTCTTCCACTGGGTTTTCAGGACGTGGCTTTCTCGCAAACAGGACACTCCATTGCCGGGTATAGATGCGGACATGCTGGTGCCAGAATTTGGGCTTTTGGAAAATGCTGATAGCCAAGGTGGTGTGAATAACAAGTAGACCGAGGGCAGTTTGGAAGATGGCCATAAATGGAGATAGGAGAAATAGAACTGGCTCGATAGATGCGAGGCGCTCTTTGCGGAGGGACTGGAGGTTGCAGAAAGCGACGACTGCCGTGAGATGAGCGACTATTAGCTTGACAACTAGTTCCCTCACGCCACGGGTGTCGCCGTCAGGACATTCAACATCCCCACTCATTATAGCGCTTAAGATGGACTGTTCAATATGCTTTTCAGACTCACTCGATAAAAGAAGAATATGGAGCAAAAGAAAGAGGAATCACAAGGATCTATCGTCCGACACGTCAATTATGCGGCTGAGCTTTGAGCCTCGGTTTCCAAGATCATATCAGGCTGACCAACAGGCAGATTTGAGCACTGACTGAACAGCCAATCAAAACTCAGGTAATCCGCTAGTGAGGGGCAATCGAATGTCTCTCAGGAACACGATCAATTGGTAGATCATCGTCCGATAAGGCTGACTCATCTCGTATTCGCATCCTATGATTCGATCAATCAATATCGACTAGAACATTTGATGGTGCTTACTCCTGACCTACTTTTGGACACATTTTTCAATCTTTGCATAATTCATTGCAAGATTGAAGATGGAAGCTCTTTACGGGAGTCTACGAGCATTACCGCTCTCCATATCGATTCCTCTTACAATTGGTGTCACAATTTTCTTATCTGTCGTCACCAACGTCGTTCGACAAATATGGTTCCCAAATCCTCATCGCCCACCAGTCGTTTTTCACATTTTTCCCTTGATCGGCAGCACGGTTCAATATGGTATTGATCCGTATAAATTCTTCTTTGACTGCAGAGCCAAGTATGGAGACTGCTTTACGTTCATCCTGCTTGGTAAATCCACGACGGTCTTTCTTGGACCTAAAGGCAATGACTTCATCTTGAATGGCAAACATGCCGATCTCAATGCTGAAGATGTTTACGGAAAACTCACGACGCCTGTATTTGGAGAAGAGGTTGTCTATGACTGCTCGAATGCACGATTCATGGATCAGAAGAGGGTATGTGATTGATATTCATTTGTCTATATACAAAGCTAACGATGTTCCTTAGCTTCTCAAGCTTGGTCTAACCACGGAATCCCTGCGGTGTTACATCCCCAAATTCGTCAAAGAAGTTGAAGACTACGTTCGCACCTCACCCTACTTCAAGGGCAACACAGGAATAGTCAACATCACAGAAGTCATGGCTGAAATCACCATCTACACCGCCTCAGGATCCCTTCTAGGAAATGAAGTCCGCGCCATGTTTGATAGCACATTCGCCACTCTCTACCGTCACCTCGATGACGGCTTCCAGCCCATCAATTTCATCATGCCAGGTCTTCCTCTACCTCAGAACTTCAGGCGAGACCATGCAAGAAAGACCATGGAAAAGCTGTTCAGCGACATCATTAGTAAGCGTCGCGAAACAGGAAACCAGGGCGATGAGACGGATATGGTCTGGACGCTTATGAATGCTCAGTATAAAGATGGCAAGGATCTTCCAGATCACCATGCCGCGAGGATGTTGA
Source organism: Fusarium clavum (assembly GCA_004367155.1). Classification (NCBI taxonomy): domain Eukaryota; kingdom Fungi; phylum Ascomycota; class Sordariomycetes; order Hypocreales; family Nectriaceae; genus Fusarium; species Fusarium clavum. The sequence goes on from QGEC01000009.1 coordinate 252,666, forward strand.
TTGCTATTCTGATGGGTGGTCAGCATAATACTGCTGCTAGTGGTGCCTGGCTTCTTCTTAACCTTGCGCATAAGCCTCACCTTGTTCAAGAGCTGTACGAAGAGCAACTTGAAGTCCTTGGCTCACCTCAAGAGCCCTTGACGTGGGAGAACCTTCAGATGTTGACGCTCAACGGTCAAGTCATCAAGGAAACTCTCCGTCTTCACAGCCCTATCCACTCGATCCTCCGACAGGTCAAGCAGCCTATGCGTGTGCCCGGTACCGAATGGGTAGTGCCTCCGTCCCATACACTACTTGCGTCTCCTGGCACCATCGCTCGTTCAGAAGAGTTCTTCCCTCGACCTTCGGAATGGGATCCTCACCGCTGGGATAAGATCGAACCTCTTGAGAAGAACGCTGAAGATGGACAAACTGTGGATTATGGCTTCGGTGTGATGAACAAGTCTGTCACCAGTCCTTATTTGCCTTTTGGAGCTGGTCGACATCGATGTGTGGGTGAGAACTACGCGTATGCTCAACTGGGTGCTATCGTTGCCACTTTTGTTAGGTTGCTTCATATTGAACAGCCTGATCCTAAGGCTCCTCTCCCGGACCCGGATTACTCGGTGAGTCTTTCTACTACTTATGCTGGCAGCTTACTAACAATTTCAAGTCTATGTTTTCGCGTCCCATGAACCCGGCTGAGGTCCGCTGGACTCGACGTCAGACGGCGGAATAAAGCAGTGACATAAAGGTAGAGGCCAGACCAAAGTTGTGTGAGAGTTATAAAGTATTGGCACGCTGCTAGAAATGCTAGACTAGAGTGACGTTGAACATCGAGATGCGTATTTAGAGAATGCTGCCCAGACCCGCATCAAACAACGTCCACGTCAATGAAGTATCACTAGTGAACAGGCAATACTCTAGCTAGGTAATCAGCTGCACTTCCACTGGATACAAAAAGAAAAGGAGAGACAGAAAAAGTTTAAATTGGGCCTGTGGATACACCTATTCGGCTCGAAGCGCAAAAATATGATCATGCTGGGGATCGAACCCAGAATCTTCTGATTCGTAGTCAGACGCCTTGCCATTGGGCCACACGACCGTATCCAGTTGTTGAAGACCGACCTCCGAAAGGAATCTTGTGAAGCCGAAGTCTGGAAATTCACGAGAGTTGTTATCGTTACTCCGTGTGTATGGACTAGTGCGGGCTCGTGAGTAGGTTTGGGCCTCTCAGCTGGTTGCTGAAGATTAACGCGTTATCGTTGTCGCACGTTTCGATGTAGCCGTTGAACTCAAAAGGTCGATCCTATTTGGCCTTCACAGATCAAACAAGATTAAAAGCAATGTCAACGCCAGTCTAAAAGCTCTATATCTCGTAAATGCCGTTTAGTTCAAATGACAGACACCTTCACATTAACCAGTATGCCACTGCAACAACCTCTCTCCTCTACTCTCCCTCCATCGATTCGTCGCCTCCAACATCTCCGGACAGCCCTGAAGTAACCATCCCCATTTTCTCAAAAACTTAGGGGACACTTCCCACGAATGCGGAAGAGAAGCATCACCCCATACAATCAAGCCAGGTCTCTCTATGTTCTCTAAATTCGCCTCAGCGACATCCTCACACAGTTCATCGTCATCCAAGATATTCGCATCTTGTGCCAGGATCATGTTGTCTCTGAACTTGGGGAAGGGAAATATGTCGAGCCAAGGATGATGAGCAACAGACCTTTGCACAGGTGTTGGCTCCAAGACTTTCGGCGTGTTGTGTGAAGACGGCCATGGTCCGCTTTGGTTGAATGGGGAAATTGCTTCGTCTAAACACATCAGTGTACGATCGAAGCCGATCAAAGTGGCATTCTTTGCAATGGCTATGTTGACGTTAAGTGTGATAAGGAATGGAAGCTGTGAGATCCGAGGTGCGTTCATGGTATAGTCCAGATAGGCCATACTCGCAAGTGCCAGTACTCTTTGACTGATGTCCGGGCTCTTGAAGACCTCACACATTTCCATGATGGATTGCATCATTGCGTTGGGAGATTGTTGCAGAGCCGCCTCAACTGAAGCTTTCGATTCAGCTGGCAGGTCGGTTTGCTCGACTAAATTGGCGGCGACTCGACTTCGCTCAAGCTTCTGCCGCTTTCGGAGATCTGTGGCAGAAGTATTAGGTGAGTGCAGATGTTATTGGGCAGTTAGCCACTTACATTGGGATCTTTTGTTGAGTCTGTTCTGCAACTTTCTTCTTTCTGCAGTACTAGTAACCCCAGTCCAGTCTTCACCCGCCTTTTGGACTAGCAGCTGCTGTGCCATAGGCTCAACAACGATGTGATATGGAGCAGTCATCTCTTCAATTGGAACCAAGAATTTTGACGGCAGGTTTTTCTCCTTTCTTCACGACTATCGACCGAAAGTTGCAAAAGAAAGATTAGAACGAGGTCTGAGAATGCAGGCTGCTGATTGACAATCATTGCTGGCGGCGTCATCCTGTGAGAAGCGATACTCCACTTTATCAGCAGGTTGCATTAGCGCTGTACAGGATGAGCTTAGTTATTGGATAAGCTCACTCTGCCGAGGATTAATCCGATTTTCATGCCGAAGTAAAGGTACGTACATATCATCGAGTTGCAGGAGTACTAAGAAGGCCCAAGAGTTGAGTAGATATATGATCGCTGTATTCCATAATGTATGGACTAACACATTCTATCATCCTAAATTAGCCTCTCTTCACACTCGGCAGCCTAAAGTTGAGGCTTCTTGAGACTGCCTTCATCATGCCTCCTTACAAAATCTCACCCCCGATCAACTGCGATTTGGACTTCAGTCGAGATGGGGTTGTTGGCAAATTAGCGATCATAACTGGAGGTAAGTGTGCTTGGAGATCACAATATGGCTTCTAACATTGTGTAGGAGCTAGCGGCATCGGAGAAGCATACGTACGAGCACTTCACAGGGAAGGGCAAGTTATGCTATCCAGTCATTATCAATATGTACTGACAGATATTCCAGTGCCATCGTCGTTGTTGGCGACAAAGACAACGTTGCGGGAGAGAAACTTGCTTCTGAGCTGCCAGGATCAAAGTTTATTCAAGTCGACACAACTGTCTGGGAAGACCAAGTTCGTCTCTTCAAGGAAGCATCTCAGTTTTCACCTTCTGCAAAAATTCACTATGTGATAGCCAATGCTGGTATCACAAAGGCTGATCAGACCTTTACATTCGATGGTAGGATAACCAGCCATTTCGATTAGCCCTTTGACCTACTCACTGGCTGCTTGCCAGGCCCTGGCAAAGAGCCTATGAAACCTGACTTGAGGATCATCGACGTGAACCTCAAAGGTGCCCTATATACGGCAAAACTCGCCATGCACTACTTTATATCACAGAACGGAACCGAGCCCCAACCTGACCAAGAAGACACCTGCTTAATCTTGATCAGCTCTGGCGCCGGTTTTCTTGACGTCCCCAGATCCCCAGAGTATAGCAGCACTAAGTGGGCAGTCCGTGGAATCATGCACGCATTGCGAAGAACAGCATTCTACTATGGCAGTCGAGTTAATGTGATCGCACCTTGGTAAGTTCACGTACACCTACCCAATGCTTGTCTCATTCTTGGTAGGTATATCCGCACAAGTATCTTGTCCCAGGAACAGTTTGACAAAGTGGAAAGTTCAGGCGTTGAGTTTGCGACGGCAGAAGACGCGGGTGAATGTGCCTTGAGAATCTTGAGTGATACAAGTATCAATGGGCGGACTCTATTTGTCTGTGCTCGCAAATGGGCATCCCGAGGGTACATCGACCTGGATATTGAAGATTATCCTGAAAATACGTTGCTGCAAGAGATACAAGAGGATCAGATGAGAAATGCACCCGTGGAGCTGGGACTATTTCCATGATGATTACGAAGTCAGACGTTGTGTCCGCCTATATAGCAGAAAGGCCTGGTACGGTTAAACTGTATCGGCGATGTTAAATAATTAGAATTCAGCAGTGAAAGGCAACATCAATGTGGCAAAGGCTCCAGCGATGTTTCCAAAGAGAGTATTGCATTAATGTTACTAAATGCGTATCTCGAGAGCGGTAGTGACTGTCAGACACATATCTTCTACGGTAAAATGTGTCCTAAAACTGAGCTAGTTGAAAGTAAAAGTCCTTGAGGTTCATGCCTCCCATAAGCCTTATCACAGGCTTCTCAAAAAAGGTGTCTTTACAAAAACACCGAGAGGTCAGGGTTGTCCCAAGGGACCTCGATATCAACAGCCTCAGCGACGAGCTTCTCAAGAGCAGGAAGCTTGTCGAGTCGGTACTTGGTGCTAACATACTCGTGTCCAAAGTTGAGCATGCACTGAAGCAGCTTTCCAAGGGGAGTAATGCCGTTACGCTCTCCAATGCCCAGAACGGTGGTGTCGATGTGGGTGGCACCGGCTTCGAGGGCGGTGTAGGCGTTGGCGGTGGCGCAGCCAGTGTCGTTATGGAAGTGAGTCTCGATATCACATCCAATTATCTGGCGCAGGGTAGAGATCTTTTCATAGACCTCGCGCGTGGTGGCGCCTCCAACGGTATCAGCGATTCCCACGCGGTGAGCACCCAGTCGGTCCATGAGCGAGTAAAGCTTGAGGATTTCGCTAAAGTCGGAGCGGAACGAGTCTTCGCCCGAGAAGCGGACCTCGAGACCGTTGGCTTGGGTGAACTCGATGACTTCCTTGGCCTTTTCGGCGATCCAGTTCAGGTCCTTTCCGTGGGAGTGCTTCATGAGCTGGGCCGAAGTGCCGATGCACATGTTGATTCCATCGACGCCTGTTTCAACGGCGATGCGAGCGTCGTCCATGTTACATCGGATGTGGACCAGGACCTTTGCCTTGAGACCCATCTTGCAGATGGCCTGGGCATCGAGCTTGGATTGTGGGGAGGAAGCGGGTGACGTCAATTCGATCTGGTTATGTTAGCTGAGAGTCTAACATTGTCTTTCGGTATGCTCACATATTCGACACCAATGTCATCCAGAGCCTTAGCAATCTTCATCTTGGTCTCGGTGGTGAAGTAAGCGGTGGCAAACTGCTCACCCTCACGGAGAGTAGTGTCGATGATGTTGAAGTTGGCAAGGCTGCCAGAGCTTCGCATGGAAGTTGCTACAGAGCCACTGCGACCGCTGAGACTGGCAAGACTGTCTGCAAGAGAGCTTGCATCATCAGATTCGTTATCGTTGTCATTGTCGTTGTTGTCGTCGGTGGCTGTTAGGGCGGCTTCCAGGGCTGATATTGTTAGTTATTGAACTGAGGCCAAGATATGAGATGTTCATACCGATGCCATTGTCGACTCTCTGAGCCTCAGCAACCCCACCTCCCCCATTGGCACCAGAGCTGCTGCTGCTGGCGCCCTGGCCCATGGTGTGGCTAGTATGGTGACCCACGCTATTCGCTCCGCAGCTATTGTCGCCGCTGTTGCTACTAGCAGCACCTTCACCCATGGTGTGGCTGGTGTGGTGGGAGATGGGGTTGTTGGCTGTCTGCATTGTATCTGCCTTAGCATTCAGACGATGCAGGGTATCTGACTATGTGTTGTTTCTTTTGGTGATGTGTTTCGATAACAAGTTGTTGAGTCAAGAAGTGGAGGTGAGAAGAGGCGGCTAGCAAGGTTTTAAGTACCGCTGTGGAAGAGAAAAAAAAACCTTAGTCAGGGCAGTTTTGAGGTTAGTGACTCAAGAAAAAATGGCCGAAGGTCGGATCAGATTGTGAGGCCCTCATAAAGCGGGGTAATGCATGAGAAGAAGGATTTATCATTGGTAGATTGGACTCGGTTAAGCATGTTATCTAGATTGAGCTAGATTGATTAACACGACTTCTACCGCTTCCACTCATGACGAGGCGGCATAGCGGCAAGTAAGCCGCCTCCAATACATGACTAAGCCTACGTAGCCAATCACTCGATGACGTCTTCTGTCCAGTTGTCAAGATGGCTCAAGAGGTTGGTAAGACAAACACTGCAACTCATCAGAATAACGTTGATGGAGCAATTGCATTATGGGTCACAATGACATATTCATTGTAAGAATATCGAAAGCTGAACATTGGAATTGACTTGCGGGAGGCTGAGGCGATGACGTCTTGACCAACAACGACTCTCCAATTGGTTGATGTCATGTCTGTATCTATGTCTGGGTTAGATCAAGAATCATAAGACAAAAAGATTGAACAGACCAGTCAGTCGTTACACCATTTCATTTTGTGTCTTTACTTCCCTTCCCAGATTCGTTGAACCCTGCGGACAAAAGGAATGATGGCTATGCGATTGTGGTTCTGATGTTATCCTAAACAGCGACTTTGTTCGTATCATTTCTCAACACTTGTGAAATCAGGGCCAGATGAGAAGCGAGCAACCCAAGTTTTGCGCCTGTTGTCCATTCGCCTGAGGAAACGCGTATGATGACTGAACACATGTCGATCATTAAAACAAGCGATACGAGCGTCAAATCTTCCATGATTGTGAGAGCTACTGGGGGCGGGAACAAGCAGAGGAGGTGGAAGTGAGAAATGTCTCAATCATCAAGGCGATTTCGTTTGTCTTTTATGTACTCGGCCTACTAACTTGACCCGCAAAGCGGGATTTTTGTTAGATGTTGGTGCATTATTGTTTAACTTAGCTGTGGCTGATACCAGGGTTTGATGCAAGAAGATGGATGTCACGGCTTGTTTTATCATTCCATGTGATTGCACCTGGAACCTGTCCAAAACCAGAACAAAACAAAAATTCGCATTGCTGCGACAAAGATTTGCGTGATGTAAAGCCATAGCGCAGCGTTTGTGGTATCACAAAATGAGAATTGAAGCGTTCATTGTAGGGTAACCATGATGCCCAGACGTCAAAGCGGCTTATCGATAAGATGGATGAAGTTATCGCGAAACCCGATAAAGAAAAATGGATCACAGCTGCTTGGAGGCCTACCTACACGACAGATGCAGGGACAAAATAGAACAATGACATATTTACAGATCGCCAAGCCGAAAGCGAATGTCACCGAAAACATGCAAACGGAAAGGCAGGACGGAGATCGACTGAAGTAGTTTAAATCCGGTAAAATCTCCAGGGAACGTAGTGTCGGGATATTATAAATAGAAGGGCTTGGCGAGAAAAAGGGGGTTCTGTTATTGTTGGCATTCCAGAATCCAGACTTCAAAAATAGTCTAACAACAGGAGACCTTGCTTAGTGCGGACGCGATTAGCGGAAAATTCCTTGGACCGATTTTAGGTATACGAGGTTTTTGGCTTTGGTCTGAGAATGGCAGCGGAACTTTGGTTGTATTGGACAGGATGCCCTGGTCCAATGGCGTGGAGACGGGTCATCCTTTTAATAGCACTTGGCCCTGCATTGCAGGCTGTAAGCTGAATGTCCGGTTTTGGATTAACTGCCGATTGAGAAAGGAGAGAGACGATGAGATGGATCATGGTAATTAGTCGCTTGAATATTGTCTTGGGAAGAGCGACAACGTGGAACAAAGGAACGTCGCTCATGAACTTTGGACTGACAAATGTGTTCTAAAAAGGTCATTGCCCTTGCCTCATGACTCCCGAAGATTGGGACGAAGCCAGCCGGGATGGAGAAAAAGGGGACGGGCCACTCAAGCCTCAATGCGCCAATGTAACGGTCTTGTCCGGAGCTTACCAGCCAAGCCATCAAAGCAAAGCAGAGAGCAACCCAGACCCAAGCGCTAGACGAAACCCGGCGCTTCCGACCAGCGCCAACTTTCAATAAATAACAAGCCACAAGACAAATAAACAGTGAACTATTTGAATGCGAATGCACAGCCAGCCTTATCAAGCCACATCTTTTCTTTTTTTGCTTGAGTCAGCGCCGTTAAGATTCGTTGAGTTTGGAGGAGCCCCATGCCCAATTATGTAATTTATCTGACGTTAGTTAGCGGGCTAGTACCTGATTTTACAGGGGCTACAGAACTTACCCCTGCTGACATGCCCCCCCGGCAGTTCTTTGACCTCTCTCCGTTCTGTTACAAGAACAGAACCCTATACATAAGGACGACGGACGCGTCGCCACTGCACACTTTGATCTTTATTTACACATATTCCATATTCCACACGAGGTTGTCCTTGTCTAAGCCTTTCTTCTCTCTCGCATAGCCTCACTTTTCATCAGCTCAGCTATCTCACCAACGACACCGCCCCTTTCACAGCTCCACTTCTCTGTGACATCTTCAGTCTCAATCTCGTATAGCCAGCCCATCATGCCATCAGCCCCTGGATCCCCACGCGGCAGCATCATGACCCAGGAAGCCTACCAAAAAAGAAGAGATGCCAGCAGCAGCGAAGATGAGGATGACAACATCAATTATGATTCCGACGATGACTCCAAGGCTGTCAAGTCAAAGGATCAGCGAAACAAGCAGGAGGCTCATCTTGCTACTTACCGACAAAAAATGATGAAGACTACCACTGGGCAACCATCAGCAGAGCACACACGAATTCCTTCACTAAAGGGTCCCTGGATGGATATTACCGATAGTGATGATGACGACGACATTCCTCTTGCCATGCTCCAGGCTAAGACACGGGGCGATCAGAAGTCCCGACTTTCTGGCGTGCGATCAAACCCCAACTTACGCGCGTCAGCGCAACAGCATCTTATGAGACCTGGTTCATCACAAGGACAGCACAGCGGCAGCTCTCATCTCCGATTACCATCATTCGCCTCAAACCTTCCCCAAGACCCATTCCAAGACCCTTACCAAGATCCTTTCAACGAGAAGAAGCCCATGTTCAATGGTGGACTCATTGGTGTTATTGCAAGTGAGGAGCGCGCTAAGGCCTCGCGACGAGGTGGAACACCAAGCGTGAGCCTCACAGGCCCTCCTTCACCAGGATACGGCATGCCCAATTCCTCACCATATATGGGATCACCTTACGGAATGCACCAAGCGTCGAGATCCCAATCTTCACTATCCGGCATGCCTGCTGGATCACCATATATGGCTTCGCCATACGGCATGCAACAGGCCTCCAGATCACAGTCTTCGCTCGCCGGAATGCCTATGCACCCTCAAATGCAACACCAGGTTCCCCACGGTATCCAAGAACAGATGCAATTCATGCAAGCATCGACATACGGCGCTCAACACAAGCCATCCAGCTCATGGGGCAGCATTCAGCAAAGACCAGGAACGAGCGGAAGCATGGCTGGTCTGCAGAAGCCTTCTGTGCCAGCATATGGAGGATATGCGCAATCTATTCCCCCAGCGGAGCGAAGCAATGTTGGTCTGCCAAGTCGTTACAGGGCTGTTTCTAAGCAAAAGGCATGAGCAAATTTGAGGAGAGAATGTACGAATAGAATTGGACAACGAAAATGAAAAATGGCTTTAGGGATGAGAGGCACGATACGATAATTTCCTTACTTTATGCGTCTCAGGGAAGAGCGCTTTACTTACAATAAGTTTACTATGTCCAAAGGTATCGGAAGCTCGAAGAGCACAATTAGTTATGTACATTACGTGAAACAATTTAAATATTCACCATGCTTATCTGACTAGTTTTTAATGTCCTTAGTGCTGTTCTATGAATCCTACAAACTGTTCAGGTCTTCTTCTAACAAAGCAACTATACCCGAATAGAAGTTGTGCTGGAAATTCTCATCCTCCACAGCACAAGCCTGAGCCTTGAATCCAACATCTAGACACCGTCGTACTGCACTGCCATAGTTTGAACTAGCCTGGCATATCTCATCCGCAAGGCGCTGTGCCGTGATAAAATCTGACAAGGCACTTAGCTCGCCACCCAGTATTTCGTTAACAGTTCTAAGGGACTCTAAACGTTGACCCTTGATAAGCTCAATAAGCAAAACACCGATCGGTAATAGCTTGGGAGTTGGTATCGTTACATCTGAGCTGCATTCTGCTGGGCATCTCCGTTCAGTTTTGAGAAAGGCTCTGCTGTAGTCGACAACACCTTGCTTCTGGAACAGAATAATGTTTCGGGCTGCGGGTAGATCGTTCATAAATGGTGTTTTGTATAAATGAACTACGCTAGTTGCAATGGAAACTGCAAGCTGTAGTCGCTGCCTGTATGTAAAGAGATGCCGTGTATGTTCGTCTTCAAGTACATCAGACAATAGGACTATGGAGCCCTGAACTTCCAATGGTAGCAGAGTAGAATTGTAGACTTGGTACGTCCGTGTTTGCCCCGCTGAGACGTCGGTGATGGAACCCAAGCAGGCAGGTCCAATGCTTGCCTTCGTTTCACTGCAGAGGTCAAGGCATGGTTGGTTGCTCTGCGAAGTACGTGTGGTTGCCTCCAGAGACATGCACGCAACACCACTATTGATCGAAGAGGTAGCTGTTTCGGTTATCGTACCTGACGAAGAAAGTCGAGACATTGAGAACCTGACGGATCTCTTTTCTTTCCCAAGTTTCTGTGCGGTCGGTAATGATGGCGATGACAAGCTGATGGGCACTCGAGGTGGGGCTTCTGGGTTTGGAACTACTTTTACAAGTCTCCCTTCCCAGTTCTGTCTCGTGGGCTCGACGAGATGCGACTCCTTATCTTGTGGCCGCGAATGAGTAAGGAATAAATCGGCATGGTGGCCCCGAACCACATCCTCGTCTTCGTCGACACAAAGAGTGTCTGCACAGCCTGATAGCCCCATAGAAACCTGATGTTCATGTGTGCACTTGAGGCTAGATTGAATAGCTCGGTAAATGCTCGAAGCAACCGTCCGTAAGATGCCGAGAGCTTTGACCTGGGATCTCGCTCTTCTCTTGGGCTCCAGTTCAATACTCATCGTGGCCAGTGATTCCAAGCTCGATATACCATCTCTAATGGTAGCTAGCTGCTCCGAGTAGGCTGATCGACTCAGCGCAAATGTTATGCGCTTGAGCTCTTTCGCCGCAAGGGTCTTATCTGACCACGAGGTCTGAACGATAGTCAGAACTGCTAGATAACGGAGTAAAGTGACTTACCTCTGTACCACCACCAAGCTTCTCATACATCTCGTCAGTAGCTGTCTGTATATCTCTCAACGTCTTCTCGAAAACATTCCATGACTTCCATAATCGACTCCGAATTGCCTTTTGGGTCTCCCCCTTGACCCACAAGTCACCGCCAGGATTCTCAACCATGTCATCAATCCGTGACGGCGGGACTATACCATCCAGCAGCTTCTCGCAGACATTTTGAAGCTTAACCTTCTCAGTCTCGAGGTTTCTGATAAGCTTCTGAAGTTCTCGCTCGTATCTTCTATAGCGCTGTATCACCGAAATACCATTCTTGTAGTGCTCCAGCGTTGATATCACCAGAGGAATACTCCCCAGGACAATGCCGGCTACTTCAAAGCCAGACATCTTTCTGGTGTTATGATGAGAAGAGGAGACACCAAGTCATATACGGATCTGTTGTTGTCAAAATCTATATGGAGAACACATGTCGGATGAGGCTCAGAAGAGGATGAGAGCGGGGTATGATTTATGCAACTGTCAGATTGCATCAGCTGAGTCAAATATTGGCTGTTGGCCGGAAATCCCGCAGGTATTGCAGCCAATAGATTCATGACAGCGATTATCATGCGGAGGCTCTGATTGTGAGACCGACTTGAGAAATCAGGCTCTACTCTGTACCCTCACATCACAAAGATCACTCACCTCGGTCCACTGCCCATCTGCCGAAATGACGGAAGCGAGCATTGCGGACTGTGTACGAAAGTGTCTTGAAGAATTCAGCCTCTTAAGAAACGTGGAATCTCCACTGGCTACAGACTCCGACCGGAAAGCCGTCCTCGAAATCGTCGAGGAAGATGCCCGTTTCAAGATCTGGTCAGGGAATATCGGTGCACACAGCACAGGACGGAGATCGCTTCAGTACCGTCTTCGAGATGCCTCCCACTTGCAAAAGCAAGTTGTCTCACTCCTCCACGAATTATCCGAGCTGTTGGTGGACGCATATGCTATCGCGATTGGAGAAAAGATCCCGTGGGATCACGTAGAGGACGACGAAGGAATAGGCTTTGAATCCAAGTCTGAGTCTGATGACGATGATGTCCCGGCAACAGAGATGAGTCAAATTGCTCAAAATGTGTCGGACGTTATCGATTGCCTGCTACGACTGAGCGTCGCTATCAGAAATCCGGCACCTCATGATCGCTTCGCAACATTTCTTTCGATCGACGCCTCGCATTACGAAAAATACGATATTGACCACGTCAGATCGAAATTCAGCAAGATTGAGCCTTTTCTTGCTGAAAGGCTAGGCCGATCAATTTCGCGAAGAAGACAGTACTTCAAGTACCGTGAAAGCCACCACTTGAAACTGTCTCAGGGGCTCAACTGTCGAGAAGCGAACGATGGGAGTACCATTGCTAGCTCTCTGCCTCAGCGTGCTAAAGCCGCTGGTTTCAATGTTGATGCAGTGGATGAGGATGAAGCATCCGACTCGGGCGTCACACAAACTTCATTTGCTTCTTCCCATACAGGAGCTGACAAGCTTCGTGTCCCTCCACTTCCCCGTGAAGCCGAAAACGGCCCTTTCGAGTGTCCTTTCTGCTATATGATGATCATAGCCACTAGCTCATTGTCCTGGAAGTCAGTTGTTCACCGTTTATGCCGCGTGAGAGAGAAAAAAGCTTACCTGGACCAACTAGACGACACGTGTTTGCTGACCTTCGGCCCTATGTGTGCCTCTCGAAAGACTGCACAGCATCCGAGATGGAGTTCATGCGACGGCGGGAGTGGATGTTGCATGAAGTACAAAACCACTGGAGGACATACCCCTGCCCGTGTGCATGCGGCGAGGTCTTTCCGGCAAAGGCTCTGTGTCAAGAACATGTCAGCAAAATTCATTCTGATTCTTTCTCCAAAGACCAAGTCAGTTCCATGATAGACCTCAGTTCCAAATCGATTAAAGTCGAAGATGGAATTCACTGCCTTCTGTGTAAGGAACCTCTTCATTCAATGAAACAATACAAGCGTCATGCTGGTCGCCACCAGGAGCAACTCGCCCTTTTTGCACTCCCATCGATAGGGACTGGCGATGACAACGCACAACTGGAGGACGACATTTCTGAGACGCATAGTAATGTCTCTTCGGACGCCCAGCGAAAACAATCAGCAATGGAAGATGATCATGACAGCTTTACAAAGCCTCTTGAAGATGAGACTGATGAAAATGTTTCAATTATTTGGGAAGAAGCTAAGTCGTGGTTTTCCGATAAGCCAAGCGCCGTCTCGCAGGAAGACAACGAAAAAGAGTGGGAAGCACCTGCCGGTTCGAAATGGACTAAAATAAGTCGCCGGGTTGTTAGTCTCGAAGCTCTAGAAATTGGTAAGGAGAACTTTGAGATTAGTGGAGACTTTGTTATTGTGTTGAGAGTGCTCAGCCGGGAGGAAATTGAGAGGTATGCCTCAGCAACGCGGGTCCTTCGGGAAAGGAGACGTCGTGAAGAGGATACCATCAGCAATACTATATATGAAGCCGAAATGCAATCGAAGGGGCCCGGCAGAGAACATCCAACATCACCCACGCCAGTGGAGCTTTCGAGGACGTCTGAAAACGAGACAGAAGCAGGGAACGAGATGAAACCTGGCGAAGTAGAGCTCTCAGAAGAGCAGGGTGAACTGCCCTTTTCACTAGAAAGATCTGGGGACTTGGACCAGGATGAGATTACAAGTTATACCAGCGATCGCAGTCAGTCCCAACGCCATAGCGTCCGTCCAACTTCAGGGGATGCTGTTCTAATCGCATATCTCGACAACGGACGCGATCCAGAACTCGCTCGCGCAGCCGGCCGTGAAAGCCTCCCATGCGACGAAGAATCAGACTATAGCCAGAACTCTGGCGTAGTAGAGGGCAATGACGATGTACAAGCCCAGCTCAAGGCTCCAGAAGGACCACGCCTCGATGAGATCATACGTGAATTCGAGGAAAAGTTTCCTGGGAGAAGATAGGAAGAAATACGGAAAATACTTTACAGATTTAATTGCATTTGATGTCGAGAAAAACAAACTCTCAAACAATGGCCAAGCTGACTGTTTTAGTACTTGCAAGGAAATAAGTGACAGGTTTATTGAGAGGCACTTCACATAGAATACGACCTAGTATAATACAGGTGGGAACAAGTTAATATTTGTTCGCACCAAAGTTAAGACTAGTGATCAGTTTGTCCTTAGCCGACATGGAAGCCGACGAGTGGCTGTTCCTCGGAAGTGACACTATGCAAGACCTATGTGGAGTCCGGCATTTCATGAACCAGTCAAGAAATCAGAAACCCCGCAGTGTATATAAAGGAGGTTTACAGAATGGAACAAAATTCTAGAAGCTCTTTTCTACAACCAAATCATACGCAAGGTCAATATCACCATGTCGAACAAAGATTCAGCCGTCTACCATTACCTCGCCATCGGCAAGCTTGGCCGCGGTGAGCCCATCAAGTCAGTCAATATCTCAAACGAGGCCGCAAGGCGTCTTGGTACGCAAGCCATGGTGATATCATACTTATGGTTGCTATAGGTTGTTCATGAAGGATGCGGGTATCGAATTTGAGGAGCGTCTCTACGCACGAGATGATACATGGCCCGCGACGAAGGAGAAATTGATCAAGCAAGGTCTGAGCAGAAATGGCCAGGTGCCTTCTCTCGAATACAAGGGACATGTCCTCACTAACGTAAATATCATCTTAGATATCCACCTCGGTCGCCGAGAGCTGACTTGCTACGCAGCATATTCCGATTCTGCGCTATCTATCCCGAGATCTCGGCCGGTACGACGGCCAGACTAGCGAGGATAAATATTTGACAGACTTGGTATCTGACATCTACGTTGATTGGAGAGTATGTTACATCTTGAACTTTGGAGCTTTGCTTGGCTAATGGAGGTGGCTAGGCTCAATGGGTCAGAAACCTGAAGGAAGGACCTCGAGCCGAGTACAAGGAGACTATCGCTCCCCAGTACTACGACCTTATCGGGAAGTACTATGCCGACCGTGAAGGACCTTATCTTCTAGGCGATGAGATCAGCTACACGGACTTTGCTGTCTATGTGTCGATCGATAACGACGCACGAACAAAGACACTTCCGGTAAGCCAGAAATCCCAAGGAAGGGATGGTTTATAACTGACAATCCGTCTTGTAGGCAAAACTGCCAGAGTCTCTTCTGAGATTCAAAGCTGATTTCGAGGCTAGACCGAAGCTGGTAGAGTACATCAGGCAGGGATGAGCTTGGGTGTAGCAATGTGATAGTTTATGACTCAGTGGAATATTGTTTTGCCAAACCCCGGATGCAAAGTTCTGAGATGTATTTTCAAATTTCCAGGTCCTAAAACCACCCTTTCTCGAACCCCATCCGTTATGTTCAGCCCTCCAAAGGGAAGTTTCGAAGCGTCGCATTAACAATATCATGCGGCCCCCGACAAAAGATAAGCTTAGGCTCCCTTGAGAGAATATCGTCCTGCTTGCTCTGCACAACGTAGTCCACACAAACAGCAACAACAGATTCGAATAGCTCAGTGAACTCGACATCGCCGCGTATGCACCACCCGACGATAATGCCTCTCCATTCGCGCTCGCCTAGCTGTGCTTTGAGATCCTCCAAGTTTGAGCCATCTGCGTTGAGGTTGAACCCGATGTTGGTGAACTGTGAAGCTGTCGAGGCTGGGACCTTGGATTCCGACCATTGTTCTCCGAGACTGTCGTTTATGTCGCGGCCATGAAGGTGGCGAGAGAGTGAGATAGTGAGGATTGGAATGGGGTCCATAGTTGGAGGGTAAGTGTAGCGGTGAGTTGTCCCTTTGACGAGACAGTTGACTGTGGCAAGGTCAATCGATGGAAGGAATAAAGTCCTCCTGTAATTTGGATACAGAGATTGAGTTGTGGGAAGTAGCAGACTGGTAAATATAAATACATTGTAACCATGGGATAAGAGGCCGAGGCATCTTGAAACGCCGACTTGACCTCGGTCAAGATTGCATTATTAATCCTCCCTACGTTCTAGTGCTTACGAATGTGCGAAATACAATGAGCAAGCAATCATGCGGTTTGCAAAGATCTTGCAATGTTCCAGCATCTACAGCCGGGTGTTATCCGGCCCGGCGTTGAGAGGTGAATGTGGCAAGTGCTGTTGTCCTGCCGCTAATTCAACAGCATGCTTGTAGCAGATAGTATAAGGACATAGACGGCTGAGTCTCCCCTCAAGTGCCAAGGTTCAGTGTGAGTGTACATTTGTCCAACATGTCTAGTCCTTTGGTCAAGAACTCCCCAGCAACAAGAATCTAACAACGTGGACTGCTGCCATACGTTTGTCGTTCAAGATTTGGCTTGGTCATCGTGCCACGAATACTGTATCATACCTCGGTCGGGGACGAGAATCGAAAGATTGAAAGACCTGTAAGCCCCATGGCTGATGTTGATTACACCGAGGTACGCGCGCAACCTTTTGAAACCCTCCATCCAGGTGCCTAAGCTGAGATGCTAACTCTCGACTTCTTGAGCCTTCGCTCCGGCGGCGACATGGTTGACTGGTATGGCGTCTTTCTGACCGTACATCATCAGGCATCAGAATGTAATAGAAGGACGTCGGAGAACCTGACACAACAGAATCTTCCATCAGTCGTACAAAGTTGAAAGGCCTCCGAGGTTAATCAGAGCGTTACCAATCAGAACAGTCCCTCTTGAGTTCCTTAGTGGCAGCCGCATCACACCGGCTTTGCAATTATCAAGTAAAACGGTTATATCAATGAACCCTATGCGACAACCGGGTCGACAAACAAAGTTCAGAGTCTGAAAGGCCGTTGTGACTGTCCTGGAAGTTTCTGGCTGAACCTATGAGACACCACAGTATGTGAGTCAAGGAAAAGAGAAACTCCAGTGCAATATCGGGGATCCTCTTCGCTTCCGTCCAGCCCAGTCGCATCAATTCAATTGAAGAGGGAGAATAGTCGTTCGGAACCCTTCGTGACGCAGCACAGATTGATCTTCGGGGCAAGGACTAGGGATCGCGACGAAGAAGTCGGCAGGGCTTGTGTTGCTCGTCAAGGCTATCCTTCATCGTGCGGCGACAGAATCCTGATTGGGGGGCCAATCGAGAAGAAAGGTCAAGATGTTGGTGTGCAATTGAGGCCTGAAATGTCAAGACAAGCTGTTGTGAAAGCGGTAGTGTCGACCGAGGTTGTCGTAACATGACGCTCACATTCGTGCTGTCGAGGGTCCCTTGGACGGTCGCGCTGTGAATGGCGTCATGGTTGAGTCAGGCAAGCAGAAACGGCAAGAAGAAGCAGGAGTGGAGAGAATGGAGCAGGTCTGGGATGAGATCGCCTGTCGAGGGAATTGTTTTGGCGCCCGCTTGATTGAGCGCTGGGATGTCGGGCAGTCGTTGGAACAGGTCTAACAGAAACAATCGGTCGGATCGTCGTGGGAATCAATCTTATTGTCGTTATGAACAAACTTGCGTTGAAGAAACAGAAACATCGGGCGTCGACGAGAATGTCGGTCGCGCAGAGCATCGGCTCGGGTATGACAACAATACGAGAACAAATCGCGCCATCCTTTGCGCGTCGTGCTGCTTGAGAACAATTGCAGCATAGCCATCACCAAAGGTCAGTGATGTGAGAATAAAAAAAGAAAGGTTCTGTCTGCTGTGCTATGGTATCTTGATAAGTTCCTCTCCACCATCAATCGCGGCTGTGTCCGGACTGCAGCGGCCGTATCCCATTGTAGAATTCTTGGGCCGATGATACACAATTGTTTTTTTGATCAACCCACCTCTGACGATGTCTCAGTCTCAGTCTCAGTCTCAGTCTTTCTTTAGTAACCACCTCGGTCACCACCGCCGTAGCTGCGGTCACCGCCACCGTAGCTGCGGTCACCACCACCGTAGCTGCGGTCACCACCGCCGTAACCACCACCACGACCACCACCGTAGCCTCCACGGCCACCACCGAAGCCGCTGCCTCCAGCGGGGCGGGCGTTGGCGACGTTAACTCGGATGCGACGACCATCAAGCCTGGAAGAGAAGAAACGGTTAGCTATTGATTGAGAGGGTGCAGAGAGGAATGAGGGACATACTCCTGCTCGTTCAGGGCGTTGACGGCAGCGGTAGCCTCCTCCTCGGAGGAAAAGGTGACGAAACCGAATCCACGGGCTCGGCCGGTCTCACGGTCGCGCATGATGATAGAATCGGTGACGGTGCCGAACTCCTCGAAGGTAGACTTGAGAGTCTCGTCCGTGGTGTTCCAGGACAGGTTTCTACAGAGAGATTCAGGTCAGCATGATTACCCCTCATTCAGAGTTTTCTCGCGACAAAGAGACAGGGATTGGGAGAGGGCAGAGAGCAGAGAACAGAGGCAGAGAGGGAGAGAGACTAACCCGACGTAAAGCTTAGACATGATTGCGCGTGTTGTGGTGAAAGTTCGAAGAAGCGGAGAAGAAGTAAAGGTGAAGCGGCGTAGGAAGTTCATGGAGGGGGAGGATGGGGTTTTGTAGATGTAGGAAATGGGATTTTGCTGCCACGTCGCGAGTTATAAGGGAAACGGAAGGTACAATGTGCGGGCAGAATTCAACGGCTTGAGCAGGTGATTCACGGGCAGAGCTAGCTCTCGGAAGTACTGTACCTTCACTTTTTCTACCCCTCTTTCACGCATAAAAAGGTAAGCAGCTGCACTTTCCTTCTTGCATTCCAGGCCCAACAGCCCCTCACTTTGGTAGGCGCAGACCACGTCATCCAATTGAAATCTCTGCCTCTCCTCTGATTTTTTTTTCGCCTCTGCAGAGTCTGCTCCTGCTTGCTCCCTTAGAGTAGCATTGAGGGAGCATTAGGCCTAGCGGTGGCGGAAGATTGGCTGCCCCTCTAACCCCCTCGCGTTAGGCAACCCCAGCAAACTGTTTCTTACAGGTCCCTTTTGCCGCTTGCCCTGCACTGTCCTAGCCCAGCGGGGTTTCCATCTGCGGATCGCACCCACCATTTTTAAGATTGGATTTGCACTGAAATCCACTGATAAACCGTATCAGCAGGAGGGGTCAGGATCATCTCTTTTTGCGGTTCCGGAGGGCAGTACTGGGCTAACTGCACTGCGCCTCACTTTGTGATTGGGGAGCCACAATCACATCTGGCGCCACATCAACCTCGAGGCTTCCTACTGTACCACAGGTGGTCTGTTAATTAAATGGTCGTGAATAAAGTGTTTCCATCAACAACTCAATCGGTTATCAGCAGCAATAACGGTTTCTATCTCGTCATTCACTGAACTGTGAATATCATTATGAGATGTAATCTTATTTTCTCCAGCATATTAATTTTCACCGTGAGCCATAACATGATACATCGTGAGCATTAAGTGACGTGTGCCAGAGTTGGGTGGATATTAACCTATAGCATCTACCTACCCAACCCAATCCAGGCTTTGAGGGGAATTCTGCGCCTTGTTAGGAGACCTCTTCAATTTCCACATGTTAGGAGGCTGTAGTGATCACGCTCAAATACAAATAATATACCCACCACCTGGCTGAACCTTTTCATTTTATTCTCGCCTCCCATCTCCACCAACTCGCCGAAAGGATTGTAAGCCAGAACACTCTGCTCCAAGACAGGCAGTCGTTCGCAGCGCGTAATTAATGACTGAGTTTGTCCCAGACCACATGGTGTGACATGGGCGTTCGTCATATTCCGGTCATGCTGCCCTATTGGTGCAGGCTGGGAAGCGTGCTATACGCGTAAACGAAATGTTCGGCTCGGTCCGAAAAACGCAGTATACTACCACCGAGAGCAATGACTACACATGTGAGAATAATACAAACAGTATAATGGCTACTTGGCAAATGAAGTGTGGTTACATTATAATATTAGTGGTGGAACTTAACGGTGCAACTATATTCATCGAGTCGGATATCACACCAGATCCCCCACACTGCCAAAGGTGCGTCTGAATTGCCTCACACAGGCATATCCAGTGTCGCTATTAGTGCATTTTATTCCAGCAAGTCGCAAAAAGATACTAAAAACGATCGTCAATTACAAAATGCACCACAATTTAAGCCAGCTGCCATATGGAGGAAACGATTGAGCATTGGGGGTTTGTTCCGAATGCGGATACTGCGGGATGTTGACCTCCGATATGCTTAATCCATGGCACTATAGCGGACTTGAGCATGGATGGATGAGGGGGATAGGATGCCAAGGAAACGCAACGAAATTATCAAGTATAAAAGCATCGATATGTCTCTACAAGAAATTATCTGGCAACGATTGGCAAGATCTCAATCTCGACTCTTACCATGAAGTTCTCCTCAATCATCGCCGCAGCTTTTGCCAGCTCCCCAGCACTGGCTGTCCCAGCTGGCTTCGTCACCACGGACGGCACAAAGTTCTCTCTTGACGGAAAAGACTTCTTTTTCGCAGGCACTAACGCTTACTTCCTTCCGTTCAACATCGTATGTGCTCTATCAAATATCACACCACGCTACTAACCAACTCTCGCAGTGGGGAACAGACCATTACAAGGATGTCAAGCTCGGTCTTGAAGCCGCCAAGGATGCTGGTCTGAAGGTTGTCCGTACCTGGGCCTTCCATGACAACAACAGGACGTTCTCAGAGGGCGGACTGCCAAAGTATAACACTGGTGCTGAGGACACTGTTTTTCAGTGGTTTGAGAAGGATGGAAGTGTCAAGATTGATCTGAGCAAGCTTGATGTAGTTGTTGAAGCTGCCGAAGCTACTAACATGAAGTTGATTCTGGCTCTGACCAACAACTGGGCTGATTATGGTGGTATGGACGTGTATACCGTCAACCTCGGTGGTAAATACCACGACGATGTGAGTCCCCCAGCTCATCTTAGCAATCTTGTAACTGACCAAGCACAGTTCTACCGTCTCCCTGCTATCAAGAAGGCCTTCAAAAACTACATCAAGACCGTTGTCAACCGGTACAAAGATTCCCCCGCTGTCATGGCCTGGGAAATTGCCAATGAACCCCGCTGCGGCGCCGATGGTGTCCGAAACCTCCCTCGCGGCCCTGATTGCACTCCCAAGACAATCACTTCCTGGGTCGACGAGATGAGCACCTACATCAAGTCCATCGACGCAGACCATCTCGTCACCACCGGAAGTGAAGGTGGCTTCAACCGCAAGTCAGATGACTGGACCTACAACGGCGCTGACGGAAACGATTTCGACGCCGAGCTTAAGCTCCCCAACATCGACTTCAACACGTTCCACTCCTACCCTCAATATTGGAGCAAGACCGCCGATTGGGTTGTTCAGTGGATCAAGGACCATGACGCAGCTGGCAAGACTGTTGGAAAGCCAGTTATCCATGAAGAATACGGCTGGCAAGACAAGTCAACCCGGGTCGCCACCATCAGCAAATGGCAGAAGGCTTCTCTGGACTTGGAAATGAGTGACTTGTACTGGCAATTCGGATTCGCCGGCTTCTCGTATGGCAAGAACCACGATGATGGAAACACGATTTATCTCGAAGACGACGAGGCTCAGCCTTTGGTATACGAGCATGCTGCCCGCGTCAACGGGGGAGAAACCACGCCAAAGCCGACGGCTACCACTACTGGATCAACTCCTCCCAAGCCCACTGTTACTGAGGGGCCCAAGGTCGGTAGATATGGGCAGTGTGGTGGTTCTTCTTGGACTGGACCTACCGCTTGTGAATCCCCATACACTTGCAAGGCTCAGAACCAGTGGTACTCTCAGTGTCTATAACTGTCTAGCTCCACTGTAGATAGTAGAATTGGGATAGGCAATTTGTGTCATATCTGATGTTTTGATTGAGTATCGTGTTCGCCATTGTTATTGGCGCAACGACCGTAGTAGTCGTGTAAATTAGCTCTTCCCTTAGCTATGGAGTCACATTTGACTAATATTGACATAAAGTACAAACACAGAGTCGGCATGAGCCAACACTACAGTTGACACACCCTTCTCCAGATCACTCTGTATTGAGAATGTTTTCAGATCCACACATTGTCTTGGTATCCATAAAGCCCTCCGTGAGCCCATCATGAGCCAGGCATCTGACTCGGTATAGGCCAAACTCAGGCATTGCGGATCCCAGTGATCTTCCGCTTTCATTTCGAGAGCTTTACATGCACTCTCATCGTCGTCTTTCCAGTCCCACGCAAGGACCCCGAAACCCGTATCAAGTCGTATGCCGGAGCATAACTCAAAGTCGAGGCTTGGAACGCCACTATAGGGGAGTTTGTATTTCCAAAGCCAAGTGTCCTGATGGATGTTCGCAACTACTATCTCCGCTGGACTCGATAATGCGAGAAGCCCATCAGCACTTAATGCAATGTGAACGTTTTCTCTGACATGATACCTCGCTCCCTGCCAGGGATCCATGCGGTGTATTTGTACCTCACGTTCTGTATCCCATATAGAGATTACATCGTCATTCGTCAAAACGGCTAAATAGCCGTTGGTTGAGAATGCTATACAATGATGGTATCGGATCCAGTCACCGTCATGAACAGGTAATGTGTGCAGACATTCACATGTCTCTGTGTCCCAGATCCGGATGGGCATCCCATTACATGCGATCTTCCCACGTGGCCCATAGGCTATGGCGCTATTGTAGGGACTCTCAGATAGCTCGAGGTGCTGTTGAGGGCATAGGCGACCGGTTTCTGGGTCAAATGAGAAGGGATAGAGAGACTTGTCGCCGGGTACCACAGCCAAAGACCCGTCGTGGTTAGACGCGAGGAGAATACGGCCTTGAGGACAAGGTATTTCCAGTAGCCGATCACCATTAAGCCTGTTCAAGACCTCAACTACCGCATGGTCGTCTACCCCAGCAATATAGTTGTTCACATTGGCCGTCTGAACAATAAACCTTGCCGGATGTTGACCAAGTCCAGAGATCGACTTCTCGGTCGATCCTTCAAGGGACTTCGACTGCCCTGCGATGGTGTCCAAGCTCCATATACTAAGTACCTCTCCCCCTATAGTGGCGATCTGGCCGCCTCTACCACAGCGTAACACATCAACGGTGGTAATGTTTGGGCAGACGATTTTCATGCCTTTGTCCAAGTCCCATAGGCCGAATCTCTCCGGTACAGCGATTATTAGGAATCTATCATTGTCCGCCCATGCGATTCCAGAGTATTTCTTGTCTTCTATCACCGTATGTATAGCGAGGTCTGTCTCCCATGAGCAGAGGCTCACACCATTGTAGCAACTGAGCGCCAAGCGAGTTCGTTCCCGATTGATGGCGATTCCGTAGAATGGTTGATAGTCAGGGATTTCCAAAGTTAATGTCTTCGACAGAGTACCTTGTGTATCCGAATCCCATACCTCTACATTATGATCAACAAGCGGGTCGTCGCTAAGGACGATGAGACCCGTCTTCCCCGAGGAAGTAGAAACCCACTCAAACCGTTGGCCAACCGTATCCAGTGTCTGTACTATAGTTTTCGTATATGGATTCCAGATATCAAGATGATAGGTCTCATCTGAGAGCAGAGAGACAGGGAAGAGAGGGTCACAGTCCATCGCAAGGAACTGCCCATCTGGAGAAAACTTTACCTCTCCGCGAGTAACCTTGTCCGTATGAAAGGATCCAGTACATCTTCCGTCAGAGATAGTATATAGGCTGACTGTGGAACCGCCAACTGGCCCCTCAGATACTGCTGCCAGTTGTTGTCCATCAGGATGGAAAGCTATACCTTGGAGTAAGCCATTCACACTCTGGAATGACCTGAGTCGTCCGCCAGTTGAAGCATCCAAAATCAAGATGCAATATTGATCCACACTTATCACTGCGATATATCTCCCATCGGGGGAAAAGCTCAAGGAAAATTCTTGGTTGTCGACACCTGGAACAAGTTGGAGGCATGTATCCCAGGTTTGGAATGAAGGGGCGTGGACCTTTATAGAACTAGGCATCTCCTTCTTAAAGCACTGCCTTATGATAATGGTCTCCGGGCTGAAGATCAATGCTGAGAAGTACAGCTGTAGTGGTGCATTATCCATGACAGATCTGTGCGTCAAGGCGAAACGCCATGCATCTTCGAGGAGGTCCTTGAGCTCCTGTGGAGCATCATACTGCTAAATCTCTGTCAGCCACTCTGCTCATGAATCAGATTCTTAGTATTGTGGCACTAACGATATCAATTTTTAGTTTCTGGATAGCCTTGACGGCCTCTGAAGCACATCTCAGCAGACTCATCGCCTCTAACCAGAAAAGGTACTTCTCCTTGCAGAAGGTGGTAATGAGTTTAAATGCCAGTACATGCTGACCTTCCGAGCCTTCAAGAAACCCGTCGTGGAAGTGATCAGCCCAATGAACACATGCATACTGGATAGGATTTAGTGAATGGCACTTTGGCGGTTCGATCCCATCTATGAGGGCACCGGGGTCATTTAGCCCATACAGGTCGCGATGTAACCCTTTCTGCATGGCCTGAACGCTATTGAGAAAGACGTTGTGGTGCTCTACGGCAAGCCCAGATCCCATCACCTCATGTGAAGACCGCAAGAAGTCCTTGGCTGACTGGTGAACAGTATAGACTATGCCACCCCTGATAGTCAAGAGCGACCCACAAGATTTGACGATGTTCGATAAAGCGTTCTTGTCTTCGGATAACTTGTCAAGTATCGAGCTTGATGAACTGATCTCGGCAAGAGTACGAGGCCGATACGCAACACCGACAACCGCAAGAGCCGCTTTACATAAGTCTCTGTCTCTAGACTCATGGATCTTTTCCACCATTCTTTTGTAAAGCTGCTCAAGACCTGCAGGAAAGGACTTCAGAACAGTTGCAATATGGTGAGACATGACATCGGGCTTGCCCAGCTCCTCGCAGACTAGCGAGACCCAAAGAAATGTGTCATCGGCGTTGGCTAGCAGATGTTTCTGGATTTCCTCACGGGTTGACGTGCTATAGCTGTTCCCCGCGTCCAGCTCATCGACCTTCCGTATGACATACTTCTCGACAGCGTCTGATATCGCAGCGCTGTTCATTTCCAGTTGCAATCGCACCTTCTTCTTTGTTCCATCCAGTCTTTTCTCGATCTCGAACCAATTTCTACTAGATACGATCCATTTGGCTTTGTAAGAAGTTGATGCCCGGACAATGAACCTGAGGAGTTGATCTCGGTCTCTTGTACACTCATCCAAGGCGTCAATTACGAACACGTAATCTTCGACAAGGTCCCCATCTTCAAGGATAGCGATGAGAATATCGCACAAGGTCTGCCAGGCGTTACTGTCACTAAATATGCCTTTGCCTTCTTTTTTGTACTCCTCGCGGACGTGATAGATCATATGCGGTCGGATTCGCACCAGCGACCAGAGAAGTCCGCGGAGGACGTTGGTCGCAGTCCTCAGTCGAGGCTCCGTAGCTTGACAGAAGAAGTCTCTCAGGCGAGGACTTCTCGATTTCCGTGATGATACCGGCCAGAAGCATTGTTTTCCCTTTTCCGGGATCACCCTTGATCCACAAGAGGGTATCTTCGCTTCCCGCGAGCCATTGTTTGTACTCCTCCTCTTCCAGAATCCAACGATAGGATTCGTAGAATAGACCACCCTTTGCATCAACGATGCTGTTTCTGTCCTTTTGCGGGTTTGTAACACGAAGCTCCGCCAGACACTCATTGTCCAATTCGTGAAGACGGTCCTTTCGTTGCCACTGGGCATGCTCCTTGGCCGTGACAGAAAGCTCTTGTAAATTCGTTCGCATCTCCAAAGTGTTATACTGATTTGAGTCGACGCCAAGTGCACTCTCGGCCTCCTTGATCTCCTTGATGTGACCGGCCCAGTCATCCACCTTTGGCAAGTCTCGCATGAACACTGCCAAACGACTGCGATGGTACAAGATCACACTCTTCATCTGGAATAGCAGTAACCTCTGGTATAGAGTGACAATCTGCTGTTCCAGTTGACCTCTCATTGGTCGACTTGAGCCACTCGCATGAGCATCTTGGAGAAGCCATGGCGACAATTCCCAGTACCAATGCATTCGTTTGAGAACATATTCCATACCTTCTCTGTTCTTTGTTGGCTCGGTGAGTGGACTTGAGAGAATCTATATCTAGTTAGCAGCCTTCTAGCCTTGATCCCATTCTAAGCTAACCTCGAGAGCACAGCAGATCCCTGCCCACGGTACAGCAGCTTGTGGTACAGCCTTAAGCCCTGCCCCAACCGCCTCTCGCAATGGCTTGGACAATTCTAACCATTGGTTCGCTTTCTGTTTCTGGCTTGAATTTTTTGCAGTGCTCTCTAGACCCTTCGAGGTCAATTGTTTCATTTGTTCCCATCTTACAGCATGGTCTAAATCGATAATGTTGGCTTCAAGTGATGAATCTGTCTGGAGATGGCGGGACAGAATCTTCTCATACGTATCAACGATGGTAGCAGAAGAATCTCTTTTGAGGTCATCGTAAGCTTGATTCCAGAGTCTTTCTGAAACATGAACGATAGTCGATTGGATATGGGGCTGTTCAGGAGTCGTAGACTCGCTTTCCAATGGTTCATGGACTTCTGGCACTGGAGAAGTCGGTCTGCTAGCGGGCCATCTTGCACTGAGTCTGTTCAGCTTGTTTCTCAGCCGTTCCATAGTCTCAAAATCAGAAGGCTTAAGGTGAAATATCCTAAGAGAAAGTCTAAGATATCACGACCTTTGCGGTTGTTTCGCCTAAGGTCGGAGTCTCAGAAGCATTGGAAGGACTGAAATGCTAGTAGACCGGGCTCAAGAAGCTTGGGCTGAGCACAAGATCCCCTCTTTTTGACGTTTCTTTCCAACCTATTAGACTTCTCAACGAAGAGCCTCACATAAAGACTCGCATCCCATGGCACTAGGCATGGATATGACAGGGGATATCTGCCGGTTCCCGGGATGGTCGAAAGCTTAATTCCAATGGGAGCAGAGAAAACAGCATTTTCAACACACTGCCGTTTACGGCGGCTGTCTTATTTGTTTATGGGACAGCATAGGATGGAAAGCCAGGGGACACGGTGAGACCTTTCCAGACATTATACTCGATACCCCTGCCAACACTGCCACGCCACAGCATGATCGTGAGACCCAACTACATACCTACTGCCCCATACTCGTACAGTCGCATTCTACCAATGGATGGATGATGGCTGTTGGGTGGGTACCTTAGCTGTGTGACAATGGCAAACGATCCAAAAAGAGATGATATCCATTTGTCAGAAGAGCAAAAGGAAGGGTCTGGCCGGGGATTGAACCCGGGACCTCTCGCAAGCAATGCTATAGGGTTTTCCCTAAGCGAGAATCATACCACTAGACCACCAGACCGGTGATTTCATCACGTGATGATTGGATGAAGGTGAGGCTGCTCGCAGCCTCTATATCGTGGGATAGTGTAGAAAAGCAGCTTTACAAAGACGAGGTCCTGCCAGTCATGTCTAGATATTGTATATCTAATACGTTTCTGCTTAAGTACAAGTTAAGAGACAGTATTGCCTGGTGTGACTGTTTATAGTAGATGTCTTTATAATGCTAACATTATGATACTATCAATTGAGCAGACAGCATAGACCAGCTCAAGCGCAAACAAAAAGACTCCAGGATCAGATTCTTCACATTAGAACAATTGCAAATGCAGGCAATCCAATAAGAACATTAACAATACGACATAGAGAGGGAGAATGACTGAAGTAGAAAAAAAAGACAAACCTAAATTACATTCTCAGTTCTATCTGCTTATTACAGCCAGCTAAAAGAGAACTTCCCTTAAGGCTCTTGCTATATTTTGCCGCACTCTTCAGTGGCACAGTACCTGTAGACCCTGAAGCAAAATGAACGTTAGGGGCAAAAGTACATACAACAGCGGGGATTCGCTGGTCGTCACCGACCCAACTACTAATCCGCCGGTTAGTGGCTTGACTATGGGAGAGCGGACGGGATCCCGTATTTTCCACTACCTTTGGTCGTATGTGCTTATTGAAAGCCCAGTTGAGCATTATAACCGTCGTTTGTCATGGCATCGTCCTAAAAAATGTTAGGTGTGGCGAGGACCCTGCACCAGGGTTTCAGAACAATTGACCATCGAGAACAAGAGACTCATAATTTGGTCATTTCATGCTAGCTAAGACCTAGCTACATAGCCCTTTATCTTGGTGTCCTAGGCCTTAGAAGACGACTTGTTCTTAGCCGCCTTGACATTCTTCCACTCCAATCCAAAAGATACAATGAAGGCAGCCGCACCCATAGCAAGACCAAGATACCAGATAGACCTCATTGAGTCATTGTACGCCTCCAACACAAGATCCGTCTTATCACCCGACACAAGTTTTCTGATGCTTGCTGCTCCGCTATTACTGAGTTGGCTGGGGTCGATATCTGGAACGTATTTCGTGATCTTGTTCTCCAGCTGTCCTTGGAGTAAAGTCTGGGCTACAGTGATGAATACCGTGCCTCCAAGAAATCCAACGAAACTGAGGATGGAAAGACCGATTGTTGCGTCGCTTTCTGAGAGGACGGTTTGGATTGCGATGGCTGGTTGTTGGAGGGTAAGACCCATGCCTGCGCCGGTGATAATCTGCCGATCTATCAGTAATGCACCGAAAGCTCCTGCCATACAAACATACCTGATATCCAATCCATTTACCTTGGCTAACATCCGCAGTCCAAGTGCAAATAAGAGCGGCACCAATGACGAGAATAGCGCTTCCAGCGATGGAAAACGGAGTGAAGTACCCAACAGCACTGACCAGAATTCCACTGACAATGACAAACAGAACATTGCTGAGTAGGAGTGGCAGTAGAGCGATGCCAGAGCCCTCAGGTGACTTTCCCTTGACAACCTGGAACCAAACAGGGATATAGAAGGCGTAGATCACCAGAACAGAACCGATGGTGAAGTTGAGAAGACAAGAAGCCAGAACTGTCCGCTTGAAAATGATCCTTGGCGGGACCGTAGCCTTCTCTTTTCTCCATGCTTGATACCCAGCGAAGGCGAGGAATAGGACGGCAAAGATGACGAATAGAGCAATGACACGGCCGCCGGACCATTGCTGCTCCTCTTTACCAAACTCAAGAGCAAACAGGAGACAAACAATCGCGCCAGCAACCAGCAGAAAGCCAATGGGATCAAGGTCCAAGAACTTCTGACGCCATGTCTCAGCCGGCTTAGCAGGTGATGGTCTGTTAGGAGCAAGAATGAACAGCAAGATCAAAGAAAGACCACCGATAGGCACATTGATCCAGAAGCACCAACGCCAACTGACCGACGTAAGATAGCCTCCAAGAATAGGACCCAAGATCGAAGAAATTCCGAAGGCAGAGCCCAAAGATCCAAGATATTTTGGCCGTTCCTCAAGAGGAAACAATAGTGTGATGTAGATAAACACACCAGATCCAATGCCAGCGCCACCGATGCCTGTGATAGCTCGCCCAACGATCAAAGCATTCGAGTTAGGCGCCGCAGCACAAACAATAGACCCAATTTCGAATATAGCGGTCAGAATAAAGAGAACCCATTTGGTGGAATAGTATTTGAAGACGAGACCGAAGGATAGCTGGAAGACGCAGAGTGGAAGGAGGAAGGCGGATTCGTACCAGGCTATGTCTCCAAAGCTGTCGAACTCGGCGGATATAGTTGGAATAGATGTACCGATGATAGTTCGGTCCTTGATGGTGTTATTGGATGTCGGAGGGGTGGGAATTAGTATGACTTACTAGTGCGACTAGAAAGAAGACGAGGAAGAGAGCGACCATAGTTGGTAGGACGACCTTCTTGGGAGGATATGTCTTGACATCGTCTGTGTTATCTGATTGTTGATTGACTGCTTCAGCACTTGGCCGCTCTGGGCTATCAGAAGTTCTATGGTCTTTTTCATCCATGGTGGAGAGTTTGCTAGTGGCAGCGTATGTGATGGTAGTGTTAGAAGGTGCTGTTGAATGGAGAGTAGCAGTTTATGAACAGGCACACCACAAGTTGGAATAAGCAATTGATAGTAATCAAGAGAATCCAATACGAGAAAGAAGATGCGTTTAAATAACAAGAAAACATTCCAAGTCAATTACACATTTCGATCCCTATCTCAAAGGATTCTCCAGATCAGCCAATCAAACACCACTCCTAAAATCTCGGTCTCGGTACCGAGCCCGAGCTAGTCCACACTCATCCTCAAAAACCTCGCGGGGCCCCCGAGCTTTTAATTACAACAACGTCATGGATCGAGCAACACGATAGATGACCAACTCCAAGACCCAAATTGTCGATCGTGTCGGAAAATACACAAAGATCGGTCACCATGAGATCTCAAGCATGTGAACCCTGTGCGAAGCGAAAAGTCCGCTGCGATAGATCAGAACCGCCCTGTTCTAATTGTAAGCGTCGCAAAAATGACACTTGCACTTATCCCGAAGTGTCACCTTTTGAGCGCATTAAAAGGCTCGAGGAGATCGTGAGGTCTTTGGGCGGAGATCCGGATAATGGTGAAAGGTTGAGTGGTACGCCTTCGTTCGAGGGGAGTCATGCCCAGACGCCAGTTATTGTACAGCAGGACGGCAAAGGAGTTTATCAGGAATCGTAAGTAAAAGAGATGGTTTTATCGCATGCGACTTGACTAACTAATTGGGTTGTCAGGGAGGGTTGGCAGACGTGGATAGACGTCTCGCGACTTTACAAGGGACCGAAACCACAATTCAACTCCAATGACCCCAGAGGCACAGCTTTATCACCAGCTAAATTCCTCCCTCATGCTTTCAACGGCTCGCCATGGCGCGACAATTCCATTGCCTCAGAAACACTACCTCTACAAATTCCGACCCTGGAAGCTGTCAAACTTTGGGATGTTTTCATGGAACGCGTCGAACCTGTCGTGAAGATCAACTTCAAATGGACCCTTGCTCACCTAAAAGCTGCAGTAGCAAATGAAGAAAAGTGGAATGCTCTTGACGATGGTGAGCGAGCCTTGATCTTATCGACGAGATTATTTGCTGCTGTGACTTTGACGAATAAGGAATGTCTGAAGCGGTTTGGTAGGGCGAGGGCTCTCTTGATGAATGAGTGTCGTATGCGATGTGATATTGCCTTTTCAAGAATTAATCTTTTGGCTATTGACAGTATCGCAACGCTCAAGGCGTTCTGTTTCTACATAGTATGTGTTCCCTACCAGTTCTGTTCCCACCAGCACTAACAATAACAACTCTTAGAAAGCAAACATCGACGTCTTGTCATCCCGCAGTCTCTCCAGCCTAATTGGACTAATATCGCGCAGTGCCGAACAGCTCGGCATCCACCGCGACGGCACAGTCCTGGGGCTCTCGCCCATCGAAACAGAGGAACGTCGAAGGCTCTGGTGGCAGCTCCAACATCTCGAACTTATCTTATCTCTTAAAAACGGGGTAACACCCTTGTCTTTCGGTACAGCATGGGACGTCAAACTTCCACTCAATATTGAAGACGAAGATCTTGATCCGAGTTCAAACTTTGCGCCTAAGGGACGGACTGGTCTTACGAGTTTCGCGTATACTTGTTTTACTTATTTCATTATGGAGAAACAGCGTGGTTTTCGATTTGCTCAGGCGAAGCAGATAGCTGCGGGTGAAGGGTCGTTGCTTGGATGTTTGAGTCATGCGACGATTGATGGGATGGAAAGCAGTTTGAACAAACATTTCCTTCAGTATTGTGATCCTATCAATCCTCTGCATACACTGTTACAGATCTCAGCACGAGCAGTCGTTAATATTCTACGATTAAGGAAATATCACGAAGCAAAGTTGCAATCTGATCGGGGGGATGATAAGGCCAACATTGATCATTTCAATACGTGCATGCAGGCGATGAGATACCAAGTTGTTTCGTACGCGAATCCTCTTCTTCAGAAATTCCGCTGGCTTGCTGAAGCTTCGTTTGTGTGGTATGCTCGTAAGTATTCCTCATCTATCTCACATCTAGCCTCATACTAACCGCTTCAGTTATTGGCATCTTGGTAGACGTGTCAAGTCTCACAGACGTGACGATGATCCAATCAGCCTGGTCCCTACTCAGCGAGCTATACGCAGTCGCAGATCAATTGACAGATATGTCGGAAGACCGAAGAACTTCACATGCAGCCAAGTCGGTTATTGCAACTTGGTATGAGTGTCGACAGAAGCCTGGGTTGACCGACATGGAGAAACCGGAGTTTGTATCACAGCTGGAGGAGATCTTGACCGAGACTGAAGGAAACGTGCTTGAGTACACGAATGACAAGGATGCGCCGATGAATTCGTTGCTCGAGTTTGGACTGGGAAGGGCTGGGGATGATGACTTGCAGCCTTTCGGGTTTGAGTTTGCAGACATTGATTGGGCGTTTTGGGATAGTATCAGTTGAAATATATATTGCTCTTCGTTGAAAGATACTTTGATAGTCACAAGAATCACCAGATGCAAGAGGATAATTGTAGAAGTTTGAAGTAGTATTAAACCATGCCTAGATGAGAGCATTCTTAGGCTACACTAGTATCACTCTATGTATGTTATGTAAAGTACTATTTGTCCATTTTCTCATGATATGTATTAGTTCTCCATTTTCGTTTCTAATATTTCGTTAATTTCCCATATGATGATTTTTCCCATTTTTTTGTGATTAAGTCAAGCCGAGGAAGATCGGCAAGCAGAACGCGCAAGCAATCTGGACAGCCAGTGGCACGATAGCAAATGTACCAGATGAAAACTTTCCAGGAGCAATAGTCCAGCCCCAGGGCGCAGCGACGGCCATGTAAATCATACCGCCAGCGAGCACGAAGCAGATAAGGAATGTGTACTTGAATCGGTGCATCATCTTGTTGAGACCGATGTAGATACCCGTAGGGCCCAGCTCCTTGGATGTCGACGCCCACTCGATGTTGATGGAGAAGGCGTGGCAGAGGAGGGCCTTGGCACAGTTGATGCTGATGCCACCAAAGAAGAGAAGGAGGAAGGGAAGCCATTTGCACGCCTCAAGGATGGCAGACCAGAATGACTTCTCCTTGAGACGGTGTCGCGTCATGCTGCATGCGACCGAGGCAACACCGTTGAAGATAACCAGGAGGGAGACCCAGATACCCCATGAGGGCATGTAGAATTGGTCTAGGTCGTAGAAGAAGAGACCGACGAGGACGTAGTTGATGAGTGTGAGGAGCAAACCAGCAGCAATGGCGTAGTCTAAGAAAGTTAGTATGAGTCAAATGCTGACCATGAGTCAGAAACTTACAGGTGAAGATGTAGGCAATAATGGAGATCTTGCTGGTCACTGGCATGCTGCTCCAAAGGAATCGCAGGAACAGTCGGGTGACGGGACCCTTGTAGATCCACTGGTAGAAAGGATGGAACACCAATTCGTTGCAGCCGTAAGCGTACTTCTCCCATCTGTTCAGCTCGTCGTAAACCGTCAGGGAAACACCCTCCTCAAAACCACCGTTGTGGTAAGTAGCCAGTCGACAGACCATACCAGCCATTTGAACCCTCAGACTGATATCGAAATCTTCAGAAACGTGCGAGTCGGACCACCATTTGGTGACCTTGTCAGATGGATCGACAAACGCAACGCTCTGGACAGCCTTCCAGCGAAGGAAGGCGTTGTGACCGACGAAAGGAGCGACATCACCAGTACCGACACCGTACTTGATAGCCGTGTAAACAATGTTGGTGAAGTAGGTGATACCGTTCTCGAAGATGTTGTGGGCGACTTGCATGACGCCTGATCCGTGTTGCAGAATAGCGACTTCAGGGCTCTCGTACATCTCAAGAGCGCCGTAAAGAAGACAGTCGATGGGGACACGGGTGTCGCAGTCAATAAGAAGAATGATCTCACCCATGCGAATGTTGCCCTCAGCCCAGGTCTTGCCCTCATCAGCATCAACCATGTTCTGAAGAGCCTGATCGTAAAGCTGGTCATCATCATCAGCAGTCAGATCCTCATAGCTGCATCCACGGTTCTGACATTCCAGCTCAGTGAGTCTCAACATCTCATCTTCGACACGGTTGGAAAAGGCGAGACAGTAGTTCATGTTACTAGCCTTCTTGAACTTGCCCTTGCGAACGAAGCCGAGTGCATTGGCGCGACCTTGGGGAGAGAGGGAACTTTCGTCTTGGTTGTCGACTTCGGGGTCAACAGGGGGAGAACGCTTGAACCAGGAGAAGCCCTTGGACTTGGGGGACTTCTTGTTGGGGAGACGGGCGCAGTAGCCGATGCCGTTCTCGCGGTAGTACTGCTTGCGAGCAGCAGCGAGTTCGGGCTGGATGCACTGCATGCCGTCATCGTTGATGTAGACGGAAGCTGTGCCACCTTGGTTCTCGTAGTGCTGGATTGCTGCCATGACTGAGACCATCGTTGGGACAATGACACCTCGTAGACCTTCCTTGTAGACAGGCATTTGTACAGTGATGTGAGGAAGTTGGTAGTCCTTGTATCGCTTGGGGTTGGGCTTGACGGCAGAGTGGAACTTGGAGTTCTTGAGGCAGATTCCAGCGGGGAGGAGAAGCTGGAAAACACTACTGACGACCACGATGAAGAAGAACAGCGACAAGACCATCAGAGGAGGAACGACAGCGGCCAACGCAAAGCGCTTGTAGTCGCCGTCCCAAGACCATTGGCGGACGAGTTTCGAAATACCAACACTCTGAGTCAGGATTACCAACATTATGACAATGCCGATTCTGAAAGAGTGGACAAGGAGAGTAGGGCGTCTGAGCGCTCTGCTCTCGATATCAGCATCGTCGTCGTCGCCACCTTCTTCGACCTTGATAGCGGCCTGATAGACTTCATTTCGCTCATCAATGGCACCACGAACTGGCGTGTGGAAGTTTTCCTCAGAGTGCTCTTCAGTCTGTGCCTGCAGACCACGAGGCATGTTGGGACCAACGACCTGTAAATGAGTCAGATTCAAGCACTGCAAGCTTAATGATATAAAACTTACAAAGGCCAACATTTGCTTCTCGACGTTGTGCGCGACATTCAGAACATTTCTCGCCTCGTGAGACCAGATCAGTACACATCGCTCTTGAACGACAATGCATGCGCTGGTCAGGTGCACGAGCGAATCATGAATATCGGCAAAGCTGGCAACGATGGGAATACGAGCACCAGTGTCTTCGTTGATGAGGCTGCCTTGTCCAGGCTTGATGCTATCCAGAACTGAATTGGTCACCTCGGACGACATGGAGACAACAGCAGATTCATTGATGCGACCGATGGCTGCAGCCAGGTCTGGGCTGGGGTCATCTGGATTGTAGAGATAAGAACCATCTGGCTTCTTGAGTGCAATACATGTTGAAGACCAGCCGCTTGTGATCGCAGCAGCGGCAGGCTCATCAAACCAGCCTAGCAGGGTCGCACGACGGGCGATGTACTTGGCCACCTGCGATCGTCAGTATGATGTTGATCATTTAAGCGATTGTTTGTTTGTTGGTGAGGGGCCGATGGGGACCAACAGGCCACCCAGCGTATCGGGTAAAGCACAAGCAAGGGCGGTGAAGAGGGTAACAGTGATGTTGGATCCCAAGCATGAAACAGTTCAAGCCGTGAAGAGAAAGATTTTACTCACAACAGGTAGGTCCGCAGCCGTGGCATCGGGAATCTGCATGACAGCTGGTGTTCCCGAGTAGGAGCTGTGCGCAGATCTTGAAGGCGGAGCTCTTCTGGTCCATTCTGGTGCTTTCTGCTGCTGCATCACAGAGGGCACATGAGCAGGAGGAGGAGGAGTAGGGGCAGGTTCGTGATCCCCAGCCTCAAGCCTCTTGAGAGTCGCAGAGTCCATGACGGGACTGGGCGGCTGGAGCACGCCCGACTCGATAAAGCGAGAGGCAGGCTTCTCAGAAGTCATGGCTCACGTGGAGGTGAAGACACGAGATGGCTTCAGGTCACACGCAGCGATGGAATAACGAGCGGCTGGATTTAAGAGAAAGTAGAGGGATCAAACGAAGGTAAAGATCTGCCCACGGGACACGACCAGGGGGAAGGGTGTGGGATGGGGATGGGAGAAAGGTAAAGGAAGAGGAAGGAGGTGCTTCTCAAGCCAAGAGCAGATGAAGGTGGACAGAGTATGTAGGATAACCGCGGGTCAAGCAAGTTATGAATGTCTTTTGCACACGGCTTATCCGTGTCAGCATGAGAATCTACAGTACGATACGGTAGGATGGACAACACTAGTCAAAGATACCAACGCAGTGGCAAGCAAGCTTGAGCTGAAAAGTTAACCGATCTGAGCTGAGATGGAGTCTGGATTCGACCACGGACTCGGAGCTGTGATGTGCTGTACAGTATGTACTCGTCAGGTCAGACGAGAAAAGCAGACCAGACAAGAGGGAACGTGGGTAGTGGCTGCAGTCGTTATCCTTCGCATCTTTCTCTTTGTTGGGAGCGGGATATCATTCTCGGCATGCATATCCCTCGGTGAGATTCAGACTCAGGCTCAGTCTCGGATGCAGCCAGGCCAAGACCCAGGGCCAGATCAGACCCTCTTCTAAAAACGTAACACCAACAATCACAATCAAGAGATATGCCAATCCTTGCCCATTTTGTTGCAGTATCTGCACGAGAAAAACGTGTTTGTCTCCTCTCATACCCTTGCCCCCCACCGTCCCCTGGGCCCCTGTTCCTGTGCCTGGGATACGGAGAAGTGAATAACGCATGGATATTTTGTTGTCCCTGTCACTTTCACCTCTAGCGAGCTGATGCCAAGTCCGCCAAATTGGATTGACAGCAACATAACACGGGCATCGGCATCAACTATCCATCCTGCTTTCCCTGTAGCCGTAACGACGGAGGGTATGGTACCCGCCACCAGGATCAAATCTTAGATTATAGAGTTAGAGTTACAGTACAGTACAGTACAGTAAGAGTACAGCGGTTACGATAAAACCAGCCTTGTTGATTAAATTGACTGGACAACTCTATTTGCCCCTCCAGGTCGTTGTGTCTCAAGGTTTCGTGTTATCCCCGCTATTTCCCCCGAGACCTGGACCTGGCTTGCACCGACTGGAACTTTTTTGTCAGTAGGGAACCAGATTCAGCCAGCGGAGCATCTCAAAGATCGATCAAACCAGTAAACGATCTGGTTGGGCGAGAAACAAATAGTAAGGCTGGCTGCGAGAAACAAACAAACTTCGGCGAGACAACGCAACGCCTCCAAGCGGGATTAATTCTTTAGCGAGGTGATAGGGCAAGCGAGAGAACGTGCGCAGGCGCAAATTCCTTTCGGCAGTTGGTCAAAGAGTCAGAGTCAACATGAAACCCACATGGAAGTGTCGTTGACTTTTTTTTCCTTTACGATACGAGCATGGTTGCAGAAAGCGTCATGTCGTTCTGCGGCGCTTCTTTTTTTCTTCTTCTTTTTTTAAATTAGTCCTCACTTTTTCTCCGGACACTTAACCAGATACGGCTAACATTAAATTACTATCTCCAGCCATCGAGATATCCTCCGGTGAGAAACCAATAAGTAAGCCCGAAAAAAGCATCCAAATGCACGTAATCCGTTGCAAACAAGGTCAATACGTGAAGAAAAAGAAGGCTACTGTAGAAAGATAACGTCGAGCCAGTATCTTTAGAGGATAGTGCAGTGGACGGCCCGTGACCCGCTAGGGAGGGGGGGACGGGCCTAGAGCCTAATGTCTACTAATCTTGACAAGGACAAGATAAGTCTCCATGATAACGTCTTGGTACCCCTGTTCATATATCTCTTGGCTGCAACAAGGACCAGGGGTTCCTTCACCTTGTCGACTTCCTCTTTGACTCGTAGCGGCATGTTTATGTTGTTACATGGCATATGAAACCTGCATAACTAACCACAGAAGAACGGACCATGGGCACTCTTGTGGAAGTTTTCCCTTTCGAACCTCTCCTCGGTCGAACCGGGGGTTCTTTTTTTTTATCCCACCGTAACTGCTACCGGCCCGCCCAGCCTTGGATCGGTGCTAAGCCAATCGCGCCTTTGACAGCAATATGTGGCTTACTTTTTACTCTCCTAGCTTCCCTCCAAGACCCGTTGCCGCTGACGCTGACACACGCTTTAATATTCATCGGGTTAGTTTGTTTTTTTTGTTTATCTCGACATGTGCCTGTTGGACCTCATCCGACGGGATAGTTACGGCCTTGTTTGTTGATATCCATGGATATGGCGAAATATTGAATGCTGGCGTGAGGCGAGATTATCCCACATCTCAACACTTCCCATGCATCTTGCACCATCATATCTTTGTATTGAAATCTTGCATAATCACCTCAAGATAAACCTCGAGCTTTGGTCGAGACCCAAAGATCAGCCGTCTCCATTATCCCTGTCTCTTGTTCGTGTTGGGTTCTGGTAGCGATTCTTGTCTTGGCTTTGCTTTCAGCTCGACGAGCCAAGAAGACCCTCCCAGAAAAAAAGTGAATGCATTCTTGAACCAACTGTCCCTTGGATAAATTCGAATTCGTTCGCTAGCTACAGTACAGTTCCTTTCCCCCTCCCATCCCCTTGTCTGTCACTTCCAACATTGGACATTGGCATTTGACATATCCCCACTTTGGTCATGGAAGGTTCAAGGACTGCTACCTCTGCTGCTGCAGCAGAAGGCTCTTCACTGCGGCAGCAGACCACAGCGGATCCTTTCGCTACGCCTGGTCCTGACAATACTGAGAATCCTTTTGCGACACCTGTTGCTGCGACGCCTGCTGCTGAGTCTGTAACATCGCGACAATTGGGATTTACTCGCAATGATTCTTCATTTGAAGGTATGTATCTGTGTTTACAAGTCTTTATTTTATCTGACAATTTCCAGCATCTAGTGGTGTCCGTCGACGCTTCAGAAGTAGTCGTCTCCAAGGCGAATTTGAGAAGCCATGGCTAGAGGATAAGAAGAAGCAATGGAATTGGGACAGCACCATCTTCTACACATGTGTCTTACTCGGTCTTGGTAAGTTTGCATTTTTTCCGTGTTCTTTCCGGTCGCTAATCTTGATATTCAGGTGTTGGAGGATTCCTCTGCTGGAAAGAGACCAATGTTCCCAAGCATGATGTAAGTGAAGCTCATAAAATGCATCACCATCACAAACTAATTGATTTAGTACTGCTTGGTCATGGACGACCAATTCCAGAACCTCAACAACTGGAATCATGAAGTTCAAATGAACGGCTTCGGGTATGCCTTGTCCCCATTACGTTTCATTTTCATCACTAATAATCATCAGTACTGGTTCCTTTGACTGGACTACCGATGATCCATCCAACTCATATGTCGATGCAGAGGGTCTTCACATCGTCCCTACAGCGACTCTTGAGAGCACATCCATCACCAGAGCCCAGCTCGAAAATGGTTTCACCGTCAACATGACCACCAACAGCAAAACTTGGGGAACATGTACCTCAAAGACCATCAAGAAGAACAACGACCGCTGGCCCTGCGCATCACGCAGTAACGCCACACTCGGTCAAATTATCAACCCCGTGCGATCCGCGCGTCTAAACACAAAGGGTAAAAAGTCCATCCGCTACGGGCGCGTCGAGGTCGTGGCGCGTATGCCCAAAGGTGACTGGCTCTGGCCTGCCATCTGGATGATGCCCCAAGATGACGTCTACGGTGAATGGCCCAAGTCCGGTGAGATTGATATTGCTGAGAGCCGTGGCAATGATGCAAAGACGTATCCTATGGGTAACAACCTTGTGTCTTCCGCGCTTCACTGGGGAACTGCTACGGAGAATGATCGCTGGAGGAGAGCTTATGGCGAGTGGGGAGGAAAGCGAGTCCTTTACTCTGAGAAGTTTCACACTTACGGCCTTGAATGGAGTGAGAAATATCTCTTCACTTGGCTCGACGGCCGTCTCCGAGTAAGTTTTTTTCTTTGCATGCTATATACTATGACTAACTTTTTTACAGCAAGTTCAATTCTTCGACTTCACCAAGAACAAGAACCTTTGGACTTATGGTGAATTCGCCGGCCAGTCCATCAACGGTTCAATCCCCGTAGACCCCTGGAGCAGCACCGGTCGCAAGAACACACCGTTTGACGAAAAGTTCTTTCTCATCCTCAACGTTGCAGTGGGTAGCACCAACGGCTGGTTCCCGTAAGTTTTATTCTCCTCTTTTTCTACGACTCTATTCCACTTTTTTACCCCTCGATCTCACTTGCATTGGATGCTAATCTATTCTGCTTACAGCGACGCAATCGGCGACAAACCCTGGGCTGATAGCAGCGAGACCCCTATGCGTGATTTCTGGAAGGCCAACGAGACTTGGCTTCCCACGTGGGGTCCTGTCAAAGACCGTGGTATGGTTGTCAAGTCTGTCAAGATGTGGCAGGAGGGCGCATGTGGAACCAAATCCACCTGAAGCATCATGCAAGATTAGTATCTCTTAGGGCTGAATTTCTTTTTTTATCTTTGGAAATAGTACACAGAATGGTATCATTGTAATGTCTTGATAGTCTTATCTTTTGTCTTGTCTGATGAAGTTATCTTGCGCACGTGGTGTTGCACCTCTAATCTTACACGGATTGCATCGTTTCGTACTAAATTCTCACCAACATGAACGGATACACGTAATTGGCGCGACTGAAAAGCCTCTTTATCTGTCACTTGTGTCTTGTTCGATCTTGTGTCAGCAATCGGAGAGTTTACCAGATTTGCTTGTGCGGACCTTGCAGACCCAGGCTGACAGTAACCCTTTCATTTTATATGGAGTCGTCATCGGCCCTGATTGCTTTGCTTACTTACGGGGCGGATCTGGAGCGGTAGGGGAATAAAGTGATGAGAGGATTCTGATCGTCGATGGGATTTCTATTCAAAGAATACCATACTGTACAGCAATTACGTTGCATATGTATTTTTACCAACACTTCTCCACTGAACCCTACGAGCATAATCCCTTAATGCATATATCATAAAGGCTAAGATTATGCGCTGGCACAATATTATCCTGGAAATAACAATTACGGACCAACACGTCTTGGTATTTTGCCAAGCGAAGCCTCAACTGGTCCAAGACCGAGCATGATATGATAAAGACCCTTGCTAAGCGCTCGTAAAAAAAACCTGATAAAATATTTTTCCACTGCAGCTAACACAATGCAGTCTCCCCCTGTCTCTTGCAGGCAGGCAGAACTTTTGCCTGCAGCCAAGGCTCGTGTTTTTTTCTTCGCTCTGCGATATGGGAAGAATCGTAGAGGTTGCATTTTTTGTGTGGGTTACATTACATTACATTACATTCGTACAGGGGCTTCGGCCATCCATCCACTTCCCTCGGCTATTCCCCTCTTCACCAATCGGGCCATGAGCACGTTCCCTTCCGAATAACCAAATTAAGCAGGGGTTGTATCTGTGCCTAGTGCTATCTTTTACCCGCCCATCCAAGGTTTGCTTCGCTTTGCTTTGCTTTGCTCGGCTCAAGCCCCCGAGCCTCTTTGACAGTCAACAGACCGTTTATTTTGTGAGACAGTCCGTTCAGTTTAAACGGGCCCTAGTATGAACATACTTTAAGTGAGGCTGCGGATAGCCCACTTGGACTGTTCTAAGAACGAAACAATTAGACTTTGCAATTGGCTCAACTCGCTCCTCGCCATCTTTTCTCCACTGACCAAGGTTCAGGTCCAGGGGTTCAGATGATGAGTCGAACTCTTAAACTCCACCCACTCTCGTACAGATCGAGAGATTAGCAACCGCTTGGCCGTCAGCCTGATACCCGCTCTCATCCTGGTCCTGACCCTGTCGATCAAGCTACAACACCTCCAGCCTTTCTTCTCTCCGCTCAAGTTGCACTCCAAAGTCTTATCATACAGAGACATTGATCACAAGGCTGAATGGAATTGGCGCCTGTCAGCAATTTATTGAAGACCTTTTGCCAAGACGTCCCCTGCCATCTCGTCCAAAATGGATCCAATATGCAGTAATACTCGCCTGATCCACCGTCGAATTGTCCTCTCAAATGCATTTTCCTGATCACAAGGCTCCCTCTGTAAGATATTCCATTACTCTCCCTGTCCACGCGCCCGTCGACGTGCATAATCACAAGGACCATTCTACTGTTCGCGTGCACAATAGTAAGAATCTTAATTCTTTTACGGTTGCTAATGGGCTGACTTTTGCACTATTGAACAGCTAATGTAGAGGAAAAGGGGCCTCCCTTTACCAAGAAAGGGTAGACTCTGGGCACAAGTGAGAAAGCGCAAAGGGATGTGGGCGTGAGAAAGTTGAAGAGCCCATATCCTCGGTTCCAGGTCCAAGTCATATATGTATAGGTTTATCCAACCAACATACCAATTTCTCCTTCTGATTTTCCTGCATTGCATGGGGATTC
This sequence comes from Fusarium clavum, assembly GCA_004367155.1. Taxonomy (NCBI): domain Eukaryota; kingdom Fungi; phylum Ascomycota; class Sordariomycetes; order Hypocreales; family Nectriaceae; genus Fusarium; species Fusarium clavum. The sequence goes on from QGEC01000009.1 coordinate 294,840, forward strand.
ATTCCTTTATTCGCAAGCAAAGTTCTAGCCCTTCTGCACATCATACTCCCAGCGTATTGACGCAATCCATACATACATTCGTTCCTTTTTGTTCAAGTCTTTCGTTACTCTTGCCTTTACCGTCTTGTTTGTCTCGCCTACGCCCCTCTTCTACTTCTGTCACCTCGCACAACATACTTTTCCAATATGTTGGTGCTCCGTCTTGCTGCCCTCGCCGCAGCGTCCGCTCATTGTGCTTCCGCGAGCGTGATCCTGCGCAGGGATCTAACGGCGCCTGAATCTCCGGCCAAAGGCTGGGCCTACCTGGGTTGCTACATTGATAGCACCGCCAACCGCGCTCTCAACGGCCCTGTCCACTACGATGAGACGGGCCTCACAGCTGAGACCTGCGTCGCCCACTGCGTCGGTCTAGGCTATGCCTTCGCCGGCATGGAGTACTCCAAGGAGTGCTGTAAGTGAATCCTCTTTTAGAATATGCATGCAGTGCATTCGTAACCATCGATCGATTTTGGTGACTGACCTGTGATTTGTGATTAGTCTGCGGCAGCAAAATGCCCACAACCAAGACCAAAGAGGCTGATTGTAACATGCCCTGCACAGGCGATGACAAGCAGCCTTGCGGCGCCGGCGACAGGTTGACTGTCTTTGGCAAGGCTTCAGCTGGTGGATCTGCTGTTCCTTCTGGATCCGCCACTGAAACTGTTTCTGCCACTGCTTCTGCCTCTGCCTCTGGCACAGCTACTCCTGTTGCCACTGATCTACCCGGATCCTGGTCTTATGCAGGATGCTACATTGACCCGCCGGGCCGTGCCATGGAAGCCGCCCCCGGTGGACCTTCAAAGGACATGACGCCGCAGAAGTGTATCGCCACCTGCATCAAGGCCGGGTTCAAGATCGCTGGTGTTGAGTACGCTGAGGAGTGTTTCTGTGGCAATGTCCTGAACAATGCTGCCTCCAAGACCAAGGAATCTGAGTGCAACATGCCCTGCGCTGGCGACAGCAGCCAGATGTGCGGAGCTGGTAGCCGTCTATCGCTCTACTCCGATGGCGAGTTCGAGGTCAACCCCATCCCTGTTCCCAAGAAGACAGGCCTCCCTGGTGACTGGGAGTACAAGGGCTGTGTCTTTGACAACAACAACCCCTACGTTCTCCAATGGATGTATGAAGACGCAGGTAGCTACGCCACCAGCAACATGACCATCGAGACCTGTCTGCTTCGCTGCCAGAAATTCGGCTACTCCGCTGGTGGTGTTGAGTACGGTCGTCAATGTGTCTGCGGCGATCTCAAGGCCGTCGAGCGCAAGGGTGATATCTGGAAGGACGACAGCTTCTGCAGCATGGCCTGCCCTGGTGACAAGGAATCCACATGCGGTGCTGGCAACCACATTAACTACTACGAGTGGACCGGCACTTCTCTCAACACATTCCATTACGCGTCCGGTCCCAAGGCTGGAAGATATGACCACTTTTCCACTTCTCCTATCATTCCCCTGATCAGCTCCGTTGGCATCAACGACAAGGTCGTTTTCGTCGAGAAGCACGGCACATCTGATGATGACACTGAGGGTTCTTTCGAGTTTGATTACACTACCGACACGTACCGTGAACTCGCTCTCAAGACCGATGTTTTCTGCTCTGCTTCTTTCACCCTTCCTGACAAGGCTGGACGTATCATCAACATTGGTGGATGGTCTGCCGAGTCCGTCTACGGTATTCGCTTCTTCACTCCTGATTCTCCCCAAGGAGTCGACAATGGCACCAACGTCTGGGAGGAGGATTATTCACAGCTGAGACTGTTTGATCCTCGCTGGTATCCCACTGCCCTTGTCCTTTCCAACGGTTCCATCCTTGCTATGGGCGGCGAGTCCGGTTCTGACGCCCCTATCGTTCCCTCCGCTGAAGTCCTTCCTCACCCTGCTGGTGTCACCAAGTCGACTTACCTCGACTACCTTGAGCGCGCTGAGAACATTGGCCGAACCAACTCTTACCCTCACATGGCTATCTTGCCTTCTGGTAACATTTTCTTTACTCAGTTTAATGAGTCTCGTCTTCTTTCCCAGACCGACTTCCAGTCTATCAAGAAGCTTCCTGACATGCCTGGTCAAATCAACAACCCGTTGACTGGTCGCAACTATCCTCTTCAGGGTACCATGATGGTCCTGCCCCACAAGGCTCCTTACTCTGATCCCGTTGAGGTTCTCATCTGCGGTGGTACTACTCATGAGCCTGGTAACGACGCTCTTGACAATTGTGTCCTAATGGCACCTGATGTCGAGGGAGCTGAGTGGACTATCGAGCGTATGGTAAGTAACATTGAAATCGCTTCTCATTCTATTCCTCATACTAACTGTCGCAGCCTTCCAAGCGTGTCATGCCCAACATGGTCGCCCTTCCCGATGGTCGCTACCTCATCCTTGGTGGAGCCCAAGTCGGCCGCGGTGGTTTCGGTCTCGCTGACAACTCGAACTTGAACGCAGTCATGTACAATCCCGAGGAGCCTCTCGGCCAGCGCATGACCGTCCTCGCCAACACCACCATTGCCCGCATGTACCACTCCGAAGCTGTTCTCCTCAGTGACGGAAAGGTTCTCGTCTCTGGTTCCGACCCTCAGGATCAAGGCAAGCATCCTCAGGAGAAGCGCATCGAGTACTTCTGGCCTGACTACCTCCTCTCCGGCGCGACTCAGCCCAAGTTCACCATTGCCAACAAGGACTGGACTTATGGCGAAAGCTACACTTTCACCATCACCTCTGATCTTGCCGAGGGTGCTTCCAAGCTTCGCGTCTCCCTCATGGCTTCTGTTGGTGCTACTCACGGTGTGAGCATGGGTCAGCGTACCTTGTTCCCCGCGTTTTCGTGCTCTGGCAAGACCTGCACGGTTACTGCGCCTCCCAATGCTTTTGTCAGCCCTCCTTCCTGGTACCAGATGTTTATTCTTGACGGCCCTACTCCTTCGCACGCCATCTGGGTCCGAATTGGAGGTGACCCAGGCCGTCTTGGTGAATGGCCTAAGCTTCCTGGTTTCACTCCTCCAGGAATGTAATTCTACCATATCAACTTTTAGTAACCTTCTTTTTCCCTCCTTTCTTTAACTCCTTTTTCTTGTTAGTCAGAAGCGACGGCTTCTACGATTGGATGACGTTCCGTATGGAGCACACGATGGTGGATGATAATTCTTCTTTGTATTTCATTATGTACTTCTATCTTGTACGTACTTGATATCACCCCTAATACATCGTTTACGATAAAACTTTAAACGTGAAGCGTTGTTGTCTGGGTTCGTAAAGTTACCATGATCTTGAATACGATAACCTTAAATTTAAGTTGGCGGGATGGGGAAAGTGGCGCGAAGGAAGGGTGACCTGATACGCCGGTGAAAACCTAAAAGTCTGCGATGAGATGAGACGAGATCAGATGAGATGATGGAGTTGATAAGATAAAATGCGACAAGGTGTACGAGGTATCTAATCTGCACGTGGTGTCAAGACTGAGAATCCCACCTTGTCGAGGAATTGAGGCGTGGCATTCTGCTTAACCCTGGAATTGTTGGACCCTGCGGATACGGATACGTACGCGGTGGAACCGCAGCACACTGATGGAAACGGCATTTACCGTTAGCGTGTATCAGAGTTTTACACGAGAAACGCGACGGGGCACAATTTCATCAAGGGGCTGGGAGATTCGCGTCTGAAACGAGGGGGTTGGGAACAACGACGCGTTTTTGCGCCATGGAATTACATCATTACGCGTTTTGGAAGCTATGGCCACCGAGTTTTTGCTCGTGCTGGCTCCAGGGTAGCCTTTATCGATGGCGATAATTGTACAGAAAGAGGTATCACGCAACCAAGGTGAATCGTACCGATACCTAATGGAATCTGGGGTTGTCTGGAGATTGTTCTGTATTACCAGAATGTTTTGGTTTTGGAAAGTGAGGCTGTTTGGCCGACTTGATAAAAATGGTCCTAGATCTCTCAGAAGAAGTGGTGGTAATGCTGCGATATTTCACCCAATTTGAACTTACAAAGGCTAGCACTCAGCTTCTACACCGGAAAAGCTTACAATCTCTTAAATGATGAGAAGGGTATTTATAAAAGTGTGTGCAAGTATATACCAGTAAACGTAAAGCAGTCAAATGACACTTCGAGTAAGATATGTCGACTTTGAACAAGTGGGGGTAGCGAACATATTCGTCAAGATGAAGTCACACCAGTATCCAATCAGAAGGCAAGATGGCCGAGCGGTCTAAGGCGCTGTGTTCAGGTTCGATTCGAACTAGGACGATTCGCAGTCTCGAAAGGGGCCTGGGTTCGAATCCCAGTCTTGTCAACTATTTTTGATCCCTGTCGTTTCTCGGTACGGATCTTATTTTTGCCAACGTGAACCAACAACCAACCCAACAAGTAGGTGCATGACACGACGACACTGATCGTCCACTTTCCAACATGACCAGCAATGCAGCGGCTACAGGAAATGAGGGTTCGAGATCGGCGCACAGCGCTATTCGGCGATTCTCCGCCGCCTGCAAGAACACCCGCACCATATCCCGATGGCGAGCTTATTTATCAGTGCAACGATCGCCACGTAGTGAAACATGACGATACAGTCACCAAGTACACCACATTCCCTGATGGCATGGGAAGCAACTAGTATCCAAACGAGGCACAGGTCTTGAGGTTCGTCAAAGAGCACACGACAATCCCCGTACCAAAAGTCATCAGCAGCGACTGGGATCGCATCACAATGGAATACATCGAAGGGCAGTCATTGAAAGAGGCTTGGCCATCGTTGGAACCACACCAGCGATCCGATATTCTCGCTCAACTCAGTGACTACATCGCCCAAATGCGTGCCCTCAAGGGTATCTATATTGGCCGCCTCGATGGACAAGGTGCAATTGTTCCCACCATCTTTACCAGATCAGGTGGCCCCTTCAAAAACCTCAGAGAATTTCAAGAGTGGCTTGTGCGACCGCGACAGCGATATGCAGATATGTCCATCTATTGGGAGCAGATCACGACTCAGCTCGGCAATGAATATCCCATCGTGTTTACACATGGTGACATCTCGTCTCGAAACGTCCAGGTTCGCGATGGTCGTATAGTCGCCCTTCTTGACTGGGAATGGGCGGGCTGGTATCCAGACTATTGGGACTATGTATTTGCAATGCGTGGCTTGGATAATGTCGACTGGGCTACGCTACGGAACCACGTTCCAACACTCTTCTCAAAGCGATATGATCTGGAGTATATCCTGCTCACGTTCATCACGACTCTGTCATAAGTGGATAACACCTGGGGCCAATGTATCTATACCAGATGTCTGCCCATGCGATCATGTCTCCTGATGAGGAATTAGGTTCCCGGATCCATAGTCTCAACCATCGTCGGCAAGCCCCACAAGATACTCTTGTATCTAGACGGCGCCGCGTTGGCTCAGTGGTAGAGCGTGTCACTAGTAATGACAAGGTCCAAGGTTCGATCCCTTGACGTGGCAATATTAAGTCAGGACATCTGGCTATCACTTTTTGCTTGTTGATATGTGGTTTGTGGTATGTCGAAGGGTGTGTTCACTGTGTTTGCCATCAAGAGAAGTTGATCATACACAGGCTCAATCCATTGGGGGATGAACAGTCAAGTGAGTGACCTCTCCTTGTGTGTTATCCCGCACTATGATACCTGGGTCTGAACAAGTGGTCATCGCAGAAATAATCGGGGTACTCGATGTTGCTTGTAAACGGTGTAATAATCATTCGCAGCCTAATCTCGATTGAATTGAGCGATGTGAATGTAACACTGGAAATGATTCAATTATTTTCGCCTATCCGATATAATTCTTGATATCAATCATTTTTACCAACGTCGGTGTGGCTCAGTTGGTTAGAGCGTTGGTCTCATAGCATGATTTGACCCCAGGTCAGAGTAATCCAAAGGTCGAGAGTTCGAGCCTCTCCACCGACAAACCTTTTGCTTTTTGCTGCAAGATCTATCAAAGTTTACCATCAGTCTCACTCAGTGGTTTTTTTGTTGTCCACACCCGCTTCTGAGATGCCAGATCACTTCCTTGGCCTCAACTGCGAATGTGATTGAATGCGATTTCGTCACCTATGTATACATGCATGTGCACCTTCAAGCATTACTGACATCACGCGTATGTATTTTGCCTGCCATCCTTCATTATTCTTGACTCCAAACTCAATGTTGACCAGCCTTTGTTCGTAACGCTAGAATCTCTTGACGTTTATTGACGCACATTCGTAACCCTCAGGAATCAGCACCCATGTTCACCTTTGACCTAGTACCGGGTGGTGGGCCTCGTCTCCTCGCATGATGCTGCTAACCAAACGGACTAACCAGTACCAAGAAGATCCCTACCTAGATATGCCGCGTGCCCAAAACATATCTAATGAGATTTGGGCTTCATCCAATGGAACACGCATCTCATGTTCCTCTTCACAATCATCGTCCACGAAGGTGCTAATACTTCCTCTGTAGTTAAAAATATCCCTTCTCCCGGCGGCTCAATGATCGCTGAGAGGCCACTTGGAAGGTGAATGTTGTGTGAGTTGCGAGCCCAGTTCATCCATAATTACTTCGGCTCCGACTCGATTGTGCGATATGTATCTTTCTATAACCATTTCTTCGAGATGCTGTCCTCTCTCCTGGGCTAAAGACCTTTCGGCTTCACTCAAACGTTCAAGTTTGAAATATCCGCCGGGATCAGCCTGGCTTGAGATCTTAACAGGGATCTTGTGCGCTGAATCCATACTATGCACATAATGAGCATCAACCCAAACGCAAGGAATCGGGAATCACATACCCAGGTACAGAGTCTGGAGATTTGGCATGTACAACAGACACTATCCTTTCCAAAGGAAGTGTTGTGTAAAGATAGAGGCGAGACATTTTGCGTCGTGATGATGGATTCCATAGTGGTGGTCTGCCTGTTGTGG